>CM021107.1:554364717-554490691 GCA_007115665.2 Sequoiadendron giganteum | reverse complement strand
ATGCATAAATTAGATATTTGTAAAACAAGTGCCAAAAACACTGCAGACACACAACGGTAAGTTTCCAATTGTCACCATATGCCAATCAACAAAATCAACACTTTCCAAAATAACTGCACCTCGAACACTTACATTCCATGTAAACTCAACATGGAAATAGAAAAGTCATTTATACACAAATCCACCTATAAAAAATAACTTTCCAAATTGATTCCTCATTTGAATAGAAACTGCAAGTTGTAACTCACAAAACAAAGTGACAAAATTAGCAATATTTAATATTATGGAAAAAACAATTCTTATGGAAAAATCAAATTTTGAGACACATTCTTTTTCCAACAAAGAAAATCTATGCCTAGATGCCATACATGTGTGCATTACCCCCATCCCCTAAAAACAATGCAATGTTCAAAGAGGGTAAATGAAATTTCATAATAGAATGGCACATAATAGCCATACAAGACAGTTGCTCTGTCAACACACAAGGTCATGGATTCTCTACCATTATTGAATACAATTGAGTACCACATACATATGCCTTATAGTTTATTCAATTAAAGGTTTATTATTATAAGAATAGGTTTTGTGTATTCATGAGACTGTGAAGGAAAGTTTGTTTGTCATCTTCAAAATCTATGACAACTCCAAATAAAGCCTATGAATTGTGTTAGCCCTCCCTTCACATTCTTAAAAGCTTAGAAAATAAATAAAAATTAAGAAACTACAAATAGAGGCACAAATATGTGATAGGATTCATGACAACCCAAAGAGTTTGGTTTGCATTGTCCATTCTGATAGAAGCATCCAATAATGAAATTGTATCAGTTTGAAGTTAAATTTTCACAACAAAAAATATTATTGAACATGCACAATTGAAGATACATTTCATTTATTTGTATTCTATGTTTACCTAGTAATTTGTAGTGTTGTAAATTGTCACCCTTGACAATTGATTTCATACTAGGTTTAGCTCCACGTTATGTTTTTGGACCTAATTATGTATTTAATCTGCCTATTTTATAATAATATTTGAAAAATCAAAAGTGGAAATAGAAATAAATACTCAATAATCACTTATTGAGAGTTAAAGGCCCCAAAAGGATATGTCTAGACTAGGGAAACTAGTGCCACTATTCAGCTTATTTTGGCTAAATTTAAAATATTTTAGTGTCTACATTTTAATATTTAAAAATCTAAAATCATTTCTCGACTATTGGTATTTGATTTACAAGAAATTAAAATTTTTCATATAAATACAAGTCATTTTCACTATTTGAAATCTTAAGCACACCTAATGCAATCCTAATACTTTGAATTGAGCAGCCAAAAGCAGAATTAGCAGAACTATAGCAACATTATTTTAGTCAAGCATCATGCTAGCAATGCATCACATTTTCATGTGAGTTTTTTCATGTTTCAAGTTTATTTGTTTTGTGAGTACTAACACTTTCATGACTTTAAATCAAGTATCAATTTATTTTTGAAGGTGATGAGTAGAATGACTTTAGTCCATCAAGGAATGCAAATCCGAGTGGTGTGTTACAAAAATTATCAATATATCATTTTTTTATCATTTAGCCTTTGTCTAATCAAGGGTAATCTCTACTTTTAAATCATCATAATCGTTGTAGAGGTATAAATACCAAAACAAGGTTTGACTTAAGCAAGCCCCTATACGACACAACCCTTCCCCCTCTTTCATGTGTGTTGGTTACAAATTTGAAGTGAATTGAAGGAGGATTGAAGACCTAATTTTTTACTCAAGCATTCAAGTCTTAAAGTCAACAAATCAAGAAAAGTGTATTTTATTAGCGATAGAGGAAGTTTCGATACTAGGTCCAGAGGAGGAGAGCCCATAGACTAAGAGGAATAGGAAATTGAAGTCTAATCTTGACTACATGTTTATAAGTCTAAGGCACCCAATGTCCCTATCTAGCTATTTCAAGCCAAAATTTATATGTCAAGTTCCTCTATGTTTGTTGCATTTTCATAGTTAACCTAGAAACATCTTTGCATTATCACATTAACCAATTTATCAAAATCAAATCACACACAACCACCCTAAAATAAAGGAAGATTAAAATGTTGATCCACAATTTTGGCTCTTCAATTAGGGTTAGTAGCCAAGTGAGTGTTTGAGATCACTTTTAATCTTTTCCCTTGTGATGTTGGAAAAAGTGTGGTTTAGGCCCTAGATCCCCTTTTTTGACATCACATTTTGGTGAACCTAACATTTGTCAATTTTAAATCTTCTAAAATGTTAATTAGATCATGTTTTAATTTGAATGCATCTTTCAATAGTTTGAATTTATGATTTATGCATGGACATTTTCATAAAAAGCATTGAAAAAATTAAAATTTGCATTGACTTTTCAATTAAAGAGATACATAGTGTTAATTTCAGTTATTACAAGAAAGATCTAGTCAATAGGTGCACTAAAAAAATTCATTAGGTCATGATAAAGTCTAAAAATAATATGAAAATGTTTGAAATTGTCATTTATGCATACATGTGTTGTTAGAAGGGTGAAAAGTTACATTATTGTTGTCATTTAAATAGATAAAAAAGTATCAATTTCTAGATTTGTCAAAGTAAGATCAGTTGATTACTACATTTTGGAATTTGAAAGAAACATTTGGAATATATTATATAATTGGAAAAATAAAAAATTGCATACAAAATTATGTTCTACATATAAAAAATTGAAATTTTGTCAATTTCTAGAAATCTATCTACTAGTAAACTTGAACATTTAGACATTAGCATCCTCAAATAATGTAGCTCATTTCCAAATTTTCAATTCAAAAAAATCAGCTCACTCTTCTAGGGCACCCAACACCCTTATCCAGTCAATTTTGACCAAAATTTGGATCACAACTCTATCTTTGTGTTTCCTATGCTATCTAGGTTTTGTGTTTGTAAATTATTTCAATTTTTATGACTGTGGTGTGTTTTTCTTTCCTCATAGGAAAAATAAAGTGTTTTGAATCTCATATGAGCTTCATGACTTGGTGTCCCTTAGCCAATATCCGTGTGAGACATAGTTTTATACTTTTGGCTTACCATGCTACAATCACAAATGGTATTGAGCGTGAATCTTATAACTCTTTCAATCGAGGTATTGCTTCTACTCGATCTATTTTTTATTCCATTTCTAATGCTATTTTGCCCATGTCTGTGTTGCAACCTAACATTTATGTGGACTTGGAAGATAGTTTTTCCCACATGTACTTGATGATAAATTAAAATAATTAGAAATAGACCTAGAAGGACTTCAACAATATCTAAGTATTGAACCTTTGGCCAGAGAAACAGTCCCTCTTTTAGATAACCTTGGGAAGTTACTAAAAAAATTCCAAGCGATAGAAGCCTTACATAGCCTAACTCACAAAGAATATGCTAATATTTTCATTAAGGATAGCCAATTGTGGCATGGTGTGGTTGTTGCATTGTTGTATTTGTATTCTTTCCATCAAGGTTCAAACCCAATTGGGGTGTAATTGTTGTGACCTCACCGGTTCATAGCTCTGAGTAAAAAAAAATACCTTTTTAAAATATATATATATATATATTCATTAACTATTATTCTCAAAATAAAAACTAATAAAATACTAAACTTTTAGGGTGATCTATAGTTTTTTTATCAGTGCACATTTTTTTATGACTAGAGCTATGAACTAGTGAGGCCACAAATGGGGGACCTCATCCCTAACATGAATGCAAGAACAAGCCACGTGATGGAATGGTAGCCCCTCCTATGGTCACTGTAGCCCAACCAGGGCACAAGGCCTGTGAGCACACCAACCCAAGGAGGGAAGAGGCCTCAAGCCTTAATGCTTGGCACACGAGGGGTGAAGGCTCACCGAAACAATGAGGTCAAGTCCAAAGACTTGAACCCTGGCGACCACGCATACAACACCACCACTTAACCATCACACTATGGGATCAAACCCCTAGGGTGATCTATACTTGTGGATAGTATTAACACCAAAATAAAAAGGGAAGATGTGGTGGAATCTTGGTTATTAAATAAACCATAAAGAAGTTTAAGAAGAGTTTTGGGAGTCAAAATACTATATAACTTATATAACTTGAGAATGATTTAAAAAATAGTGAAAGGAAATATTTCAAGAAGAGGAACTATACCAAAAATATTCCTAGTGGTGTAAAGAACCATGCAATAAGATAATACAATATAAACATAGAGATTATATTAAGTTAGTAGACGGATACCAAATATTAAAGTACCATGCTACTCATAAGTTGGTAATCTTTTTCGATACTTGTAAATTATAGAAATAATATACAAAAGAGAAGATGTTAAGAAAGAAGCATTGGATGTTATTCTAGTATATAGTGTGGAAATATATGGTACACACATAAGCCAAAAAAATTATCATGAAAGTAATTGATAATGCTAATTAAAATTAGTTATTACTTGAGGAACAAGGTTTCTACATCTAACCAACATATAAGCCTAGAGAAGTAAACCTAAAGTTATGATTACATGAGGGATTATGATGATACAATTTAAGTATAGATGTTATATTATATGGTATCCCCCATTAAAAAATAAGATACATAAACTAGGATAAAAGAGTTGAAGCTCATACTGGACCATGGTACAAGATGATTTTTGTAAAAGGATATGTATTCCAAATAGACAATTGAACAATATTTTATTAAAAAATCATGAAATTTATTACATTATATTTGGAGGAATTTTGTGAAATTTTTGAAGAGAAAATGATTAGAATAGTTTGAATTAAGTACTAAGGTATCTAGAAGTTAATTGAATGGGTGGAAAAAATAGATGTTGTAACCAAAAATTTGTTACAAAGCTATGAAAAGGAAAGCAACATAAGAAGATCCAAAAAAAAGAGATACAAGTAGGAGAAGGAGAAAGTGCACTAGAAATAAAAATAATATGGAGGAATCGCAATGGTTTTATTAAAACCCCGAGATTAAAGAAAAAAAATATAGATCCAAAGGGTGCCCTTAAATAGAAATAATTGGTGATTAATAGGAGGAAAAAAAATGTATGTAGTAGATGTGATTTTGTATTATAAAATAATATTTCCAAGGATATTCATAGACCTAAAATATATCATGGAGGAGGTTGGAATACTTAAAATATAAGTAAACAAGGGACTACATCCATAAAATAAGAGACCTTCACATCTATATTACCAATTATGTGATAATTAAATTCAAACTATAAGGAAATTAAAGTAGTGGAAACAATTTCCTATGCCAATCTTGAGAAGAGATATTATGCAAAACTTTAAAAACTGATCTAACATTTACAAAAAATCTAGAAGCACATTCAAAACATGAAAATAAGTAATTAACATAAACACTAGATATACGTGGGGAAAACCCTTTTGGGAAAAAATAAATCCCACACTCCAAAAGCCTGAACAATGTATTATCTGTAAACAACGGTTACAATACACTTGCAACACAAGCTTCTACAGGAGTATAACCAGTAAACAATCCTAGAAGAATTTTGGCAGCATTCCAATAGCATAAAAATACTTGCAAACTCACACACAAAATACTCATCAAGCCTCCAATTTATAGACCTCCATCTATACAAGAAACCACCACTGGTTTACAAAACCATGTGCAAAACCTCTCATGAGGTGTATTACATTAAAAGGCAAGATTTCGGTCTCAAATTAGGCTTTCATGTCCACAATATTCTCCTTGATTTTTGACCCTCAAAAATGTCATTAAATTTGTCATAATATCTCTATAAATAGTCCTTCCATGATATACTATCACATGGGCATCTTATGACAACAAATATTTCTATTTTCAAACCACCAACAATGCATAACAATTGTAGGAAAATCTTAAATGCAAATAAATCAAATCTTTGGAAATGGCAAGGTTGAGAGACCTGATTTTTCCAACATTCTCCCACTTGTTGAATACCTTGTGAGAGCCAAGGGAGACCAACCATCATGGATAAACTGCTAGGGGCCGAAATGCCCATAGACTCATAACACCACCTGAATTTTGTTGTGCTCATGGACTTAGTTAATGCATCTATAGCATTCACTATTGTCTCTACCTTTTCCAGCTTCACCTTGCCATCCTCAACCATATCTCTCATGAAGTGATACTGAACATCAATGTGTTTGGTCTTGGCATGAAAAGTTGCGTTCCTCGCAAGACAGATTGCACTCTAAAGTTGTCATAATAAATTATGACTTCACCTTGTTTCAATCCAATATCTGAACACACATGCATCAGCCAAATGGCTTCTTTATAGGCATGAGTAGTTGCCATGTACTCTGCCTCAATAGTGGAAAAAGAGACCACATTCTATCACTTGCTCATCCAACTAATTGCACCACCATTAAGAGTAAACACATATGCACTAGTGGACCTTCTTCTATCAACATCGCCAACACAATCTGAATCCACAAAACCATGAATACTCAAGGAATGTTGATCTCCTGTACCATGAAAACATATAGAGTACTTTGTTGTACCCCGCAAATATCTAAAGACCCTCTTAACTACATCCCAATGCACTCTTCTAGGAATAGACATAAAACGAGAAAGAACTCCCACTACTTGGCAATGTCTGGTCTTGTACAAACCATAGCATACATTAAGCTTCCAAATGCACTTTGCTCATTTCTTCCATCTCTCCCAATGGGGATGTAGGACATTGTGAAATAGAGAGCTTCATTCCCAATGTAACAGGAACACAAAGTGGTTTACAATCCTGCATGTTGAACCTTTGCAAAACAAAACAAACATACTTACTCTGGCCATGCCATAGCTTTCTATTCTCACGATCTCTTCTAATCTCCATCCCAAGTATGTGTTTTGTTGCACCAAGATCTTTCATTTCAAATTTCACAGAGAGCTGAGATTTCAACTCTGTAATCAAACCTTTGTCTTTCCCAGTAAACAACTCATTTCATCAACATATAAAGCAATTACCAGGAAACAATCACCATCAAATTTAAAATATACACAGGGTAATCCCACAATAATGGGTTACACTTTTTGGCCAAACTTGACATTGAAATCAACATTTTTCACCAGATCTTCACTTTCTTACACCTATAGAACCTAAACCATTAAGAATTTGAGGATGAAAAAAACTAATGATTTGTGAGATTTTATGTGTATATTCTAGTTATATTTAAAAAAAAAAAATTAAAAATTGTGAATCTTTTTATGTAATTTTTATCAACTTATTTTTTCTACGAAACAACATTTTCAAAAAGTGATGTTTACTTTCAGCTGCATAACATTTTTTATAGAAAGGATAAAATTCTAATTTTTTAAATGTAGTTTTTTCACACCAATATCTAGTGGATGGATATGTTTTCATAATTTTTTGTTGCATATATATTTTTTAATAAATTTTCTAAGTCAGAGTAATTATAATTTGGAAATATTATACTTTCAGTTGCATAATTTTTTTTGTATGCATTTGAATTAACTTATTCTTTTTTTGTCAGAATAAAGACATCAATATCTAGTGTACATGTATTTTTTAGTATTTTTTCTCTCTTTTCCTATTTTTCCATATGTGTGAAACAAAGACCTCGATGTTCATTAAAAAACCTACATTCACAACAAATAAAAAATAAATATAATAATAAAAATAAATATATTTAAAATTATACTTTTTGGGAAGCTTATAATAAGGACTACATGTTTACAAAAGATAAATTTTAAATAAATTAAATTCATGCCCCAAAAGGTAAATCAAAAGTGTTTTTTTATCAACATTTTGATAGGTGTAGAGGAGACTCCAGTATAGCTATAGTTTAAACTAGTGGGTTTCTATCCAAGGGGGTTTGATATAAGTGGGTTTGATCAAACCATCTTCAATTAAAATCCTTTAAATGGAACCTTTTTAAGGCTTAAATCATTATATTTTCTAAAAATGTGTGATTTCAGCAAAAAATGGGATGTCCAAAAACGTGTAACCCATTATTGTGGTAGCACCCCACAATGATCAGATTTAGACCGCACAAACCCCAAACTCAACACATATGTATTGAACTTCTGGGACCATATCCTAGGACTTTATTTAAGGCCATACAAATATTTCCTTAACTTACAAACCAAATTTCTTTTACCTTTTACCACATAGTGCTCCAGCTGTGTCATATAAATTTCTTCCTCCAAATCACCATGAAGGAACACGATTTTCACATCTATTTGTTCCACCTCTAGATCATAAGCTGGTGCAATAGATAATAAAAACTTAATGGATGTCATATTAGCAATAAGAGAAAATATCTCACTATAATCAACACCCTCAACCTGAGAGTATCCCTTCGCAACCAACTATGCCTTATACTTTTCAACATTTCCATATGAACCAATATTTTTCTTAAACACCCATTTACACCCAACAGGTTTTTGAACCTCAGGAAATGGTACAAGGTCCCATGTATCATTCCTTTTAAGGGTTGCCATCTCTTCATTGATGGATATTTTCCAGGACTCTACATCATTCATACCCAAAGACTCTTGCACAGATCTCGATTCATCAACATTAGTACTCAAAGAAAATATACACTTCCAATCATCAGGTAAATACCCATACCTTTGAGGTGGTTTCCTTTGACTTGTAGACCTTTGAACAAGTTGAGGTGGAGGTTCTTTCACTTCTTCCTCCTCATCTGAAGATTCAGAGCTTTATAAGCTCTCCTCAACTTCTTGTCTATTTTGGGGTATCGATTCAACTTCTTGAGGAATAGAAGGAATTTAAACCACATGTTTTTCCTATTCAATTTATCTATGTTGTTCTGGCTAAAAACTAATAGGAGAAGATTTAGTCTCTCTAAAAATAACACTTCTAGAATAAATTGCCTTTTATGCAACAGGGTCCCAAAGCTTGTATCCTTTCACACCATAGATGTAGTCGATGAAGATACATTTGACAACCTTAGAATCCAATTTTTTTCTCTTCTCCTTAGGCATATGTGCATATTCCTCACAACCAGAAACTCTCAAATGTCTAAGTGAAGTATTTTTACCTAACCACGCCTCCATTAGAGTTTTATCAACAAGCATTGATCTAGGAGATCTATTTATAAAATAACAAGTAGTGGCAACAACTCTAGCCCAAAACTTTTTTTCTAGATCAAGTCCACTCAACAGGCTCCTAGCCTTCTCCATCAATGTTTTTTTCATTCTTTCTGCAACTCCATTTTGTTGAAGAGAATACAGAGTTGTCTTTTGTCTTTTAATCCTGCAATCTGTACATAATCTGTCAAAGTCTATAGAACAATACTCACTTCCATTCTCAGTCCTCAAACATTTAATTTTCTTTCCAATCTGAATTTCTACCATAGCCTTGAACTCCTTAAAACAACTGAAAACTTTAGATTTACTCTTTAAAAAATATACCCATGTTCTCTTACTGAAATCATGAATAAAAGTAACATAATAAACTTATTTACCAATAGAAGAAACATCAATAGGACCAAATACATCAGAATGAATCAGATCCAAGATACATGAAGACTTATGAGAATATGCACGTAAAATTGAACGCGATTTTGTTTGCCATAAATACAATGTTCACAGAAATCAAACTCTAGATTGCAATCATTCAACCCCTCAATGAGGTTCTTATTTTTTAAGGATTTTAAACCCTTCTCTCCAATGTGGCCAAGCCTTTGGTGCCATAACATGGTCTTCTCTGTAGGAAACTTTGATTCAGTAGATAGAGCAACCTTGGGTACCAAGAAGCCACGACCATTCGTAGAAGTGGAAACCATCTCTTTTTTCAACAAAATAGTTTTAGGCGTAGTCTATTATATTCAACTATGCATGCATCGAGCTAGTACAATATACCCAATCCGCTTCCTCTCGCTATCACCATAGCACCTCTCACCATTTTCACACCTGCTTTAGAAAACTGTACATGCACACCTCCATCTATTAGTGTGCTAACATATAATAAATTTCTTGCTAGTCCTAGGATATGCAAGACACCATCAAATCATCTAACTCTAACATCATAAAATTTCACATGAATACTACCACGACCAACAAGATCAAGGAAAGAATCATCACCCAAATACACCTTACCACCATCATAGTTTTCATACTTACTAAACCATTTTTTGTTAATAGTCATGTGAAGAGATGCACCTGAGCCTATCAACCATACATTATCACTTGCATGAGTGACCAAGGCTGCAATAAAGGTATCTCCATCTTCCTTTTCAGACTCATAATTAGAATATTGATTCTTCTTCTTCTTCTTCTTCTTCTTCTCTTCTTTATAGTCCTTTTGGAAGTGTCTACGTTTCCCATAGTTCCAACATATTACCTTGGACTTACCAAGAGATTTTGATCTCCATTTATTTTTGGACTTAGAACGACCATGTTTCTTCTCATCTTTTCCTCATTCTTTTTTTCTTCCTCGAATACTCAAAGCCTCTTTGGCGTTCAAAGAGACCTTCCTTCTCATCTCTTCAAAGAGTAGAGAACCAACAAAATCCTCCATCTTCAAGATGATAGAAGTTCTCCCAATGGCCATGAATAGGTTGTCCCATGAGTCTAGCAACAAACACAACAAAGTTTGGTAGCTTTCTTCTTCGTCCATCGTAACCCCAATTGAGGTCAACTGGGTCACCAACATATTTAATGTTTCCATATGCTCAGAAATTCGTCCACCTTCTTCCATTCTCAAGGAATATAACTTCTTCCTCAAGAAAATCTTATTTACTAGAGATTTGGCTTAGTATATCTCACCCAACTTCTTCCAAAGAGCCTTCGAAGTGGGTTCTTCGTGGCCATTTATCAAAATTGAATTTGCAAGATAGTCTAATGAGACCTTTAGCTTTTCTATCCATTACATCATATTTTGCAGCCAAAGATGGATCTGTAGGCCTCTAGACATTTGCATCCACTGCATCCAATAGATCCTGATCAATCAACAAATGTTTCATCTTCAGCTTCCACATTTCAAAGTTTGTGCTAGAAAAATTCTCTACCTCAATCCTCCTAGATGTGCTCCCCATTTGAAAAGCTATCTGCAACAAGATCACAAAGTATCCTCTGCACAAGCTCCCATTCAAACCTTGATTAGCACAAAAAATCCAACAACCCACAACTGAAACCAAAGTTGATCAAGCTTTGATACCACTTGTAAGAAAATTATAGTGGAAACAATTTCCTATGCAAATCTTGAGAAGAGATATTATGCAAAACTTTAAAAATTGAACTAACAGTTACAAAAAATCCAGAAGCACATTCAAAATGTATGAAAAGAAGCAATTAACACAAACACTTGATATACATGGGAAAACCCTTTCGGGAAAAAACCCCCACACTCCAAAATCCTAAACAATTTATTATCTGTAAACAATAGTTAGAATACACTTGTAGCACAAGCTTCTACAAGAGTATCACCAGTAAACAATCCGAGAAGAATTCTAGTGGCATTCCAGAAGCATAACAATACTTACAAACTCACACACAAAATACTCCTCAAGCCTCTAATTTATATACCTCTAGCTATACAAGAAACCACCAGTGGTTTACAAAAACCATGTGCAAAACCTCTCATGAGGTGTATTACATTAAAAGGAAAGATTTTGGTCTAAAATTAGGCTTTCACGTGCACAATATTCTCCCTGATTTTTTACCCTAAAAAATGTCATAAAATATTTCATAATATCTCTAAAAATAGTCCTTCCATGATATACTATCACATGGGCATCTTATGACAACAAATATTTCTATTCTCAAAGCACTAACAACACATAACAATTGTAGGAAAATCTTAAATGCAAATAAATCAAATCTTTAGAAATAGCAAGGTTGATACACCTTCTTTTTCCAACAAAAACAACACATAGGCATTATTTTGGATGGAGGAATCATTAAGCTAGTAGAGGATGTAGAATGAATAGACCCAATGGTATTGTAACATAAGAAGATATGGTAAATCAATATTTTCTAGACTTTTTAGTTATTAACAAAATTATGTAAAATTCATTATCCATTTCCAAGTCCTTTCATTAGAGATATATTAGATTAAGAAATAATCTAAGAAGTGTATTCTTTTTCTAATCAATTCTCTACTTATCACGAAGTTAAAATTGAAGAAGAGAACCCATAAACATCTAAAATCTACCATCATTCCTTGTAGCTCATTCTAACATTGTTTCTAACACTTTATCAACATCGTAATACTAGCTGACTAATTTCGACAACATTACTTCAACAACATCCTTATTTATTTAATTTTGTACAAAAGAATTAAAGAAATTATTTATTTAATTTATTCCCTACACCAATACTTAATTTATTAATTTGATTATCTAATTAATTAGTCTTTCTTACATCTTGTATTTTAAGTCAATAAATAAAATATAATTTCAATCTCCCATTATAATAAATAAAAAAAATATAATTTCAATCTCACATTATAATAAATAAATAAAATATAATTTCTACCTCACATTTAAAATAAAACAATAAATCTTAATTTTAATTTCCATCTCACTACCCTAATTAATGAAAATATAAATTTATTTTCTTATATTTTATCCCATTCTCCATGAAATAAAATCCCTCCATTTTTCCAATAAAATACTTGTTGGAAATAATGTGTCTAGATTAGGGATTTGAGCTTAAATTTCTTGAATGTTATATTTACGCCCAAATATTAATGATTTGAAGAGAGTTAGAGCTTGTTGGTGAGTTACGTGGATAGGTTATGGTAGTAAATGGTATGTAAAATCAATAAAATATATCTATTTTATAGCATAATATATATGAGTAAGATTAATTTATTAAAGATTATATTAATCATGTATAGCTCTATTACATAAAAAAATCCTTCTCCATATTTTCATAAAGTATATTACATTGCATTGAATCCATTCATTTATTCTCATTACAATATCTTCATGTACATAATGTTAACGTAACACTACATATCACATTCTTTTTATCCCTACGGTTACTAGTTGTTGCATAGTTAAACTTGGAGTAACTTTATTCATTTCTATATAAATATGATTCACATGCATTCAATAAATTGATTAAGTTTTTATGCTCTTCATTTGGTATTAGAGCCAATTCTCATGAGGAATGTGTCTAGCACTATACCGATAATCAAGATGGCACTATGAAGATCATCCTTTCCATTTTTCTGAGATCCTTTTATTGGCCTGTGGTCCATCAATTCTTGCAAAACCTATTTGGAGGCTTTAACCCGCCTGCATTGTAGAATCTTTGCATTGCAATTCTGTGAGAGATGTCGAAGGAAATGGCTGCCACTATTTTGTTTAGACCTGTGATGCCAGCGATATGATTCTTGCTAGACCTGTGATGGCGTGAGAAGAATTTCATTGCTGGAGCATGCAAACCGTTGATCTTTGTTGAATTCTACAAATCTATAGAGACAAATTTATCGAGCACAATGACAAACTTCCATCAAACTAATTTCATTGTTATTCATCAAATGCAAATTTACAAATATATAACCTCCATAGGAGAAGAATCTTAGGAGGAAAAATATGGAATAAACATTAGTTAGCTTATAGTGAGCAAGTTGTTAATTATTGAACAACACATGCATAACAGTGAGCATGTTGGAAACAACCAATTGTAACATAGATTTAATTGTGTGAACACCCCCTCTTAAGTCTAAGGAGATAGAAAAGATGAAAGAGGAAAGAGGGAAAACCTTGTGGGAAGAAAATCCCCCCCTTATAGCATGTTGGAAACAACCAATTGTAACATAGAGTTAATTGTGCTAACACCCCCCCTTAAGTCTAACTAAGGAGATAGAAAAGTGGAAAGAGGGAAAATCCTGTGCGAACCAAACCCCCCCTCAAACAAAAACTAATTGAGCATGGCAGCTACTATGTTGTAGTATCCTTCACCCCAAGAAGGTCTCACAAAAAGTGAAACTTGAGCTCAGTTAAAGCCTTCGTGAAGATGACAATAATTTGTTCAGAAGTGGGACAATACTACAAGTCGATGAAGAATGCTTGAAAACAAAAGATGACCCAATGTCTACAAACATCATGTCTTCCCTTGGGAAGAAAAAAATCCATAGGTTCATGAAGAAGCCACTCCATGTCCAACTGAAAGGAGGAAGGATGAAGTCTCAACATGTGTGTCTTTAAAGATTGAGTAGGAGTCTCCAAGCTTGAATAAGCCACAAAATAATAATGGTCAAAATCAACCAAGAAATATGATGAATCAAGTGAAAGAGGAAACTCATGAATGTCAATCTCCAAAGACAATGAAGATAGACTTGTAATGACGGAAAAGGGTCCCCTTAACTTGGCCTTGATTTAGTGTTGTAATATGCCTAACATATTCACATTAGGTCTTGGGCCCTTGTGAACTAATGGATTTAAATGGTACATTGCTAAAGTGTTGTGAAGTGTTGTAACACACTTTCACACTTTTCTAAGGTTTTTTTTAATTAACTGAGCTTAATAAACCTCTTTTTAATCAAAACAAATCTTAACCTTGCCTTATTTGAAGTGTTGTAAAGTGTTGTAACACACTTTCACACTTCTCTAGGCTTGTCACCAATAATTGGGCTTTCTTATGCTTTAATTGGCCCTATTTTGCATCCACAAGCCTTATTTATGGCATATTTTTGAGGATAATCTCAACACCAATAATTAAACAATCATAATTCAGGTGTTTTTGGCTTGTGTGAGCCAAATTTAGTGATTTGGGACTCATTTGCCACCTTGGGAGAATGGGTCCCACCTAGGTTTTTGGGTTCCAAACTAGTTTTTGCACATTTCTAAGAACTTTTGGTTTTTGGTCCCATACATTATTCCTGATGGGACTCATTCGCCACCTTTGGCGAATGAGTCATGTGTGGCCCAAAATCAAATTTAATTCAAATTTCTGGTAGGGTTTTATTCTCCTAGATCTGATGTCGGCTTGGAGTGTTGTAATTTCGAGAATTATTGCATAATTGAGTATATATACAAAGTTCTTTCACTCATATTCACACCTATCATTCAAGAGAATTCAAGAGCATTCAAGGGCAGACTATCAAGCATTTTAGAGCATTCTTCAAGTGTCAATCATCATGTCAAAGATTTCATCAATCATGTTTGTTATTATGCTAACAATTGTGATGTACGGTTTTGTGATTCAAACAAGTATTTCATGCAAGATCAACATCGTTTAAAAAAGAGTGAAGAACCACATCCATTGCAACCATTTCAAGCATATTTGCAACACCTTATTGCTAGGGTTTGGTGATTTGCAACATTGTCTTTTGTTCATTAATCATTCTCCATTCATATTTGCTTTCATTTCAAGGTTTAATTACCAACAAGGGGTTTGACCAAGGCAAGCCCCTATCCACTAACCCCACAAAATTTTTCCCTCTCCTTTATGTGTGATTTGTAGGTCTAGGTTGTGAATTTCCTAAGGAGCAAGATTGGAGAAAAGTTGCAAATCATCCAAAGTTGTCAAAGTTGTCATCAAGCCTTGAAGAACCTCTGAGAATACCTACAAGTGGCAAATCGGAGATTCGAACCTAGAAACCAATCAAGAAGGATAGAGCAGATAGAGTAGAGCAAGATTAGCCTTTGAATTTGTAAAAAATCCCAACTAGACTGATTCGCCACTTCTAGTGAATAAGTCCTAGTTCCAGTCAATTTTTAGGATTTTGCAGAATTGGATACCCTTTTAGTAGATTTATGTTCCTACATAGTTTCCCAGAAATAATACTGATTCATCCATCTTGGCAAATGAGTCCCAATCATCCTTAAAAGTAGAATTTCCAATGATTCAAACCTTCATTCTACCTTCTCTGGATTTCTGAGTGCACACATTTTGTTTTATAGGTTTCTATTTCTTTTCATTCACTTTTCTAGGTCATCTAGTGTTAGTTTGCATTCAATTAGGGTTTTATGTTACATCTTACATTTCATTATCTTTTCCAAGTTTCAACTTGGTGGTGAACCCCTCATTAGATCATATTCAGCCCCTAGGACAACCCTATTACAATATTTCTTTTACATTGAGGTCTTTAGGGTTACCCTTGAATGAAATTTTAAATGTGGGTGTGCTTTATGTCGTAAAGCATACAATAGCATCTGACCTACATTTAGGACATTGAAATTCTAATTGGAGTGCATCTTCATCCTCAATTTGGATTGCATTAATATTGCATTAGGATTTGCATTGGTTAAATTGCATTTTAGGGTTTCAAATTGTACATTAGTGAAAGCTCATATAGCTTGCACTTTTTTGCATCTAATTTCATTGAAAATCACTTAAAATCTGCATTTTCATCTTAGATCTAGATCATACAGCATAGAACACATAAAAATTAACTAAAAAATTCAATTTTTTCTGAAAAATCATTACTAGGACTCATTCGCCACCTTGGGTGAATCAATCCCCTTGCATATTTTGCACTGCATTATCTGGCATTTACAGTTCAATTTATGAGTGTCTTCTTGTTGTCATTGTCTATCTGTTTCAGTTTCCAGAATTTATGGTACAAGCATTTCATTATTCTTAGCTTAAATTGCATTTGCATTCACATTGCATTTAGTAGCCTTTGTATTAGTATTTGGTGTCCTATTGATAATACTATTGTTAGATGAAGTTAGAGACTCATGTCATCCTGTGATAGCACAATCGTTGTGGATCTTGGGTTATCTAGCTCTTTCACTCCTAGTATTGATACTAGTACACTATATATGGACAATACCTTTAACAAATCTTTGCCTTCAAGTAGCATTCAAGTTGAACCAAGGAATGATAGTTTCCCACAAGAAAACATAATTCACATTCATGAGGACCTAGCACACCTACAACATCAAGTACAAAGTGACAAAATTTCAACTACTACCATTCCCACTATAGATAACATCCACCACATGCTTGAAAGTGAAGACAACCTTGACCTTGTGAAAAACATAGTTCAAATATTTGGAAAACACCTCCCTCCAACCATTAGTTGTCCTATACCTATAGGCAATGTCACAAGCCAAGGAGGAACTCAAATCCCTCCTCCCACAACAATTTCCTCAGTACCTACCTATACCAACCCTCAAGTCACAACAACAATGCAACAAGTTAGTAATGTGTTTTTTTCCTTCATTATTCCTACTAGCATCCCTAATTCCTATGTGGCATCACATGTTATATCTCCTACCACTTTACCACCTATAAAAATTTCATTCACTTGTCCTACTAACACATACACTCCTTCACCACTTTCACTTCCATCTCATAACATAAGTAATGACCCTCTCATAACACAACTTTTCCAAACTTTTTCATCCCTTCAAAAGAAAATTTTCACCATCAATCAAAATCAAAATGGCCCACCTATATATTATGTCAAAAGTAGTCCATTTTCCTTGGAGATATTGCGAACATCGATGCCACGAGGTGTAGAGGTGCCTAGATTTTAGAAATATGGAGGGAAGGGAGATCCTTCTAACCATGTTAATTCCTATACCACCTTATGTAGTGACTTTGTCCCTGATGATAAACTATTGACAAAGCTTTTTCCTAGGTCCTTGAAAGATACCAACTTGGAATGGTTTTCTTCTTTACTGAACAACTCAATTCGTTCATTCAATGAACTTTTTGATGTATTTTTATACCATTTCCAAGTTCACATGACTCTTAAGATGATCTTTACCGATTTGATGAGATGCAAGAAAAAATAAGAAGAAAAGATAACTGACTTTATCTCGTGTTATCAATCGCTTTATTCCCAAATCGATATCAAGGTCCCCAACCCTCATCTCTAAAATATGTTTATAGAAAATTTGCAAATAAAGATTCAAGACAAGCTTACCATGATGAAATTCCAATCCTTCATGCACTTGTGTACTACGCTCCATGATTATCAAAATTCAGTTACTATTCGAGATACAAAATCCACTTCTAGCCAAATTGAGAAATTTGATCCCGTAAATCAAAACAATTCCCACCTTTTAGGAAGAAAAATAAAGGGTTCCTTCAATTCAATCCCCCTCAAAAAGCAAATCAAAATTCCAATAACCAAGTCGTTGTTAAATCCATGATACCCATTAGCTATGGAGACCCAAAGAGATGTTGGATGTTGTGGTTGTGTTGTTAATATGTGGTTGTCATTGATGTCAACACTATTAGCATTAAGTAGTTTTGAAGGCTGTATATGTCGATGATATTGAGAAAATTAAAATAGAAATGCTCCAAGCAGTCTGTGAAGCTGTGAAGATCAAAGTGATGGAAAGTTCTATAAGTTGATATTCAAAAGTCACGTATTGAAGGGTTTTTTGTTGAGCCTATCTAGTATGTTCTCCGGAATTTTTTTGAGGTGCACATCAAGATTTGTGGAAGTTATGAGTTTCTGAGTTCCTACAGTTATTTTATTACTATAATAGGCGTTCTTGGAAGAAGAGATTGTAATTATGGTAATTCTAGTTGTTGCGTATGTTCATGTGACATTTGTAGATGTTTCTTGATCATGCTCTAGCATTGTTGCATGTCTGTATTCATTGGTGTGTTCGTGATCGAATATTTTTCATTTTTGTGTTTGAGTTTTCATGTTCTTGGCTGACATGATGGTGGTACCGTGTTGCAGATCCTTGTGGATTAATTTGTGAATGCTTGGAATGTTCGAGGATGTTGATTTAGGTCTTCATTATGTTGTGACTAAATTAGGTTGGTGCACATTGAGATTTTTTCGTGAATTGGGCCAACAGTTTGTAATTCATTCATTATTTGTGGCCAACAAAGTTGTTGATGTAAATCCTTGAAGCGGATATATATAAGAGCGATTGTTTTCTTGATTTCAGATAAGTGAGTATGAAGTGCGTATGTAAAATGTGTGAATAAATATTAGATCATTCGAGTGCAGAGCATTGTGTGAAGAATTTTGAGTGAAGTGTGAAGAATTATTTATGTTCATAACTCAAACTGTAATCAGGATTTTGCAGAAACTATTTTGTTAGTTCATATTCTTCAAATGGTTTTAATCTAAATGTTTATGTAAGGCAATGAGCCTTCCTTTGAGCAGTGATCTCTAGGCCATGTGTCATAATGCATGTACATTCCTTATTCATTTCTCATTGTACTTTTAATAGGGTATAATCTTTTGGACTAACATCCACCGTGGTTTTTCCCCTAACAGGGTTTCCATGTATAAAATCTTGGTTTTCATGTGTTTCTGATGTGTTGTTGATTCGGGCTTTCACTGTTAATTATCAGATCTGAGATTAAAGGTTGATAAAGGTTAAATAAGTTTAAATTTTGTTACAATTGATTCACCCCCCCTCTCAATTGTCTATCCTTGTTTTGCTAACAATTGGTATCAGAGCTAGTTCCTCTAAAGAATTTTAATAGCTTGAGGTGATTCGAGATGGCATCATACAAGAAGGATAGTCCTAGATTCGATGGTACAAATTACTCTTTGTGGAAGGTCGGAATAGAGTATCATTTGAAGTGCATTTGTGAGCCCTTCTAGAAGATTACAAAGAACACATATACTATTCCTCATAATGGTCCCTCTACTCCTAATCAGATCAAAGAAGTTGAAACCAGTACCAGGGCTATAGAAGCATTACATAGTGCTTTGATAGATTCAAAGATGACAAATGTGATAGGTTTGAGAATAGCATATGAGATTTGGAAGAAGCTGGAAACATTGTATGAAGTAGATGCACAAGTGAAAGCTACTAAGATGCAAAGTCTGAAAGGCAACTGGGAAAATATGAAGATGACTGAAGATGAAAACATTGTTGCTTTCATGTAGAAAGTAAATGAACTAGTGATGGGTATTAGATGTGTCAGTGGAATTATGGAAGAAGATGAGATTGTGGCTAAAGTTCTGATATTAGTGCCTACTTCTTACAAAATGGAAGCTCATGCTATTGAAGAACTCAGGACAATAAAAAATGTGTCAAGAGATATGTTGATTGGAAAAATTCCTACCTTTGAGTTGAATGAATTTGGTGAGTCTGCTCCTAAGAAAAAATATGCATTTAAGGCTACTTTATCTAGATGAAGTCAACAAAGATATGATCTGAGAGAAAGTTCCAGAAAAAAATTCAAGTATGAAGATGAGATGAAATAAATTGAAGATGAAGAAAGAGAGCTAGAAAAGCTAGAAGCATTGATTGTGAAAAGAGAATCTAGAGGACATGGTAAGTACAAAGGAAAGATTCCTATTAAATGTTTCTCTTGTAGTAAGATAAGTCATTTTGCATCAAGGTGTCCTGAAAGAGTCTCTAAATATAAACCTGACAAGTCTAGATTTCAAAAGAAATGTTATTATGTTAAAGAAGGTGTTATTGATGATGAATCTGATAAAGAAACTGGAAAATAAGATGGATGGGTATTCATTGCTATCAAAGAAAATGGTCTAGTGTCAATTGAATCTGCTAGTAATGTGAATGTTGAGAAAGCTCTTGCAGCCAAAATTGAAGAAAAGGATGAGTGGGTGATTGACAGCGGATGCTCACATCATATGACTCATGACAAAAGCAAGTTTGTAAGCTTGGAAAAATATGAGGGTGATGTTGTAATATTTGAAGACAACGCTTTTGGTGTGATTTGTGGCAAAGGCACTATTTCTTTTTGTGGTAAACATAATACTGATGATTTCCTTTATGTAGAATTTTTGAAGCATAACTTGTTGAGTGTTGGACATATGGTAGACAAGGGATACAATCTTCAGTCAAGGATGGTAAGTGCAGGATATTGGGACGATCTAGAAATGTAACTGCTCCAGGTACAAAGACAAAAGGTAACATTTTTCACTTGAGTGCTGCTAGTGAAAATTGTTTAATTGTTCAAGTTGATGCAAGCTTGTTATGGCATAGGAGGCCGTGTCATGTGAATTTTGATAACATTGTCAAAGTAAGCTCCACACAAGCAATCAGAGATCTACATAAGTTATTAAAGCCTACTAACACCATATGCAAGGAATGCCATATGGGAAAGCATACTAGAATTTATTTTCAGAGCAAACAACATCATTCTAATGGAGTGCTAGAGTTGGTACATACTGATCTATGTGGTCCATCCAGAATCAGAAGTCTACAAGGAGAAAGGTACTTTATGTTGCTTATTGATGATTAATCTAGGATGATATGGGTTGCTTTCTTAAGAGAAAAAAATAAAGTATTAGAGAAGTTCAAAAGTTTCAAATCTATGGGAGAGAATGATACAAGTTTAAAGATTAAATTCTTAATATCAAACAGAGGTGGTAAATTCAATTCCCAAGAGTTCAATTCATTTTGTGAAGAGAATGGAATCAAAAGATAGTTATCTGCTCCCTGGACTCCTCAACAAAATGGAGTTATCGAGAGAAAGAATAGAACAATTCTAGATGCTGCTAGAACTATGATGTTGGAAGAAAATGTTCCTCATATCTATTGGAGAGAAGTTGCAAGCATTGCTGTGTATACTATCAACCAGGTAAATGTCAATGGTAATTCTAGTAAGACTCCTTTTGAGTTGTGTTTTGGTCATAAGCCTACTATTAGATATTTCAAAATCTTTGGAAGTAGATGTTATATCAAGAGAGATGAAGATATTGGAAAGTTTGATGCAAGAAGTGATGAAGGAATCTTTCTAGATTACTCTACTAAGAGCAAGGCCTACTGGTGCTACAATAGAAGATTGAAGAAAATGGTTGAAAATGAAAATGTCAGAGTTACTGAAGACACTGCTAGACCATCAAGATATTGTGGATATGACTCAGATGATCAATAGGATAGTACTGATAATGGAAAGAATGTTTAGACACAAAACCAAGTTTAAATTGTTCTAGTGAATCAAGAGAATCAAGAAGCAGAAGCTAGTGAAAGTGCAAAAGAAAGAACAAAAGAACCAAAAGTTTGAGAGAATCCTAATGTTCCAAGGTATGTAAAGCTCAATCATTCTGAAAGTTAGATTATAGGAGACAAGAACAAAGGTATGTAGACTAGAAGAAGAATTGCAGAAGAGTATTATCTGATTTCCAAGACTGGGCCTAGCAATTTCAATGAAGCATGTAAAGATGAATATTGGATGGAAGCAATGAAGGAAGAACTGATGCAGATAGAGAAAAATGATACATGGATTCTACTTCCTAGACCTCAGAATAAAAATGTGATTGGAACAAAATGGGTCTTTCAGAATAAGCTGAATGAACAAGGAGAACTTGTCAAGAATAAAGAAAGATTGGTACGTAAATGATACTCATAGATGGAAGGTATAGATTTTGAAGAAACCTTTTCCCTTGTTGCTAGAATTGAAGCTATAAGGTTGTTTCTTGCTTATGATGGTTTCAAGAATTACAAAGTCTATTAAATGGATGTGAGGTCAAAATATTTGAATAGAGAATTAGAGGAAGAATTTTATGTTGAGCAACCAGATGGATTTCAACTAAATAATGAAATAGACCTGGTGTGTTGGTTGAAGAAAGCACTATATGGACTCAAGCAAGCCCCCAGAGCCTGGTATGCTAGATTGGATAAATACTTGTTGAATCTTGGACTCAATAAAGGTACTACTGACAATAATCTATATTTCAAGGTGGAAAAGGATAAAGAGTTGATTATTAAAGTCTTCATTGATGCCATTATTTTTGAAGGTGATGATGACTTATGCATGAAATTTACTGATGAAATGAAAAGTGAATTTGAGATGTCAATGATACGAGAGATAAAATTATTTTTAGGATTGCAAATTACTTAGTTAACTGGTGGAATCTTTATATCTAAATCCAAATATGTGAGAGATTTATTGAAAAAGTTTGGAATGGAAGATTCAAAGCTTGTTGGTACACCCATGGTGACCGGATGCAAGTTAACACATAATGATGATTCTCTTAAGGCTAATCAAACAAGGTACAGGTCTATGATTGGTGGATTGATCTACTTGACTCAAACCAAACCGAACATCATGAATGTTGTATGCATGGTTGCTAGATATCAAGCTGATCCAAAGGAATCACATGTAACTGCAATAAAGAGAATTTTTAGATACTTGAAAGGAACAGTTGATTTTGGGCTATGGTATCCTAAAGATTATAATATTAATCTAAATGCCTTTACAGATGTAGATTGGGTCAGAGATGTGGATGACAAGAAAATTACAAGTGGTGGTGCATTCTTCTTGGGGAATAAGTTGGTGTCATTGCTAAGTAAAAAGAAGAATTTTATTTCCTTATCTACTGTTGAGGTAGAATATATTGTTGCTGCAAATAATTGTACTCAAGTAATATAGAAGATGCAGATGTTGAGAGATAGGAGAATTAAGTATGATGAGCCTAATGCTATATTTTGTGATAATTCAAGTGCCATAAACATTTCTAAAAATCCGGTGCTACATTCAAAGACAAAACATATATCTATCAAGTATCATTATTTGAGAGATAAAGTGAGTGATAAAGAAGTCAGACTGGGGTATGTGCCTACCAAGGAACAAATTGCAGACATATTTACAGAGTCATTACCTAAGGATACTTTTGAGTATCTCAAAGGCAAGTTAGGGGTGATTTCCCTTCCTAATCTAAACTAAGATGCAAGTCGTTGCATCAATCTGTGCACTCACAATCAGATCTTGTTTCAGATTGATGTTGTGGTGGCTACTACTCATGGGGAGTAGTCAGATGTTTTAGATATGTGGTTCAAATATTGTGTACCTTTTCCATTAATGTCAAAGGGGGAGAAGTTTAATGTGAAAAAGGAGAAGAGTAATGTAAAGGGGAGAAGAACAATATGACAAGAAGAGCTAGTTGTGTTGATGGTATTTTTCACATCATGTGTTTCCATCAATGCTAAAGGGGGAGATTGTTCTATGTTGTGGTTGTGTTGCTGATATTTGGTTGTCATTGATGTCAACACTATTAGCATTAAGTGGTTTTGAAGGCTATATATGTCAAGGATATTGAGAACATTAAAATA
Organism: Sequoiadendron giganteum; assembly: GCA_007115665.2. Classification (NCBI taxonomy): domain Eukaryota; kingdom Viridiplantae; phylum Streptophyta; class Pinopsida; order Cupressales; family Cupressaceae; genus Sequoiadendron; species Sequoiadendron giganteum. The sequence continues at coordinate 554,466,790 of CM021107.1, read as the reverse complement.
AATATGTTGTAAGCAGTCTGTGAAGCTATGAAAATCAAAGTGGTGGAAAGTTATGTAAGTTTATATTCAAAAGTCATGCACTAAAGGGTTTATTGCTGAGCCTATCTAGTATGTTCTCTGGAATTTTCTGAGGTGTGCATCAAGGATTGTGGAAGTTATGAGTTTCTAAATTCCTACAGTTATTTTGTTACTGTAGTAGGTGTTTTAGAAATAAGAGATTGTAATTTTGGTAATTATAGTTGGTGTGTATGCTTGTGTGATATGCATAGATGTCTCTAGATCATGCTCTATCATTGTTTCATCTCTGCGTTGATCAGTGTGTTCGTGATCGAAGATTTTTCCTTTGTGTGTTTGAGTGTTCATGTTCTTGGCTGACATGATGGTGGTAGTGTGTTGCGGATCCTTGTGGATTAATTTGTGAATGCTTGGCATGTTTCGAGGATGTTGACTTAGGTCTTCATTATTTTGTGAACAACTTAGGTTGGTGCACATTGAGATTTTTTCATGAATTGGGCTGATAGTTCATAATTTACTTTTTATTTGTGGCCGACATAGTTGTTGATGTAAATTATTGAAGCAGATATATAAGAGCGATTTTTTTCTTCATTTGAGATATGTGAGTATGAAGTGTGTATGTGAAATGTGTGAATAAAGATCATATCATTTGAGTGCAGAGTAGAGTGTGAAGAATTATTTTTGTGCCTAACTAGAACTGTAATCAGTATTTTGTAGAAACTATTTTGTCAGTTCATATTCTTCAAATGGTTTTAATCTAAATGTTTATGTAAGGTAGTGAGCCTTCCTTTGAGCAGTGATCTCTAAGCAATGTGTCTGAATGCATGTGCATTCCTTATTCATTTCTCATTATGCTTCTAACATGGTATAATCTTGTGGACTAACATCCCCCATGGTTTTTCCCTAATAGGGTTTCCACATATAAAATATTGGTGTTCATGTGGGTATGTGTAGGATCATCATGGAAAAAATAGGCCCTTAAGTGGCAATAAAATTCAAAAAAATCAGAGTTAGGAAACTTGATGTAAAAATTTGAATAAGTTATATATATTATTTCAAAAATATGTAAGAATAGAATTTGTAGCAAATTGAATGTAGTTTCTAAACTACTAGCTTTATTTAAAAAATTAAAAAATCTATTTGGTGAAATTTTGAAATTTCAATGGAGTAGTACTTAAATTTCAAGGAAAAAATAAAAAGTAGGTGTCTGTCTAACCACCCTAACCACAATAAAATGATAAAAAAATAAAATTATAATATTTTAGTTATAAGTAGAGGACTCATGTCTTGATTTGATGCATATTTTTTTGTAATTCTTTTTCAGGTAAATAATTAATTATGATTTTTTTATTACAAATTTTAAAAAATATAAAAACTCGTGTGTCTGACCACCTTAACTTGGTCAGAACTTCATGAAATTTAATTCTTTTTTTAAATCCTATAGTATGTGAAGCATAGAATGTGACACATGTTTTAGATTCAAAAAATGTGATATCATTTGAAAGGTATAGATGTTTTTCAATCCGCCTATCAATCAGGACTTTAGTCGTAATTCAAATAGAAAATGAATAATAATTATTTATTAAATTCAAAGTAAAGGATATTTTTTATTGGTGGAAAGCTGAGAATCTCCTTTAAAAACCCTTTTCATTTCATCAATTTTGGGTAAAAAAGAAGTCGTCAGCCACATGGGTCATCATATCACTTACATATTGCCACTTTTTGGCCCATCATGATCCTGCACATACCCATGTGTTTCTGATGTGTTGTTGATTCATGTTTTCAATGTTAATTATCAGATCTAAGATTAAAGGTTGATAAAAGTTAAATAAGTCTAAATTATGTTACAAATGATTCACCCCCTCTTAGTTGTCTATCCTTTTTTTTCCAACATGAGACAATTCACTCCCTTACCTAATACCCTTCATAACATAATGTCCCAAATTTTAGAACAAGTGATTACCTTTCCAACCATCAAAACATCCAATCCTAACAAGCCTTTACCCCCGAGCTTTAGATCAAATTCTTATTGCCATTATCACTGACGAAATGGACATGATATAGAACATTACAAGCATCTTAAACATCTTGTGCAAGACCTCATTGATTTTGATTTTCTTTCCATTGGAAGTGATAGTGATCAAGGAAATAAGTCCATTGCCCCTCCTAACCAAAACTTGCAAATTTTCACCAACCCCATGCCAAAACATAATATTTCGTTTGTCAAAACTAGCGAAACTACAAGGAATGAGGTGATGAATGTTGACACAGATGGTGACAACAATGATTCTATGCAACATGATCCTATTGATAATGATCCTATGCATGAAATGGTAGGAGTGATAGATGTTATTTATTGTAAGGGTCGAACTAAGAATCCTATTGACATTGATTTCTGCTCTAAGGATATACTTAAACATGCACCTGATGGTCATCTTTACATAGCCAGTCATATCTATGACAGGCCCACTAATGGGATACTAATAGATCCCACCTATGGAGAGAATTTGATCACTGAGAAATTCTTACTTTTGGATGATCTCTATCAAGATATATATGATAAACCGAAAGCATGGATCAAGACACACAATTTTTTTACTTTCCCTATGATAGGATCGATAACTCTTCCCTTGCAGATAGGACCAAAAACATTAGATGTCTCATTTTCCATCATCCCATAGTCGAACCAATTTTGTGTGAAGCTAGGCCATCCATGGCTTTTCTCCATGAAATTCGTCCCTTCGGTTGTGCATAAATGCATAAAGTTTCCCTTTGACAATGAAATATTTACTGTCCACCATAGTGGCTTCAACCCTTTGTCATCCAAAGGAAATTTTTCATTAGATGCCTTTTGGACCGAGCCCACGGAACCTATAAAACCATGAGAAGACTTCCTTTTCTTGTCCTATCAAAAGTTCAAGGCAAAGAAAATAGCAAAACTATCCCTCTGAAACATGCCCGCATCCACCTCTGAGCCTAATATCCTTAACGAAACCATTCTTAAACCTAAAGAAACTCCAAAAAACCAAGACCAACCTAAGAAAACACCTTCACCTAATTCATACAAAGGACCAAGAGATAATGAAAACAATCCCATCGCACCTCCTAGAATTAAAAAAGTTTACAAAGTCAAAGAAAAAGTGTTTGGACAACCTCTCATGGTTCCTTCCATTCCTCCCCTTAGGGCAGAAGAGAAAAATATGGTTGACCAACCATACTCCTACACAAACACAACTTGAAAATAAAACTAAAATAAACAAATATGCTAGATAGCATAGGCATAGATGTTGTGCCCTTGCTTGAAGGTTACATGAAGAATTAAAAAAAGAAAACCAAGATCCAAACCTGATTGAAGCAATTCATGATGAATCTATCCCTTCCCCAGAACAAAACAATCCAATACAACCACAACAATAATTGAATTATTCCATGGACATTATCCTTTGACCTCCTGTTGTGATTAACCTAGATGATGATGACGAGGTTGCTAGAATTGATGAAGAGGTGCATAACGAATTGAATATAATGTTTTACTCTTCCATGAGCTTAAATGACACATCTCCTACATAGATTATTGAACCTAGTGCTTCTCCTAGTTCGACACTTTCTCTTGTCCCTTTGGCTAGTTTCCTGCCTTCGGTATACAATGAACATGATTGGGAGGTGGATGACCTTCTTTAGTTTGACTTGATAGTTCCTTACTAGTCTTTTGCATAATTTCTATTTATTTTATTTTGTGTGATTGCATATGCATATGTGATCCCCTGTGATGTTTTGTTTGATGTTCTCTCTCTCTCTTTGTGAAATTCCTCTATTTGTACCTTCATTCTTCTCTATGTCATGCATCTCTTTCACTTTTCATCTCTTTTTCATTTATCTTTTTTTTTTTCCTTTTGAGGATGATGCAAGGCATTGAGACATTCACATATCTTCCATGTTGACAAAAAAGGATCTTTCTTTTTACTTTTCTTTATCTCTTTTTCATTTGTCTTGTATTTTCCTTATGGGGATGACACAAGGTATTAAGACACTCACGTCTCTTCCATGATGACCCAAAATATTTTCTTTTTCTTTTTCATTTTTTCTTATGTTTTCCTTTTCAGGATGATGCAAGGCATTGATACATTCACGTCTCTTCCATGTTGACCCAAAATCTTTTCTTTTTCTTTTTCATTTTTTCTTATGTTTTCATTTTTGGGATGATGCAAGGCATTGAGACACTCATGTCTCTTCCAGGTTGACTCAAAAGGTTTTTCTTTGTTTTCACAATGTCATTCTTCTAGTTCTATGTGTATTTGGGGAATGATGCCAGTTCTGAGCTCTCTAAAAACATTGCAGCAAGAAACATACAACACCCAAATCCATAGATCCCTTATGTGTTTAGTTTTTTCATTTTGGGGGTAAACCCTCTCTTTTCTTTTTCTCTTACATGACGTAGATTTAATTGGAAACATATGACTTGGCATAGGGCTTTCCAAGTTGTCTCTTATGTCTTATTTGTTTGCACTTTTCATTTTCTACTTTAAAGTAATTTTTCATAGTATGGTGTTTAGAAATTTCTTTAAAGTGGGGGCATATATTGGCGTTATTATTTTACATTATTTTCTTTCCATGGTTCATGGTGTAGTTCTCTTATTTCATACAATGAATTTTTCACTTTGTGGATGACATTAGGTGTAATTTCCTTCAGGAGTGTGATCTCTCTTAGCATATTAGACTCCTCTTAGTGGCTTGATGTGACACACTGCATCCCCTAAGTTGTGAATTTTCTATTCTTTGTTTGGTCCTCTCTTGGATACATTAAGAAAAATGTTCCCTAAGTTAAAGACCTCACATGGAATAAGAAATACTCCTTTGAACATTTCCTATTTTTTCATTTTCATCTATATGGCCACCTTGAATAACACAGTTGCATGCCTGTAGAGCCATCCTATTTTTTCCTGAGCCCAAACATACAAAGTTTTGTTTGCTTCATGAAGCTCAAAAACCATTTTTGTGTGGTGCCTTATTAAAGTTATCAGGAGGTATAACTTTGGTATGGTTTGAGTGGGAAGCCCAATCGAGGCATGACTTTCCCCATAGCCACTCATGTGCGTGTGTGAGTGTATACCAACCATGAGTGTATGTGTCTCACCTTTTTGGAATTCTCACCCAGTAGACAACCAAGAGTTTTGTTTCCATAGAGTGAGTATGAATTTTTATTTTCGGACAAACAAACTAGATTTGATCCACATCGCAATGGACAAAAGGTCAAAACATGATCCGACTCTTTTATCTTTTCACCTTCTCTCTCTTTTTGTATTTGAAAGTGAATTTTTGTGCTTTGTTGTTGCTCTTTACCACTTTCATGTGTCTTCCCTTGTGCTTATGTGAGTCTTCCATAGGACCTTGGTCATGGTTATCCTATCTTGTGAACATTAGTACATTTGAACCCCCCTTGGTTGTTGTTGCATTTGGTCTACTTTAGTGCGAGTTGGAAGAAAAATCCTCCTCTCACTAAAGTGGGGGCTAGATGTAATGATGGAAAAAGTTCCCCTTAACTTTACCCCTATTTAGTGTTGCAATATGCCTAACATATTCACATTAGGTCTTGGGCCCTTATGAACTAATGGATTTAAATGGTACCTTTCCAAAGTGTTGTGAAGTGTTGTAACACACTTTCACACCTTTCTAAGGTTTTTATTAATTAATTGAGCTTAATGAACCTCTTTTTAATCAAAATAAATCTTAACCTTGCCTTATTTGAAGTGTTGTAAAGTGTTGTAACACACTTTTGCACTTCTCTAGACTTGTCATCAATAATTGGCCTTTCTTATGCTTTCATTGGCCCTAGTTTGCATCCACAAGCCTCATTTATGGCATATTTTTTAGGATAATCTCAACACCAATCATTAACCAATCATAATTCAGGTGTTTCTAGCCTGTGTTCCAAATTTAGTGATCTAGGACTCATTTGCCACCTTGGAGGAATGGGTCTCACCTAATTTTTTGGGTCCTAAACTGGTTTTCACACATTTCTAAGCACTTTTGGTTTTGGGTCCCATACATTATGCCTGATGGGACTCATTTTCCACCTTGGGAAAATGAGTCTCATGTGGCCCAAAATCAAATTTAATTCAAATTCCTACGGATTTTATTCTCCTAGATCTGATGTCAGCTTGTAGTGTTGTAATTTCAAGAATTCTTGCATAATTGAGCATAAATGCAAGGTTCTTTCACTCATATTCAAACCTAGAATTCAATAGATCATTAAGCATCCACAAGATAATTCAAGAGAATTCAAGGGTAGATTATCAAGCAGTTTAGAGCATTCTTCCACTGTCAATCATCATGTCAAATATTTCATCCATCATGTTTGTTATTGTGCTAACAATTGTGATGTAGGGTTTTGTGATTCAAGCAATTATTTCATGCTTGAGATCAACATCATTCAAGCAAGAGTCGGGAACCACATCCATTGTAGTCATTTCAAGCATATTTTTAGCACGTTATTGCTAGGGTTTGGTGAGTTGCAACATTTTCTTTTGTTCATTCATCATTCTCCATTCATATTTTCTTTCATTTCAAGGTTTAATTACCAACAAGGGGTTTGACCAAGGAAAACCCTTATCCACTAACCCCACAAAATTTTTCCCTCTCCTTTTTGTGTGATTTGTAGGTCTAGGTTGTATATTTCCTAAGGAGCGAGATTAGAGAAAAGTTGCAAATCATCCAAAGTTGTCAAAGTTGTCATCAAGCCTTGGAGAACCTTGGAGAAGACCTATAGGTAGAAAATTAGAGATTTGAACTCAGAAACCAATTAGGAAGGATATAGAAAACATAGAGGAGTAGGATCAGCCTTTGAAGTTGTAGAAAATCCCAACTAGATTGATTAACCACTTTTGGAAACGTGGGATACCCTTTTGGCAACTTTTTGTTCCTACAGAGTTTCCCAAAAATAGGATTGATTCGCCCAGCTTGGCTAATGAGTCCTAGTTAGCCTTGAAAGAACAATTTCCAATGATTGAGACCTCCATTCTACCTTCTCCATATTTCTAGGTGCACACATTCTACTTTATAGTTTTTTATTGCTTTTCATTTACTTTTCTAGGTCATCTAGTGTTAGTTTGCATTCAATTAGGGTTTTGTGTTACATCTTGCATTTCATTGTCTTTTCCAAGTTTAAACCTAGTGATGAGCCCCTCATTAGATCATATCTATCCCCTAGGATAACCCTATTACAATATCTATTTTGAATTGATATCTTTAGGGTTACCCTTGAATCAAATTGGAAGTGTGGGTTTTCTCTATGTCCTAAAGCATACGATATCATCCATCCCACATTTTCATAATTTTAGGGCCAATAAATGTGCTAAAACTATCATCAAAGAGGTGAGATAATCAGTTAAATATTTCCTCCAAATATGAAATACGAGTCTCTATGAAAAAGTTTGAAACTCCTATCAAGATATTATCCGATAAAGTTGAATTTGGAATAGTATGGATGCCCTACTGCAAGAAGTCGTTGGAAGCTTTCGAAGAAGCAGCACAAAACTTAGAAGTAGCAAAAAATGCAAGGACAAAAGAGAGTTCCTCAAAGAGAAGACATATGTCCTCAATAGTGTTGTCTAGATCCGAAATGAGGGATTCTACAAAAAAAAAAAAAATGTCTAGTAGAAATTGGTCCCAATAGATTGAATCCAAAAGACATAAATGATCTCATTGCAATGAATCAATGGAGGCTCTTGAAGAAGCATCTATGGAGTATAGATCTGCAACAGGTGTTATTGATGGGGAATCAATGAACCGATCATCCATACAAGATGTATCCACATTAGATGAGGTAGCATAAATCTCAATATCACCAATAGATTGGTTTTCCAAGGAAACATTACTTTCAGATGAAGATTCGATATCTCTATACAACTGTCGGATGATGACCCAAGTAGTAAAAGGGCACTCAATGTGCTCTATGTGATGTAGAGTATCCTTGGAAATAGTAAGACATATTAGTCTATAGACCATGTCATTATTATTAAACCATGGATTTGTTTCATCATAGTCACTTGTCTCAGGAATGAGTCTGAGGAGATAGGGTAGTAGATCCCACTCAGGGAAATGATTCTTTATCCTTTTTTTATAAGACATAAAGTTCTCTAAAGTTATCCTAACAACATAATGATGAAAATGGTGTTTAAGAGACATGATTAACCCTCATGTAAGTGGAAATTTATCTCATTTTGTGATTATAAAATGCATGTATAATCCTCCAATAATGAATGCAAAAAGCATAAAAGGAACTTATCCTTCACATGCAGTGACATGCAAGCACATGAATGAAACATGAAAGTTCATGCAAAAGAAAACTACACATTGTAGCAAGGAATGAGCCCGATCTGCAATCATAAACCTCCATAACACTCCCTCTCCTACGTAGTAGGAATTAAGCAACCTTTATTGCAGATTTGGAGATGAGTTATCTCAATCCCCACTCGATCCAACATAAAATAGAATGACACACAAAGATTTATCATTCAAATTTTTTGTTGTTGTTGTTCAAGGAGAATCGGTTGTTCAAAGGTCAAAATGGCAAGCAATGAACATACCAAAATTTGTATGGGGTTGATTGTAATCTTTTGAGGTTCCATCATTTAGCTCAAGAATTTTCTAGTGGGAGTTTTGATGCCCATCCAAGAGGCCTCAGACAAATCCAGCCTCTCCCAAAATGTAAATTACCACCTTAAAAAATCCAAAACATGCAAATCATGGCCTTCCACCATATTAATCTCCCTTAAATTGGTCACATGTCCTATAGATCAAATTCTTGCAAAGGTGAATAGATGAGGATGAATACCCTCACACATATCACTGAGAACAAACACCTGCAGAGTATTATGGGAGGCCAGCAAAGGATTGGTCATGGCCCCTTATTATTGTTGAATGCTAAATCGATCCATGTGAGTTCGCCAAAACAAGTCATTCTTTACAAATTCAAGTGCCCCTTTCCAAATCATAATCCTCCAAAAAATTTCCCTTAGCTTTCCCTTTGGCCTTCCTATGAATAGGCTTGCAATTTATCGAATGCTCATTCTCAAGAAAAAAATGAAAATTTCTCGTGCCCCTTCACAGGTTCCAATGCCTACAATCGGGTGACTCACAACTTAAATCACTACCTCAAATGGACAAAATAATTCACCTAATATTCAATCCATATCCTCCCTGACTTCAATAGCTAGATCATGCCTCTCTATCTTCAAAAATGGGGAAAAATTAGGGTAGAGGGTTTTGACTAACCCACCAAAAGATATTGCAGCCTATGAAGAATGTTGTGGGCTTTTGGATCACGTCAATCGACCCCTAAATCTTGTCCTTAGATGAACATAATTTCTTCTTTGTCTTCACCTCAGAATGTAGGAAGTCGGCTTCTCAACAAAAAATTTGAATGCCGAACTAAGATTTTCAACCGTCAAAAAATAGAGGAAATCTTGAAGCCATCACCCAATCATTATTTAAAGAATTCACCTTTGACTTGAAACTATATTTGATGGCTCTGATACCATGTTGAATTCTAAAAATCTATAGAGACAAATTTATCAAGCACAAAGATAAACTTGCATCAAACCGACTTCATTTCTATTCATCGAATGCAAATTTACAAATATATAGCCTCTGTAGGAGAAGAATCCCAGGAGGAAAAACAAGGAATAAAAATTAGTTAGCTTATAGTGACCAAGCTATTAACTATTGAAGAACACATGCATAAAAATGAGCATGTTGTAGTTTTATGTTGGAAACAACTAGGCGTAACATAGAGTTAATTTCACTAGCAATCTTGATTCAAAAGTTTTCATCTCTTCAACTGATATAAGGATAGCCGAAGGTGTTGATTCAAATGTTTTGAAGATATAATGCTTAGGCATTTTATTTTTGAATGGACTAGTTGTGACTATCTATGACATGTTTGGGAGTTATTTCATGTTGTATTAAAATCGAGACTATGAATAGGTGTTTGAGTGTTGTGTGGAGGAGAAGACCACTAGTGGATATGGCGGTTATATGAGACTCTCTCGATTCATTCTATTGACAATTATGTGTGTACGAAAGGGAGATGGCAATGGAGTCATTACATTGACACAATAGAATTTTTTGTCCTGTGGTATCTTGAACTTCATCCAAGACATTTTCTTGATGAGTTTTCTCTGATTTCTTTGGATTATGTACTTAAAATTTTTTATCTTTGTTGAAAATTTATTGCCACAAAGAAATACTGGCAAGGAGTAGTTTAATCATGGGTACCTTATTGTTCGAGCAATTGAATTAGACCAGGATATGAGTTTTTCTCTCTCTATAAATTTTCTTAGCATTATTGTTGGGATTGGTATTCTAATACTCTATAAAATCCAAATAAATAATGTGGCGAATCGAGAGAATGGCCAACAATGTTTCATGTACAAAGGAACTAGTTCTCAAATATTTTGCATTTTCTTGGGAGATGTGGTTTCTATTCACCAATATCTTGGTGTTAAGTAAGGTAAGTACATTGATATTCTTTCCATTGATGATATTATCAAGAGTGTCACTATGAATGTGTTTCATGTCTATTGAAATTTCTATTTGTTGGAAGCTTACTACCCATTACAAAATGGGATTTTTTCTTTGTAAGAAGTGAAATGCATAGCATGAAGTTGAAGGAAATCTATTTTCTTATTATTGGTGTTTGAGAGAATTAATTTATGATGAGATTTGAATTGAGTTTGGAGAATTCAAATCAAAATAGGGTATTGCTTTGTGACTATATCAAAGGTTGTTACATTGAAAATAACCCCATTAGAATTTTCATTCAAATTATAGTAATTGGGACTATCTTTCCTACATCTGATAATGTCTCCAAAGACTCATCAAATGAATAAAATGTAAGAGAGTCACATTAGAGTTTGGTGGCATCGGAGGATGGAGGAATTTCCATCATCTCAAGTTAGCTTCTCACTTTGAGATGGTGGTTTGCATGAGAAACATTTTTTGCTTTCTTTCTTGTTTTCCTTGTTGACGTTGGTGAATTTCAAGAATAAATATATTGTGAAGTTTGACTTTTGGAGATAGGTAAGGGATTTGGTGTTGAACTCAATATGGATTGTTTTCCAAGGAGCTTACAAAACTATGATTGAGAATTATACCCTTCTAAGGGTCATCAAACAAATTTATGGAGCCCTATGTTTGTAGAGCTCAATATGGATTGTGGTCGAATAATTTGAGAATTGATGATTCAGGAGTTCAGGAAGGTGGTATTTCAAGAACTTGGGAATTTAGTTCGAAGATACACTCTTTGAGGTTCATGAGGCAACTTGATGGAATTTCATACGATTCATAATTTGTTTCTTCAAAGGATCTCAAGAATGTATATCTATTTTGTAATTAACAAGATTTTTAATATAATCCTTAAGGGGGGGTCCCTTCACAAGGTGAATTCTATATTTTAGGGATACATTTGTAGAAGAAATGTAATAAGGGGGGGAATGTTAGCGTAACACTACATATCACATTTTTTTTCTCACTACAATTACTATTCGTTGCATAGTTATAGTTAGAGTAATTCTATTCATTCCTATATATATATATATGATTCACATACATTCAATAAAAAAAAGTTTTTATTCTCTTCACATAAGTGCATTCCTTTGTTAAACACCCAGAATACTGAGAGCGGGGGTGAATTAGTGTTCTATTAAACCAATCAGACATTAGCCATCCATTTACCACAACATATTCAACTACAATCATGAATGAAAGGAATAATTATCAACAACATTACACAATACATGAAGACCAATATTTTACATGGAAAACTCAAAATGGGAAAAACCATGGTGAGGGTTAGCTCACAATATACTATATCTAGATATAGTATATTATAGAAATTTTCATTGCAAGTGGACTCATTGCCCACATAGATAAAGATAAAAGATAGAAGGGGTGGATTATAGTCTATTAAACTAATACAATTACATCTATCATATGATGTATTTTAGTTCCAATGAAGTAAAAAATAATTATTTGCATTGATCTGGATCAATGCTCTACTTTGCTCTATATTTGCACACTTTTGATCAAGTTCGCATCCCACACATGTAGACCTCATTACCATATATGTCATCTATCACACATGACTCTGCTCTACTCTCACATGTCCTCTCCAAAACACCAAAAACAACTCACTATATACATATCAAGTGTAACATCAATTAGGTCGGCCTAATTGGATGTAACACACAAAATCAACTTTTTCGGCTCCAAAACATTTCATCCACACTTCAAACCTCAATTCAAGATTCAATTCTCCTTAAGATAGGTCAACACAGATCTAATATTGGTCTAACATAAGATATAATTACTTTTTTGTCCTTCACAAAACTTTAAACTTGTTAGGTTGGCCCGAAGTAAGACCTAAACAAAAAACCCTTAATTTTTCATCCAATCACCACACGTGGAACTCAAAACATGATCCCATTTGAAATTCCTAATCAAGTGGCATCTGGAAGTATGTCTTCAACATCAAAACTCAAAATGTTTATCCACGGAGGAACATAAAATCTCCCACACTAACACTTTGTACAAGAAATGACTGTGATATACATAACTAAACTTTGTCATTCATATCTTCTAGAACATTTTTCAAATAAAAAAAATGGATTTATCTATATCTAATGTTCACTAAGCTACAGTTAGAATCACAAAGTGATATATCTTCTTGCAGAGAAATGCAGACCCAAAAATGCATGTACTCAACCACTAAACTGCCAAGATTGACACTTAGTCAAATTCTTGTACAACTATACTTTCTAGACCAACACATCTTACGTAAGTGCCTTCATCTATAATTCAAAACTGTGCTAGGATGATCCACAAAAATATTAACATAAATGACAACACTAGATCATATATATTGTACATACCATGCTCATGTTGTCATAACATCATTAATGACAATCTCCCCTTTTGTCATTGATGGCAACATGCACTTTGAAAGTGAATTCTCCAAAAATATTCTCTCCCCCTTAAACATACTCCAAGTATCTCTCCTCTACTATCCCCAAAAACTCTCCAATATTCTTCACATAATTCTCCCCCTTCAAGTATCTCTCCCCCTTTTAAATCAATGGAAAAGGGTGTTCTGGTACAAATTATTTATATACTCCCCCTTAGGATGTTAGCCAAAACTTCTATATCATCCACATATTTACAAAAGGATCTGAAAAACTAAAGAAAAATGTATAAAAGTGGAAATGGTCAACCTGAAGATGTTGACCCTTGAAGCTTCTGAAGGATGAGTTGCTAGGCCATTTTACCTTCTTCTCAAATTTTATTTTTTGTTGCAAGTGTGTTGTATTGTCACTCCAGATCCATCAAGGTATCCTCTCCTTCTTCTAGAGTATTTGGAGTAACATTTAGCTTTAGGATTTTCTCAACACTGGCCAGGGCACTTGAGACCAGTATGTGCTTTATCTTCACCAAGTCCCTTAGTCTTCTAAACTTTCTAATTGTGTCTTCTTTCTAGCTCTACAAGGTAGAGAATTTGTCATGTAAATATACTATAGCAGTCCAAGTCTGATCATTTTTGTCTTGTTCCAGATCATAGGAACTTGATGCATTGCTTATTTGTGTCTCAATTACATCCATTGCATCTTTTATGATTTGTGTGGCATCTGACCACTTCATGTAGTACAAAAAAAAGTTCCTACCTCTTCCTCACATGCCTGAACCTATTTCAAGAATTTTTTAGCTTTATTGTGTGCAAATGCACACATCTCTATTATCTCTAGTAACTTATTCTTTGCAAGCCTTGTTTCAACTTCTGTTCAACTTGTCATTTTAGATCAGAGGCATATTCCTTGAAGGAATCAATCAAAAAATTAAAATTTTCCATTATAGTCAAGGATGTATGAATGTTTGTCCTAGGGGTTATTTCTTGCAATTCCTTGACAAATTCATCAGTTAATTCACTAATCTTTTGATATGTCTCAATAATTTATTGTCTTGTTGATGTGTGAAACATATCACCTAGTTGCAATCTGGAGATATTTTGTTTATGTCCACACTGCCTTGTTGCATGCGAAACTATAATAACTGAGATGAGACAAATGGTTGGAATTACAATTTCTTAGATAACAAACCTTTCAATGGATCACCAGAGGAAGATTCACAAGAAGGCTTAGATTTCCTAGCTTCTTCATCCTTTCTGGACTCTGTGTTGTCCTCTTCCTCCACCTTTTCTTCATCTCTAGAGGCCTTATCCTTATCCTAAATTCTTCATCTTCATTTCTCTCCTCTTCTCCTTTGTCTTATTCCTTCTCTCCTTTCTCATCCTCTTCATCTTGGTATTCACCTTCTTCCTTCTAACCATCATCTTCTCTATTCTCCTCTTGTAAATTTTTTACATTATTTTTTTCACCTTCACCGGTGACTTGTTCTATGTCTTCTATAGGAACATATGTCTTTGTATTTTCTTGATCAATGTTTACCAGAGGTGAAGGAGAATTCTCTTCAATTGTAGCATGTGTTATTGGAGGGATAGAAAATTTTCCTTTGTGATTTCCACTCTAATCAGTATCCTTTCTATTGGTTCCCAAATCAACAAGTTGTTAAACCCTTAAAGTATGCTATGCTTTATGATCAGGCTCAACAAGTGATATGGCCAATGAACGAAATCAACCATGATTTTTAGAATTCCCTACTCTTTAGGCTCTGCTATGCCTAGGTGGGTGTATCTTGATCACCAATGAATATAAACTCTTGATGATTAAATGGTGATAATTGAGCAGATTAATACACCTCACACAAATTTATAGCGTTTATGAAATTTTCCCAATCATATCATCCCCTTTCCACCTATTCCATACTAGCACAAGGGTTTCAAATAGATAAAATAAAACTAAATTTTAATCCTACTCCTACAATAGAAAATTAAAATGTATTCAAAATATTTCTTACAACAATTTATTTCTTGGGGATGTATATGATCAATGCCTTTCCTTTTACTAGGTAATGAAGTCAAAATATAAAATTATATGTGACCTTATGGTTATAATTCAAATTGATTGGCACTTAAAATTTTATGAATTGCATAAACGTGCAAGGAAGTAATTATCAAACTCTTCTTATTGATCCAGACGAATTTTCCAAATTACTATGACTTACCTAAATGAATTTAATTCTTACTTGAAGAAACCAATCAGATAAACCACATAAAACAATAAAATTGTTTTGATAAACCAAATATATACTTGATATTCCGATTTAAATAATGAGGAAAATATCAAATGGGAGACAATAAGACAATTATCATCAGTAAAATCAACAAACAATTGAAACCACAATTTTGGCACCAAATTACTACTATTTCTCCATTACTATGCACTTCAAAAAAAATTACAATGTATATCCTCTCCCCCCCTTCCTATGAACTATATTTTTAATACGGTCTTGGTTTCCCTCTTATAGGTAAATGAGGTAAGTGACAAGCTTCAAACTATTACATTTCAAAAAATTGTTTCAACCATCCACCCAAGTGCATGAAGTGACAACTTAATATGACAAAAATTATCTTATGTTTATCACTAATTACATCAATCAAAATATTACACAAAATACAAGTGTAGGAAAATAATAATGAAAACAAGACACAATTGTCTATATCTTCCATTAGACAATCTTAAACACATATCCCTTGTTTTTCATAGAACCACTAATGTCTTTCTGGTTGTATTTGATCTCGAACTCCTAGCATCTTGTGGTAGAATTTTTGGATTTCCTCCTTTTCGGTGTTAAGGATTAAGGTCATTACAACAAGAAGAAAACACAAAACTTGATAACATCATAGTACCGAAGGCTCAATTTTTAGGGGAAGCCAAATAATTTTGGTCCTATTGGAACATTGTGTAATCATTTGGCCATTTATGTTCTTGACCTTGTGGTATGTTTTTCAAATTATCCTTCCATCTTTTATTCAATAGTCCCCTAAGTTTTGCAAAAAATTTGGAGTAACATGAGTGTAATGCAATTATCCCATATAGATTCAAGTTGAAACTATGAATATTGGCATCTTTCTTCTTTTGTATATTGGTAATTACATTGGGCACTATTTGGTCAAATTCCTTCTTCCAATTGTGAAGAGTCTTAAGATGAGCCTCTTCCCTAAGGATATCTGGTACATACTGATGCTTGACTATGTTGAAGGATTCTATCTTTTCTATGATCTTCCGACCTTCCCTAGAGATATATTGAAACTCATCTATGACCATTTTCACCATTCTTCCTGTGGGTTTCAAGGCTTCAAGAGAATCCATGCTTCTCTGTAGAACTTTGCATAGTGTCACTAGAGTATGATGAATAGGTAACCACTTTTTAAATAAAGGATCTAGAAATGTAATATGTTCCTTTATCTTCTCCACTTCTTGCAATAAAGAAACATAACACTCATGTGCATCTTCTATTTTATCCAAAACAAGCCTAACTTTGTGTTCTAGAACCTTCTCCACTACACCAAAAATTTTTCATCTCACCTCCTCTTTTGTAACTTCATTAAGACTTTTCAAATATAAAATCTCCTTTTCCCAACCCTACTTAATTTCATCTACTTGATCTATAGGAGTTGTGTCAACTCCTAATTCATGAGATGTGGAGGGATGATAGATCGCAATTTATTTTCCCTTGGAAGAATAAATCATTTTCAATTGTTTCTTCAATTTCACATTCTCCATGAAGAGTTGGTTTACCTCCTCATTCATGTCAATTTGAGATTTCTCATATTCAACAAACTTGAGCTACATGCTTCTAACAAAATCTCTAGTAAGCATAGCTAAATGCATCATCATAGTGGTTGCCTCTAGTGTTGAAGTATCTTTAAGTTTTTTGAGAATCACCATGCCCCTCATCTCCTTCACTACATCCAATAGCCTTGGTTTTGCTGTATTTTTCTTCTTCACCCAAAAAGCCAAGTATTCAATCTTAGGGTTGTACTAGGTGCCACTCATTCTCTCTTCTGAATCAAACTCTATAATCAACATAGTATCCTCTTTATTTCTCACTTGATCAAGTAAAAAAATATTCTTTAACTCCATACCTGGGATGAGTAACATATTTCTTTGAAGTACCATGTCTCTAGCCTCCTAGAGACTGATATTTACTTCATTTATTCTAAGCTCTCTAAAATTTTGGGCTACATTTTGATCATGTTGAGATTCATCAGTCCCAATTTTATTTATCTTCACCCTTTCTTCAAATTTCCCCATTTTCATCTTGACCCAAAATTCTTTAAACTCAGGGGACTTTACAAATTATTCATCCTCCACAAACCTAAGGGAGGCTATTACTCTCTCATCTTCAAGCAACTCCACCTCTCTTTCTTCTTGTATATTTCCTCTCTCATTAGGTTTATGAACCGTAGTTTCATGTTCAATGTGTTGTTGAGCAAATTGAATGTCATCTTTCATGTGCCTTGGTACACTGACAACCTCTTTAGTTTCCCCTACTTCTTCTAATAGCTCATATGATACCAATGGGACTACATCATCTATTTTTTTCCTTTTAGCCTTTAATTGCTCTAGGGATGAAGTTGGTGGAACTGGTGAGCACTATTGAATTGAAACTTCATCATCAATAGGATTAGAAATCACCACCCTACCTAGCTTCTTAATAGGAAGCTTGGTGAGTTTTGTAGGCTGACTCTCAAGTTCTTTGGCTGAATCCCCATACATTATTTTGAAGATATCAATAATTAAATCAATCCTCTTAAGAGGATTCCTTTCTTCTACAAAAAAACCCAAAAAAATTGCGTCTTCTTTCTTCTTCTCTTCCTCCACCTTCATCAAAATATCTCATTTCCTTTTCCTTTGAAATACTTCCTGATAGGTGAGACAATTCCTTATTACATCCTCATCATAGTCAACCTGATGTGTAATTCCTACTTTGGTAAGAATAACTTGTTTCACATAGTCCTTATGTCCTTCGAGGTAAAAAAACCTTTCCATTTTAGATCCCAAAGCATATTTGTTCTCTAGATATTCCTGTAATTCTTCAAGAGTGTCTACACCAATGGAAAGTCCATATATGGCCAGATGAGGTAAAAATGTGCCTTTATTTTTCTTTTTCATGACCTCCCTCTCCAACCACAACATTTTCCACATGAACTCCAAGAATTCAAAATGAGAAGGGACATTTTCTGTAAAATTTGGGGAGGATGGGGGAACCTAGATACTCTGGTGACTTTATAATTAGGCAAGAAAAAGTAGTCACCAAACTTATGTGTATGTCCCTTCTATGGTTTTAAGGATAGAGGTCTTAGTACTTCTCTCACTTCTAAGGATAAACTTGGTGAAATGTTTCCAAGGGTGGCCATGATTCTAACTACAAATTCATCATGGAAGATCACATAGTCACCATTCCTACACCTGCTATCTAACATATAGTAGCAACACTGTACTGGCATCTTTTTCCCTTGTTGATCATTCATCCTTATGTTCATTTTTTTGGTCCATTTTTAACTATTCTAGTATAGGATTAAATGGAATAACAAGGAGTAATATCTAAAAGTAATGGGGGCTCTATTTTCTCTTAATTGAAGGAATCCTTCATGTAACCCCTTCTCAATTACTGAAGCAAAATTATACTCAATATTTACTTCTACATTATGTATTTTCATGGTCATCATGATTAGTTTAGCTAGCATCTTGTCTTGTGCATCTATCCCTAACACTTGACATAAAGTAAAGTATGTTCTTTTGAAGTAGACTTCAAAGTCATCTACTAAAAATGGCTCACCGAAAGTAGGGGAAATAGGTATCTTTTTGTTATTTACACCCTTTTTCATGTACAAAGGAAGCTCATGACTCCGGTAAGTTTTCATTAGTCTATTTTAATCTTCCTCACTCTTTTAAAGGTCAACTTTAGTGAGAACATTTTTGTTCATCTTAAAAAACTCAATGATGGTAGCTTTAGTTAGCACTACCAATGGTGACCGATCAGCCAATCTCATAGTCTTTGTTGCTATATGATAATGTTGTGCTAGTGTCTTGAGGAACTCAACATCTATGAAAATGTTCGAGACTATAGTAATGGAAAAAGTATCCCTTTTTCCTTAATTTTGGAATGAATTAATAAAATGGACCTAATGGTGCCTTACTTAGGGTGCTGTAAAGTGTATCTTTATACTTTCACACTAATCTAGGGCTTTATTAATTAATGGAGGTTAATTTGAGGTTAATTGGCCCCTTAAATTCAAATCCAACCCTAATTTATTGCATTTTCTGAGGGATAAATCCCAAAACTCAAATAATATTTCACAACACTTAATTTTACAAGGTATTTGTCCTAGGATAGTGACCTAGGACCCATTCTCCACCTGGTGAATGGGTTATCACTAGGTCCTAGGACTCCCTTTTTACATAACATTTCATAATCTCCAAAGAGTGTCCTAGTTAAGTGTGTTAGGACCCATTCACCACATGGCGAATGGGTCCTTACTTAACTTAGGACCTCCCCTTGGGATATGTTTTTGGCAGTATTTTAATAATTTCAAATCCTATATTTGATGTTAGCTTGTGTGATTTGTATTTTGAGAGTTAATCTTAAATTATGTATGAATATAAGGTTATTTCACATAGTTTTACCTAAGCAACTTTATGAGCAAGTCCTAATAGAAAATTTATGAGATCAAGAGTTCACAAGAGAATTCAAGAAGGCATTCAAAGGAATATTATTGAAGTTTATTGCAATAATCAAAGGTCATATAATCATGTCAAAGGCATAGTGCATCATGCATTTTTTTGAGCTAATGTGTCGATGTATCATTGGAGATCCTATTCAAGCATTGTTTCCTATCAAAGCTTAATATCAAGATCTACATACATTGAGGCCACTTCATGCAAGATTGTTGATTTGTACTCTAAGGTTTAGTTGAGGATTGGTGAGTTGTGGCATTACATTGTTCATTCATCTTTCCTTTATCTGTATTGTTTCATTTCAAGGTTTAATTTCCAAAATGGAGTTTGACCAAGGAAAACCCATATTCCCTAACAAAACAACATTTTTCTTCTCCCTTGATGTGTGATTACAGGCTTTAGGTTGAAGATCAATTAGAAAACAAAAGTTTTCAAAGTTACAAAGTTGTCAAATTTTTCATCTTTCTTGCAAGATCACGAAAACTAAGCTACATAATTTTTTTTACTTTTGGGAGTTGAACAACTAGTATATGGCAGTGTAAACTTTGAAGAACAAGACCCATAAATCATTTTTTTCATAACCCTAGTAGTGACCCATTCACCACTAGGAGAATGAGTCATTAGTGAGGCCCAAAAAAACACTTTTTCAAAAAGGTTCACATCATTTTAGCATCTTAAAAGCTACCTTTTAACTATTATAATTCTTAGGATTATTTTATGATGTTTATCTATGCAAGGTTGATGAGAAAGTGGTTGGTTTCATATCAAGATACTAAACACTTTATTCACAAATAAACATTAAGATTCCTAATGTCGACCTTCAAAAAAAAATTTATTGCCAACTCAAAAAACTAACTCCAAAACAAAATTGACATGTTGAGATTCTCATCCTTTACATAGTTATGTACAACCCTTCTTGATTATCAAAATACAACTTGTGTAAGAAAACCTCCTAGCCATCCTGGAAAGTCTGAATCCACAACTCAAAATAGTTACCAACCTTTCAAGAAGAAAAACAGGAGCTTTTTACAACTGAACTCCCCTCAACCAAATCAAATAATTGATAACCATGTGGCTTCTATAAATATGACAAATTCAGATGCCCTTGCAAATAGGAATAGAAAATTTACCCCTTTACTTGATACCCTTCATAATATCATGGTGCAACTCATTGAAAAGAATATGCTTTACTTACCTCCTATTAGAGCTCATGATCCTATTCAACCATTACCTATAGGGTATAGACAAAACTCTTATTTCCATTATCACAAACAAAATTGACATGATAAAAAATATTGTAAGAATATTAAGCATCTTGTGCAACACCTTATTGATAGTAATCAACTCCTAATTGGAGGTTTGAATGATCAAGGCAATAACTCCATAGCTCCTCCTAACCAAAATTTACAAATCTTTTCAAATCCCATGCTAAAACAAACTATTTCATTTGTCAAAGTTGTTGAAACAAATAATGATGTGATGAATGTTGGAACAAATGATGAAAATATAGATGAAATTTTGGCATTTATCAAAGATAAACCTCGTAAGGTCTCAACTAAAATGCATCTTGATATCACTTTCTCACAAAAATACATAGTTAAACATGCACCCAATGGTCCTCTTTACATATTCAGAATAATCAATGACATGCCTACTAATGGGATATTAGTTGATCCCATCTATGGCAAGAATGTGATCATCAAAGAATTTCTATTTGTGCATGAACTCTACCAAGATACATATGATAAAACAAAAGCATGGATCAAGATGCATAATGGTTTTTCTTGTCCTATGATGGACTCGATAGATGTCCCTATAAAAGTTGGACCGAAAACATCAAATTTCTCATTCACCATCATCCCATCATCAAACCACTTTTGTGTGAAGTTAGGCTACCCATGGCTTCACTCAATGAATTTCATCTCGTCAGTTGTACATAAATGTTTAAAGTTTCCCTTTGGAAATGATATGTTTACTATGCATCATAGTGGCTTTAATCTTGTGTCTTCCCATGGGAATTTTTCATTGGATTTATTTTGGATTGAGCCTATTGAACCTATTAGACCTTTTGAAGAATGATTTTTCAAACTATATCAAAAGTTTAAGGCATAGCACATAGAAAAACTATCCCTTAGAAACATGCCTCAAACCACAATTGAGCCACCTATCCTTGATGAAACAATGATTGAACCAAAATTCCTTCCAACCATCCAAGAGTAGCCTATGACAAGACATCCTACAACTTCCTATAAGATACCATGAGACAATAAAATAATTCCGTTGTGCCTCCTAAAATAAAACAATTTTACAAAGCTAAAAAGAAAGTGGTTGAGCAACCTCATGTGGTTCCTTTTGTTCTTCCCCTAAAGGAATAAAATAAACCTATGGTTGACAAACCCACCCCTACACAAACACAAATTGGCAATAGATTGAAATGAAACTGAAATTCTAGAGAGTGCGGGAATAGATGTCAAGCTATTGCTTGTATGTTACAAAATCAAGAAGAAAATATCAACATATAAAATCAAAATCCAAACATACCTGAAGAAATGCATGATGATTCCATACCCTCACCACAATGTAAGCAAGAACCTTCCATGGACATTTTCATTCGACCTCCTGTTATAATTAATCTAGATGATGACATTAATATTGTAAAGATTGATGAACAAGTGCATAATGAATTAAATAAAAACATGTTCTCCTCTTCTATTAGCTTAATTGAAAAATATACTAATAAGAGTGTTGAACTTAGTGCATGTCCCCATTCAACACTTGTTGTTTTCCCTTAGGCTATTTGTCCACTTTTCGTTTATATCAACCGAGATTAGGATGTGGACAAACTACTATAGGTTGATTCACATATACCTTACTAGTCTTTTTTATTTTTTTTATTTTTCATGAATCTTTATGTGATTGCATGTGCATAATGTGATCCCCCATGCTATCTCATTTGATTTATCTCTCTTTTTCTACATTGCTCTATGTGTATCTACAATCTTCTCGGTGTCATAAATATTTTATCCTTTTTCACTTTGTCTTGTGTTTTCCTTTTAGGGATGATGCAAGGCTTCAAGAAATTTAAGTCTCTTCCATGTTGACCTAAAGGATTTTTCTTTGTTTTCACTCTCTATGTGTCATTCTTCTAGTTCTATGAGTATTTTGGGAATGACGGTAGTTTCGTGCTCTATAAAAACATTGTAGAAAATAAACACTGACCTCGAATCTGTAAATTCCTTGTATATTTCTAGGGGAAACCCCTCCTTCCTTTTTCATTATGTAGCTTTATTTCAAAAACATATGACTTAGCATAGGGTTTTCTGAGGATGAAACATTGGATACTTTAAAATAAAATCTCACATCAATGGTGTTAGCAAACACTTTCAAGTGGGGGAATACATTGATAACATCTTTCAACAATTTTGTATATTTCATGGTGTGATTTTATTTTTCTTGTGATGCATCCTTTTATTGGTGGTGTCATTGAGTTTGATGTCCTCCAAGAGTGTGATATTTCTAAGTGTACAACTTTCCCTTAGTGGCAATATGTTATTCTTTATTTGTCCTCTCTTGGAGACATTAAGCATGATGATCCCTAAGAAGAAGAACTTACATGAACGAAGAAAGATCTCCTTGAAAAAAAACCTATAGACATGATATTCATAAGCATTCAACATTGTGGTGCCTTATTGAAGATTTTAGGAGCATAACTTTGATATGGTATGGGAGACTAATATGATTCTCTCATTTTCCACCCTTTTGGGATACTCACCTAGTGGACGGCTTGAGGTTCCACTATCCTAGAGTAAGAGCACATGTGTCATTTGCATAGTGGACATCAATCTCTTCTTGTGAATGTTATTGAACAAAAAGTTGAGATGTGTTCCACATCGCATTGGATAGTCAAGGCTTGATTCTTCCCCTTTCCTAGACAAACAACCATGTTCCACATCACGTTGGGATAGTTGAAGCTTGATCATTTATATTCTTCATCATTGATCATGTATGATTGTGTATCTTTATCATTGATAAATAATTTTCTTGAATGTCTACTTTAGTGTAAGTTTGACACGGGGTCATACTCTCACTAAAGTGGGGGAAAAATGTAGTAACAAAAAAATTATCCATTTTTCATTAATTTGGGAATGAATTAATAAAATGGACCTAATGGTACCTTACTTAGGGTGATGTAAATTGTATCTTTACACTTTAATACTAATCTAGGGCTTTATTAATTAATGGATGTTAATTTGAGGTTAATTGGCCCATTAAACTCAAATATAAGCCTAATTTCTTGCATTTTCTGAGGGATAAAGCCCAACACTCATAAATAATATTTCACAACACTTAATTTTACAAGGTATGTGTCCTAGGATAGTGACCTAGGACCCATTCTCCACTTGGAAAATGGGTCCTCACTAGATCCTAGGACCCCCTTTTACATAACATTTCACAATCTTTGTAGACTGTCCTACGACCCCCTTTTACATAACATTTCACAATCTCTGTAGACTGTCCTGGTTAAGTGTGCTAGGACCCATTCATCCCATGGTGAATGGGTACTCACTTAACTTAGACCCCCCCTTGGGATATGTTTTTGGTGATATTTTTATAATTTCAAATCCTAGATTTGATGTTGGCTTGTGTTCTTTGAATTATGAAAGTTAATCTTAAGTTGTGTATAAATATAAGGCTATTTCACACAGTTTCACCTAAGAAGCTTTATGAGAAAGTCCTAATAGAAAGTTTATGATATCAAGAGTTCACAAGAGCATTCAAGAAGGAATTTAAAGGAAGATTATTGAAGTTTACTGCAGAAATCAGAGGTCATATCATCATGTCAAAGGCATAGTGCATCATGCATGTTGTTGAGCTAATGTGTTGATGTATTATTGGAGATCTTATTCAATCATTGTTTCATATCAAAAATTAAGATCAATATCTACATACATTGAGGCCACTTCATGCAAGATTGTTGATTTGTACTCCAAGGTTCAGTTAAGGATTAGTGATTTGTGGAATTACATTGTTCATTCATCTTTATTTTATGCATCATTTATTTTAAAGGTTTAATTACCAAAACAGGGTTTGACCAAGGAAAACCCCTATTCCCTAAAAAACAAAAAAAAATCTTCTCCCTTGATGTGTGATTGTAGGCTTTATGTTGAAGATCAATTGGAAAAAAAAAGTTTTCAAAGTTACAAATTTGTAAAAGTTGTCATCATCCTTGCAAGATCATGAAAAACTAAGCTACATAATTTATTTTTTGACTTTCAGGAGCTGAATAACTAGGATCTGGGAGTGTAGACATTGAAGAAAAAGACCCAAAAATCAATTTTCTAGAACCCTAGCAGGGACCCATTTTCCACTGGGCGAATGAGTCCTCAATGAGGCCCAAAACAATACATTTTCAAAAAGGTACACTTCATTTTACCATCTTAAAACCTACCCTTTTACTGTTATAACAGTTCAGTTTGTTGTTTGATGTTTATCTATGTGTAATTGAATGAAATAACAAGTCAAAAAGTGTGGGTTAATCATTTTTTTAATTCATCTTAGTTAACCCTCCACTTTTGCTTCATTTCAGGGACTACTAACTTTGCTAAGTCAAGATTCTAGGGGTTCAAAATCATAACCTTAGAATTTATTTTCTCACAAAAATACCAAAATAAATGCCATCCTGAAATATGAATAATTGCATCCCTACACCCGTGTGCTTAATCTTTGAACACTTTCTTGTAGCCTTTATCAACTAATTTTGATAATATATTTAAAATTGATTGTTGGAGTGGTTTATTTTTCATTGAAGGCTCTCCTTTCTTACTCATATACTCACTCTTTTCAGGAGACATTATTATATTTAACTAGGGTTCAAGGCTTCTAACTTCAAATAATCAATTGTAGACAATAACTAACACCACCTCAAACTAGAGAAGAAATTTAAAGTTTCTTATGAACATGAGAAAGCATAGGTGCACTTACCCATTCTTATGATAATTGTAGAACCCACACTATGCTTTGAATTCCTCCTTCTTTGAGTATTCCAAATTATTGTGAATGATTTAGATAACATCAAATTTAGAGTATATCAACTTTTTAGCTTCATCATTTCATCATTATTACCAACTCATGTTGAAAATATTCAGTGATAGATCACGTATGTGAGTTTTAAAAATGCATGCTCGATCTGAATAGATTAAATGGATTGAAGTTTTTTCATTCATTTAATTCTTATTTTTTGATCAATACAGTGCCAACCTATAACATAGTACCATTGTCATATATCAAGACTATTGTGAGGTGGCAGGATTGTATTTATTTTATTTCAACCTATACTGCTATACCGCATAGCATTTTTTTTCCGTAATGTACCCATCATAGGGTTGTGAGTTATGTTATGGTCATTCACTTCCTACTTTTCTACTATACAAACTCTTATACACTATCGTGGTAGTGTGGTAAGTTCTTATAATGAGTCCTATGTCCCACTAGCCCACTACACCCTATCAATGGTGATTACACACCCCCACGGGGATGCAAAATTCGATAGATTAATATATTTGTACGAAAACACATTGGGTTACATGAATGTAATAGTTCTAAGATCATATTGTTTGGAAAGATTGGACAATTTTCTAATCTTTTAATCTCTTTGATTCTTCATGTTCGTGACTTTTTAGTATCATTTAGATCAAGAAGAATTATTTTCCCTCTCTTTTATAACGTCTAAGTTTAGGAAAATGATACAATGAAGATAGTAGCAAGAAATTTTGATGAACAATATAAGGATTGAGGATTTTCCTAATGGATTTTAGGTTTTAAGGTTTACTAAGTTGGTAAAATTAGGTTAATATTATAAGTTCCAATGACAGCTACAGTTTGTGATGAATGGCTATCAGGAATTGCAAGAATAAAAAAAAAATCTTTGGGATGTAGATCAAGAATGAAGAAAAAAAAACGAAAAAGACCTAAACTACTATGCATGTAATTAATCTTCTTTAAGAAAAAAATTGTTTTAGGAATTATCCATGCACTAGAAATTCTTGATCTTCATCAACCATATTCTATACATAATATGATTCTTCTCCATACTTTCCTATGATGACAAATGGACCCAACCACAAGGCTTCAAACTTTCCATATTTCCCTTTATCCTATCTCCTAGAATTCCACATGAGAACCCTATCATCAATCTTGAATTTTATATCCTTAGCCTTTTTGTCAAACAAGTACTTCATTTGTAACTGCATTTTCTCATTCTATTTTTGTGCTTGAATTTGAATCTCATCTAGTTTTGCTAATTACTCCATCCTTTCCTCCATAGGTTTAGGTATATCCATATCTTCTTGTAAAATGAATTTGTAAACTGGCAAAAGGTTATGCATTGGTATTCTAGCTTGAGCTCCATAAACTAATTCAAAAGGAGATTTTCTAGTAGCCTTTTTCACTTTGATCTAGTCTTCCCATAATGCTAATTTTATCTTTGAATCCCAAGCTCTTTATTATTTTCAAACATTATTTTGATTATTTTTATAATGCTCTTATTGCTAGATTTAGCTTGACCATTAGCTTGAGGGTAATATGGAGAAGCATATGAGACCACTAGATGCCATAGGATTCACCAAATTTATTGAATTCATTGTATCTAAAATGTATCCTATTATCTATGATTATAGTGATAGGGACTCCATTTAACCTAGTAATTACATTTTCCAACAAGAAATTTATTACTACTTTTCCAGCAACTTACTTCATTGGGATTGCTTCAATCCATTTAGTGAAATAATTTGTAGGAACAATAATCCACCTATGTCCTCTACTTGATTTATTTGTTATCTCACCTATGAATTCAATACCACATTGGTAAAATGGTGCTTCAATCTACATAGGCCTCAGAGGAAGAGCTCCTCGATACTTCAATTTACTAGAGAATTTTTGAACTTCCTCACAATTTCTCACATAATTATGAGCATTAGTGAAGATCTTGGGCCAATAGTAACGTGCTCTTATTATTTTATGTGCAATGGTATTGGCTGAAAAATGACCTCCACATAAACCTTCATGCATTTCCTTCAAGGTATGTTATGCTTGCCCTTCATCCAAACACAACAATACGATGTCATCCTTATCTTTCAAAAAAAAGTCACCATTCACAAAGGAATATCTTAATGCTTGAAGCTTCAATGTACTTTTCTAATTTTCATTCATGCCATTAATGTATTTCATGTGTTTGAGGTAAAGAACCACATTTGTATACCAAGGTGTGTGTTCGATGCTAGATATCATCTCCTTTTGTTCCTCAATATTACATATTTGTGTAGCTTCCAGATTACATTCAATCATTAACCTTTAAAATCCTTGTCCTTGTTGGATGTTGTGCATGTTTTGTTGAGATGTGGTTGTCATTAATGTCAACACTATTGGCATTGGTGATGCTTAAGGCTATATATGTCGAGGATATTGAGAAAATTGTAATAAATATGTTTGCGGGCAGCCAGTGAAGCTAAGAAGGTCATAGTGGTGAAAATTTATATACGTTGATTTTTAGGTGTTGTGCTCTAATGGGTTTATTGTTGAACCTATCTAGTATGTTGGTCGGAAGTCTCAGTGGTACACATCCAAATTTGTGCAAGTTAAGTGTTTTGGTTTTCCTACAGTCATTTCGATATTGTAGCAGTTGTTCTTGGAAGAAGAAGTTGGAATTCTAGAAACTCCAATTGTTGCATATGTTCCTGTAAGATTCATGGATGATTCTACATCATGTTCTATATTTGTTGCATGTCCAAATTATTTGGTGTGATCGTGATCAAATATTTTTTTGATGTATGTTTGTGTTTTCATGTTCTTGGCTGACATGATGGTGGTAGCATGTTGCAGATCCTTATGGATTAATTTCTTGTTGTTAAGTGTGTTTCAGGATGTTGATTTGGGACCTTTGTATGTTGTGACTAATTTGTATTGGTGCACATTAAGATTTATTCATGTATTGAGGCCGAAAGTTATAATTCACTTATTATTTGTGGTTAACGGAGTTTTTGATGTAAATCCTTGTAGTGGATATATAAGAGATAAGAGCAATTTTTTTTCTCATTTTGAGGTATGGGATAGAAATATCAATATGTCTATGCGAAGTATATGTGCGAAAAAAGGTCAAATAATTCAAGTGCAGAGAAGAGTATGAAGAATTTTGAGCAAAGTTTTTATGTGCCTAATCAGAACTATCATCAAGCTTTTGTAGAAGCTATTTTCTTAGTTCATCCCACTTAGATGTTTTTAATCTGATTGTCTTATGTAGGGCAGTGAGCCTTCCTTTGAGCAGTGTGCTTGAATACAAGTGCATTCCCTATTCATTTTTCATTATACTTTTAATAGGGTATAATTGTGGATTAACCTCCACTGTGGTTTTCTCCCTTAACAGGGTTTCCATGCAAAAATACTAGTGTTCTGTGTTTTTGATGTGTTGATTAATTCTTTCTTTTACTATTATTCATTAGATCTGGAATTAAAGGTTAACAAGTTTGATGAAGTTGTAATTTCTGTAATAACTGATTCACCCTCCCTCTTAGTTGTATCTTCTTCTTTTACCAACAATTGGTATCAGAGCTAGTTCCTTTGAAGGTGAAGCTTAACAACTTGAGGTGATTCGAGATTGCATCTTACAAGAAGGATAGTCCTAGATTCGATTGTACAAACTACTCTCTATGGAAATTCATAATGGAATGTCACTTGAAGTGCATTGGTGAACCCTTCTAGAAGATTACAATGAGTGCATATGTTATTCCTCAGAATGGTCCCTCTATTGCCTATGATATCAAAGAAGCTGAAATTAACACCAGGGCTATTGAAGCATTGGTGACTGCTTTGATGGATTCTGAAATGAAAAATGTGATAGTCCTGAAGACTGCACATGAGATCTGGAAGAAGTTGGAAACATTGTATGAAGGAGATCCACTATTAAAATTTTCTAAGCTACAAATTTTAAAAGTAAAATGGGAGGACATGAAGATGAGTGAAGATGAGAACATCCACTCCTTCTCGCAAAAGATAAATGAACTAGTGATGAGCATCAAATGTGTTGATGGTGTTCTGGAAGATGAGATTGTGGTGAAGATAATTAGATTTGTGCCTCCTTCCTACAAATCAAAAGCTCATGCTATTGATGAAATCAGGACAGTGACAAATTTAACAAGAGATATGCTGATTGGAAGACTTGCTACCTTTGAGTTGAGTGAATTTGGTGAGTCTACTCCTAAGACCGAATTTGCATTCAAAGCTATTGTATCTGGGAAAAGCAGACAAAGATACGATCCGGGAGAAAGTTCCAAGAAGACATTCAGGTATGAAGAATATATGAAATAGATTGAAGATGAAGAAAGAGAGTTAGAAGAACTGGAAGCACTGGATGTAAAAAGAGAAGCCAGAGGTCATGGTAAGTACAAAGGAAAGTTACCTATTAAATGTTTTTCCTACAGTAAAATAGGGAATTTTGCATCAAGCCGTTCGAAAAGAACTTCTAAGTACAAACCTAAGAACACTAGATTTTAAAAGACATGTTATTATGCTGAAGAAGGCGTTACTGATGATGAATCTAATAAAGAAGCTGGAAATGAAGATGAATGGGTATTTATTGCTATCAAAGAAAATAGTCAGGTGTCCACTAAATTGACTAGTAATGTGAATGTTGAAAAATCTCGTGTAGCTAAGGTTGAAGAAAAGGATGAGTGGGTAATTGATAGTGGATGCTCACATCATATGACTGGTGACAAAAGTAAGTCTGTAAGTTTTGAAAACTATGATGGTGGTATTGTAAGATTTGGAGACAACACTTCTAGTGTGATTTGTGGTAGAGGCACTATTTATTTTGGTGGCAAAAATAATACCGATGATGTTCTTTATGTAGAAGGATTAAAACATAACTTTTTGAGTGTTGGACAGATGGTACACAAGGGTTACAATCTTCAATTCAAGGATGGTAAGTGCAGGATACTGAGAAATTCAAGAAATGTAATTGCTTCAGGTACAAAGACAAGAGGTAACATTATTCACTTAAGTATTGCAGGTGAAAGTTGTTTGATTGCTCAAATAGATGTAAGCTAGTTATGGCATAGGAGGTTGTGTCATGTGAACTTTGGTAACATTCTCAAGATAAATTCTTCTCAAGAAGTCAGAGATCTTCCTAAGATAGTGAACCCTACCAACACTATGTACATGGAATTCCAGATGGGAAAGAAGACTAGAAACTCTTTTCAGAGCAAACAACATAATTCTAATGGAGTTCTGGAATTGATACACACTTATCTATGTGGTCCCTCAAGAATCAAAAGTCTTCAAGGTGAAAGGTACTTTATGTTGCTTATTGATGATTATTCTAGAATGATATGGGTTGCTTTCTTGAGAGAAAAACATGAAGCATTAGATAAGTTCAAAAGCTTCAAGGTTATGGTAGAAAGTGAGACAGGTCAAAAGATCAAATGCCTAAGGTCAGATAGAGGAAGTGAATTAACTTCAAGGGAATTCAATAATTTTTGTGAAGAACATGAAATTCAAAGACAACTATGGGTATGTGCAGGATCATGATGGGCCAAAAAGTGGTGATATGTAAGTGATATGATGGCCCATGTGGCTGACGACTTATTTTACCAAAAAATGATGAAATGAAAAATGTTCTTAAAGGAGATTCTTAGCTTTCCACCAATATAAATTATGCTTTATTTTTATTTTAATAAACTATTATTATTCATTTTATATTTGAATTATGAGTAAATTCTTGATTGATAGGTTGATTGAAAAAAATCTATAGCTTTCAAATAGTATCATATTTTTTGAATCTGAAACATGCGTCACATTCTATGCTTCACATACTATAGGATTAAAAAAAAAAATGAATTTCATGAAGTTTTGACCAAGTTAAGGTGGTTAGACGTACCAATTTTTATATGTTTTAAAATTTGTAATAAAAAATAATAATTAATTATTTACTTGGAAAAAAATTATAAAAAGATATGCATCACATTGGGACATGAGTCCTTTACTTATATCTAAAATATTATCATTTTATTGGGGTTAGGGTGGTCAGACAGACACCTACTTATTTTTTCCCTGAAATTTAAGTGCTACTGCATTGAAATTTTAAATTTTCACCAAATAGATTTTTTTTTCTAAATAAACCTAGTAGTTTAGAAACTACATTCAATTTTCTACAAATTCTATTCTTACATATTTTTTAAATAATATAGATAACTTATTCAAATTTTTATTTCAAGTTGCCTAACTCTGATTTTTCTGAATTTTATTGCCACTTAAGGGTCTATTTTTTCCATGATGATCCTGCACATACCCCTATCTGCTCCCTGGACCCCTCAATATAATGGAGTTGTTGAAAGAGAGAACATAAATATTCTAGACACTGCTAGAACCATGTTGTTGGAAGCAAATGTTCCTCATTTCTACTGGAGAGAATTTGTTAGCACTGTTGTGTACACTGTCAACCAGGTAAATGTCAACAGTAATTTTGGTAAGACTCCTTTTAAGTTATGGTTTGGTTATAAGCCTACTCTGAAGTACTTCAAAAGTTTTGGAAGCAAAGGCTACATCAAGAGAGATGATGATATAGTAAAATTTGAGGCTAGAAGTGATGAAGGAATCTTTCTATGTTACTCTACTAAGAGCAAAGCTTACTGGTGTTTTAATAAAAGGTTGAAGAAAATGGTTGAAAGTGCTAATGTCAAAGTTGATGAAGATATTGATAGACCATCTAGATATAGTGGATATGACTCAAATGATAATCATCACAACACTAAAAATGAACATAGTTTTTAGACATTGACTCAACTGCAAATTGTTTCAGTGAACCAAGGAAATCAAGAAGCAGAAACTAGCAAAAGTATTGAAGGAAGAACAAAACAAACTAAAGTCAAAGAGATCTCTACAGCTCCAAGGTATGTAAGGCGAAATCATTTTGATACTCAAATCATTGGTGATAAGAATAAAGGTGTGAAAACCAGAAGAAGAATCTTAGAAGAATATTCCCTGATTTCCAAAACTGAGCCTAGCAATATCAATGAAGCATGCAAGGATGAATATTGGATGGAAGCCATGGAAGAAGAACTGATGCAGATACAAAAAAAGAGACATGGGATCTTGTTCCTAGACCTAAAGAAATAAATATGATTGGAACCAAATGGAAGTTTCAGAATAAGCTAAATGAGCAAGGTGAAGTGGTTAGAAACAAAGCAAGACTGGTACGCAAAGGGAACTCACAAATGGAAGGTATTGACTTTGATGAAACTTTTTCTCTTGTTTCTAGAATAGAATTTGTAAGACTATTTCTTGATTATGCCACTTTCAAGAATTACAAAGTATATCAAATGGATGTGAAGTTGCCATTCCTTAATGGTGAACTAGAAGAAGAAGTTTATGTTGAACAACTGGATGGATTTAAATTAACTGATGAAAAGGACATGGTATGTCGATTGAAGAAATCTCTATATGCACTTAAGGAAGCTCCTAGGGCTTGGTATGGTATATTGGAAAAATACTTGTTCATGCTTGGATTTAGTAAGGGTATTGTAGACAACAATCTGTATTTCAAGTTGGATCAGGATAAAGAGCTGATAATTGAAGTTTTTGTTGATGATATTATTTTTGAAGGTAATCATGATCTATGTATGAATTTTGTTGATGAAATGAAAATTGAATTTGAAATTCCAATGATAGGAGAGCTGAAATTATTTTTGGGATTGAAAATTACTTAGTTAGAAGATGGAATCTTTATATCCCAGTCCAAGTATGTAAAAGAGTTACTGAAAATTTTTGGGATGGAAGAATCAGAGCCATTTGGTACACTTATGGTGACCAGATGAATTTGTTTTATAGAAGGATGAATATCCTAAAGAAAATAAAACAAGATATAGGTCAATGATTGGTGGATTATTTTATTTGACTCAAAAAAGGCCAAATATAATGAATGTTGTGTGCATGGTTGTTAGATTTCAAGCAGATCCAAAGGAATCACATGTAACTATTGTAAAAAAAAATTCAGATACCTGAAAGGAACAACTAATTTTGGTTTATGGTATCCAAAGGATGATGATCTTATTTTGAGTGCCTACACAGATGTTGATTGGGTAGGTGATAATAATGATAGGAAAAGTACAAGTGGTGGTGCCTTCTTCCTAGGGAAGAAGCTGGTGTCTTGGCTAAGAAAAAAACATAACTTAGTTTCCTTATCTATGGCTGAAGTAGAATGCATTGCTATTGCTAATAACTGTACTCAAGTAATGTGGATGAAGTAGATGCTAAGTGATGTCAAGATTTAGTATGAAGGACCTATTACCATATTCTGTGACATTTCAAGCGCCATAAACATTTCTAAGAATCCAGTAATGCATTCAAAGACAAAGCACATATCTATCAAGTATCACTTGTTGAGAGATAAAGTGAGTGAGAAGGAAGTTAGATTGAAATATGTACCTACCAAAGAGCAAATTGTAGATATTTTCACTAAGCTATTTCTTAAGGATACTTTGAGTATCTCAGAGGAAAGTTAGGGGTGATATACCCTCCTGATAGGAACTAAGTGATGTAAGTCTTTGCATCAGTCTGTGAATTCATAGCTATATCTTATTTCGGATTGATGTTGTGGTGGCTATTACTCAGGGGGAGTAGTCAGATGTTTTAATTTATGTGGTTCAAATCTTGTGTACCTTTTTCATTGATATCAAAGGGGGAGAAGTGTAATCTCAAAAACCTTTGTGGAACAAAGGGGGATTTTGTTGGAAAGAAAGCTAGTAGGGTTGATGGTATTTTTTTTCACATCATGTGTTTCCATCAATGCCAAAGGGGGAGATTTTTGGATGTTGTGGTTGTGTTGCTGATATTTGGTTTTCATTGATGTCAACACTATTAGAATTGGTGATGCTTAACACTTTATATGTCAAGGATGTTGAGAAAATTGTAATAAATATGTTTGCAAGTAGTTAGTGAAGATAAGAAGGTTAGAGTGGTGAAACATTTTATACGTTGATATTCAAGTGTTGTGCTCTAATGGGTTTATTGTTGAACCTATCTAGTATGTTGTCCAAAATTTTTAGTGGTACGCATCAGGATTTGTGCAAGTTAAGTGTTTTGTTGTTCCTACAATCATTCTAATACTGTAGGAGTTGTTCTTGGAAGATGAAGTTGGAATTCTAGAAATTCAAGATGTTGTGTATGTTCATGTGATGTTCATGGATGATTATAGATCATGTTATATCTTTGTTGCATGTCTGCATTATTTGGTGTGATCGTGATCAAATATTTATTTCAATGTATCTTTGGGTTTTCATGTTCTTGGCCGACATGATGGTGGTAGTGTGTTGCAGATCCTTATGGATTAATTTCTTGTTGTTTGGAATGTTTGAGGATGTTGATTTATGTCATGTCTATGTTGTGACTGACTTTTATTGGTGCACATTAAGATTTCTTCATGTATTGAGGTTGACAGTTGTAATGCACTTATTATTTCTGATCGACGGAGTTGTTGATGTAAATCCTTGTAATGAATATATAAGAGTGATTGGTTTTCTCATTTTGAGGTATGGGATAGAAAGTTCAATATGTGTATGCGAAGTGTATATGTGAACAAAGGTCAAATCATTCAAGTGTAGAGCAGAGTGTGAAGAAGTTTGAGCAAATTTTTTTTCTGCCTAACTGGAACTGTTATCAAGCTTTTGTAGAAGATATTTTTTCAATTCATCCCACTCAGATGGTTTTAATCTAATTGTCTTATGTAAGGTAGTGAGCCTTCCTTTGAGCAGTGAGCTCTAGCCAGTGTGCTTGAATGCAAGTGCATTCCCTATTCATTTTTTATTATATTTTGAACAAGGTATAATTGTGGATTAACCTCCACCGTGGTTTTCTCCCTTAATAAGGTTTCCACACAAAAATCTTGGTGTTATGTGTTTATGATGTGTTGCTTAATTATTGCTTTTACTATTATTCATCAGATCTAGAATTAAAGGTTAATAAGTTTGATTAAGTTGCAATTTTTGTAACAATTGATTCACCCCCCCTCTTAGTTGTATCTTCTTATTTTTCCAACAGTCCTCTCACAAGTTTTTTGATTTGAATATCAATATTGAATTCTTGAATCCTATTTATCCACTTACACCTTTTTCTAGTGGCTTCTGTCTGGACAAAAACATCTTTAACTGCTGCATTTGGTACATAAGAAATCACTTGTGCCCTTACTAAGTAAGGCTTAAATGATTTTACTATCTTTATAAGTGCATAGGCTTGTTTTTCAATGGCATCATATTTCCATTCAGCTCCTCGAAGTGATTTACTAAAGAATGAAATAGGTTTCTTATATCTATCTTTATTATTTTTTTACATAACAACAATAATAGTATGAAAGCATGAAAAAGATAAGATCTGAAATGGCTTGTTAAAATCTAAGGACTTCAACATAGGATCTTCTTTGATTTCCTTCTTTATTGATACAAATTATTTAATGGAATCGTCTATCCAATCAATCTTTGATCCCTTTTGTAGCATTTTTGAAATGGGTTTCACAATTTTAGCATAGTTGGAAATGAATTTTCTAACAAAGATAATCTACCCAAAAAAGGATTGGATACCCTTTACCATTTTAAATGAGAATAGGTATTTTATCAATTGCTGCAACTCTCTCTATATCAATCCTTATCCCTTCTTTAGAGATTATGTGTCCTAGTAATTGACCTTTAGTTACAGAAAAATGACACTTTTTAGGGTTTAAGGATATACCATACTCAAGTGCTTTAATAAATATAGTTTTTAGGTGCGCACAATGATCTTCTACTTTCTTTGAATATGTAGTTAGGTCATCCTAGTAAACAACCATTATGTCACTGATTAGATCTGCAAAAGGTACATCCATAGCCCTTTGAAATGTAGCACCAACATTTGTAAGACCAAAAGGAATTCTCACATATACATAAGTACCCCATGGTGTGGTGAAGGTAGTTTTATATTTCTTTGATTCCTTAACTTTAACCTGTTTATAACTAGAAAATTCATCCATCATGAATAATAATTCACATCTAGTTACCCTTTGCAACATTGCTTCCATGTTAGGAAGTGGATAATTATCTTTTAACGATGCAACATTCAAATTATGGAAGTCCACACACAACCTTATATCTCCATTCTTTTTTCTTACCGATACTAAGTTTGAAACCCAAGATGAATGTATTATAGGTTTGATAATTCCACCATCCCTAAGTTTCATCAATTCTTCCTGCATTTTGGGTGCTAACATTGGGTTTATAGGCCTTCGCTTTTTCTAAAAGGTTTAGCATCTAGCTTTATGGTATCTTATGCTAAAACAAATCTTTTCTACAAGATTTTAAGTCATCATAGGACCATGCACACACATGTTTATACTTTCTTAGAAAATTTATTAGCATCTCCCTGATCTTGGGACTAATTTTCTTACCTAAATATACTTTCTTTAGGGAAATATCAATCCCAAGATTTATTTCCTCAAGGTCTTCTTGGTTGACTGGTGCTCACTTCTAGAGAGACCTATCATTCCCATCAAAGACTCTCTCTATGGATACTAGGCCTTTTGGGATTTTTTTTTAGCTACACAACTTCTTGACAAAAGATAGTATCTTTACAATCCACCTTTTCTATAAAGGCATTAAAATCTATTTCTTGGGTCTCATATTAATCTATAAACTAAAGAAATTTTATCAAATCATCATCATAATTAAACACTTGCTAGTTATAAATATTATTAGGGCTGAAAGGTATGGTTTTGACCTCCACTTATGAGATGCTTGCCAATGTAGAATAATCCCTTTTCAGAACAACATTTGCAAGAAAATCTGCCATCGAGTTCTTTGACCTCTCAATCCACTCAATGGAAAATGCCTTAAAAAATTGCATAGTATCCTATACTATATGTTTATACTATTTGAGCATCTTGTTCTTTGAGGCATATCTAGATTTGACTTGTGAAACAATTAATTTAGAATATTCATACACAATCAACAACTTAATTCCATATTTAGTGGAAATATTTAGGCCTAAAAGTAATGCCTCATACCCTATTATGTTAATAGTACATTCAAAATATAACATGAATGGGTATTTAAATGTCTTTCCATTGCGTGCAATGAAAACCACACTTGCTCCATTACCTTCTTTGTTGCAAGCACCATCAAAGTACATTTTCCAAATACTAGATTTATCTAATTGCATTGAATTTTTCATTGGATCATTATTCTTCAAATGGGGTTGTGAATTCTCAACCCTAAAGCTTCCCAAATCTAGATCACAAAAATAATTCATTTAGTTGGGATCAATGTGTTCTACCACTTGTTCTAATTGTGGTTCTTTGTACAACTTAACCTCTTTCCCATTAACAGGTATAGTTGCATATAATAGATCCAATTGTACATTCCCTCCAACTTTAGCAGTCCATTGTATTAATAATAACATGCCACATTATGGTGGAATATCAACCATAGTAATTTCAGTTTTATATGTATCTTCCTCGACCAATTTTAACTCTACATCCTATATAACCCCAATGATAGGTGTCGACCTCCTACAATGATTTTAATAACTAAGCCTTTACAACCATGATTTAGAGATTGAAAATCTAACTTGAATAGCCATTTTAACCATCATGAAGGTGCATTTAAATTGGCAACCCAGGGACGTGAACTTGAAATGGGTCAGCAGAGTATGTGCACCGGGAACTTCAAAGTAGTCATCTTCATTCTACAACTAAGAGACTTAATATTGAAAGTAAATTGCATGGAAAGGAATAAAGTAAATTCTAAACATCACTCAACAATTAATCTAAATTGAACATGCATGACATTATTTGAGAATTTGAGCAGAAAACAAGAAACTACTCTGCCCGCTTTGTCTGTAGGAATAGTCACAGAATGAAATTCTAGTGGCTGTAGGAATAGTCAATGCCAAATTGTTAACTAAGTACTAAAAAAAATAATACTAATATAACTAAACTAAGGGAATGGATTACTCACCAAGTGGTACCTCTTGGATGAGTATCCTCTAAAACTAATGCAAACTTAGATACTCAACTCGTGATCTCATTTTATTCATTGGAAAATACAAATACAATAGAGTAACATGTCTAGAAATGCTTATTAGAATATCAGATCATACAATAACTTGGCGATCAACTCATGAAGAAGGAGGATCCGAACCTTATTTATCGACTCCCACTAACTGAGAGGATGCCATTTAGGGAAAGAAAAGAAAAGAGCAGAAGGGTAGTTATACATGCAGGGGAATCTATTCAAACATGCAGGCCCAAACCTGGACACGACCATTGCAGTAATGCCCACATTGCTCAATGTCATTAAAGATCAGAATAAGGCAGTTACTGACATGGGAATCTCCTGCCATCATCCTCCAGTTGACTAGCTAGTGGCTACGTTTCTCAACTTCGCATTCTCAATCATGTCTACATGGCAATGTCAGTACACATAATAATTGCATAGCTATAATCACCTTGAAAAATATTCATTAACCAAATGCAAAATTAATATAGATAGTCCACATAATAGGTTAATATCATTAAAACTGGTACAAATTGAATTAAACCCAAATGTCTTATGGTTTGAGAGAAACTATATAAAAGTATCAACATGTAATATCAAAGTCCATGGTAATTTAAGCAAATAAACTATAGATTCTACCCATAACTAGACCAAAAACTAGACTCATCACCCTCCCCAACCTAACGTTTTGTTGGTCCTCCAACAAGGGAAGATTTATGCTTCTTAGTCAAGGCTCTGAAATTTGCAACTGATAACTACCCAATATTAGTGTTTGTTGTGGGTGAATTAGGGTTCTAGCAGAATCCTCCCAACTTGTCAAGTATCCTCCATCTTTGATACTCCTCAACAATGTAATATCGATAGAACCAAAAATTTGGTATAGGCCACATGAGGATAGGTGGCTGAAAAGTCAAGGGCAGCCAATTTTGCCCCTTTGTTCTCCCAATCTGAATGTACTTTTCAATTCTCTTTAGTGAAACAACATAGTTGTAGATGGAATGTGATTCAACTTGTTTCAACTCATTATTTAATGTGTTCCATCTCTAGGATAGGTATCCTCTAATAGTATCCTCTTTTATTGTTGTTTTTACCTTATATCCACTGTATATTGCCTCAATCCAAGGCATAATCTTGTTACCATTGCTCAGCCCAAAAATCATTCTATTCCAATTTGTGTAAATTCCTTTGGGGTTACTTGATTCAACTCTAATGGTCAGGGGAATATTGGATTCCTTCCCCTTATAATCATTATATTGTTCACCCTAGCTAATCTCATTTTGTACCCATGACATGAATGCTCTTAACTGTATGTCCCCCACATAAAGCAACAGGTTCCAGTCTTGGTCTTTACTTACAACAAAATTGTGTAAATAAAATTCACATAATATTTTTTTCATTTCAGGGGAGGCCATTTTGTAAGCATTGAAAAATTTAGTAGGAGTTTCAATTGAAGGATTCAAACCTAAAATGTGTCTTGATAGTTTAAAGATGAATAGTGCCAACCTTTCTCTTCCTAGTACTTGGCACCTCTCTATCTACAGGTTGTGTTTTAAATTTTCCTTTTTTTACCTGTGCCTTCTTTTTCTATGCCCTTGGTTTTACTAGGGTCCCAAGTGGAACATCATCGTCAGAATCCAAGGAAGAAATTTTTCTTCTAGAGTGCTCTGTTTCAGAGGAACTAATGTCTATAGTTCCTTTTTATGCAAGAGGAATCATACCAGCACTAGAGGTTGAAGCACTAGGGTTGGCTTCGACCATGCTTAATTTTCTACTAGACCTACATGGCTAAGGTGAAACCCTAGGTTGAAACTGCTCAAGTCTGAATTGATCAACTTTTATAAAATCCTCCCAGGTCATTCTAGGTGTTGCATCATGTAAATATTTTACAACCAACAATTTAATTAGACAATGGTGGGAAATAGAGTTATCCCTACCTTTTTGAGTTTCTATTGCCATGATGGAGAGAAGGTTGTACAAGATATTGGGCACATTCATCTTCCTCCCATGCCTCATATGACTCAATAGTTTGAAATGCACCAAATGCAGGTTCAATAGTCGACCCTCACAAGTGATATATGATAATGTAGACGGTTGCCTTCTTCCATGGCTCAGGCAAAGAGAAACATTTAGCACCTTATTTGTCAATAGTGATTGGAGGATCATCATGCATTATGAATATAGCCCTCGCTGACCTGGCGTCTCTAGAAATAGGGTAAGGTTCCCCATTAGCTTGAAACCTTGACACTTCTACAATTCATCCCTCTGTTTCCATGAACTCTAGCCATTTTACTGTGGCTTTTCCATCTAAAAATGTTTGGGAAAATTCAAGTGCAATACCTTCATCAAAACCATCCAGCCTCACAAAATAGTCTAACCAACCCTAGTTTTGAAACTCGGCCAGGCACTGTGCATCCTGCAATAAAGCATCATGAATTGAGGGCTCATTTAAAATGAGTCTGCCTCCCATTATCTATAATCAATCTGTCACTCTACATAATTCCCTTCTGTAACTCTCATCTGTAGGCAAATTCCTTTTTGTTCACTTGCTAGCTAAATTGTTGACTGAATTTTCCTTTACTCTATTTTTAGCAATTACCATTTTCATTTCAAGATTATGACGGGGTCAATAATGGCAAGGAATGAAAATAAAATGGAGTTATGATGAAAGGAAATGGTGATGATAGTTTAGTATCACATCACACATGTGAGTTGTCTTTTATTTCAAATTTTAAATCAGCTCAACAATATTTTTTGATGCAAACAATCATGGATTGACATGTGGCAATATATCTGCATCTTTCTTACCCCTCCCCCGACCTAAATTTGGACATGTGTCCACACATGTGAGATGGTAGAAGTGATTTGACAGGGGGATTATGTTGATGTCCATACTAGCGTATAATGATTAAATGAAATGCTCTAAAAGATAATTAAGAAGGCAATTAATGCACACATACCTGGGTGTGTACAAGCATGATTGTGTAGAGGATTCATTGCAAAGAATGTGGAGATATTATCGTTCTCCTTTTAGAAATAATTGAACAATTAATGATGATGTAGTGGAATGGTGAGAGGTGGAATGAAGTGATGGAAGAGAGAGAGAGGTCGTACATATGGATAGATGGGAAAATGGATGAAGAAATGGACTTCTACAAAAGTAGAAGTCTTTATTATGACAAGTACGTACCTTAATTAGCCAAAAGGAGAGACACTTGATCAACTACCTTCAACTACAAGAACTCGTTGGCTGTAGGAACTGTGCTCAGGTGCTGCATGTTGGATGAAATATTGCAGGAACTCTTTTTTGGAAGTTGTCTTGTTGTACAATTTGATATGATGCCCATTGACTAGTAATTTGAATCAGATAGGGTCAATTGTCGTGAGTTGCATAGCTCCATTGGGAAATACCTCAACAAATTCATATGGCCCTAGCCACCTTGTCTGCAATTTTCCTATAGTATCCTGATACCATGAGTCATAAAGCAATACCCAATCACTTAGCTAAATTTTTTTCTCTTTGATAAATTTTTCATGTCATTTGACTCTTTGACTCTGCATTACTTTAATATGGTGCAAGACTGCTTTCCTCATCTCACCTAGAGAATTCAACTACATGATCCATTCTCTCTGTGCCTCAGAAATCTCCATCCCCAACTCTACTGTAGTTTTGAGAGTCTTGTGCTTGAATTCAATGGTCATCATGGTTGTCTTCCCATACAATAGCTCAAATGGGGTGAAGTTCATAGTTGTTTTCCAATTTCTATCCCCAACTCTACTTTAGTTTTGAGAGTCTTGTTCTTAAATTCGATGGTCATCATGGTTGTCTTCCCATACTTCTTTTGACAATCTGTTGGCCCAATCCTTTTTATGAATATCCACTATTTTTGTTAGGATGGCCTCAATCTCTTTGTTTATCACCTCAACTTCTCCATTTTCCTAAGGGTGATAAGGAGTAGACTTTATGTGCCTTATGTTATATTCAATAACTAGTGTTGTAACAAGTGTTGAGGTAAACTGAGCTCCTTGATTAGTTACTATTTCTCTAGGTACTCCATACCATGTGAAAATTTCTTCATAAAGAAATTTTGTAACTTTTCTGTCTTTGGCATGTTTCATGGCTTTGACTTCTACCCACTTAGTTACATAATTAGTGCATACCAAAATATAAGACTTACCATTTGATGGGGGATCAATGGGTCCCACAAAATCCAATCCCCACTTGTTAAAGGGAGTGACTACAACTTGGGGATAGAGTGGAATCTCATCAAACTTGGTTGGCTAACCCATCCTTTGGCGTCTATCACATTTCCATATATATCTTCCTGCATCTTTGTGGAGTGTAGGCCAATAGTATCTTGTGTTCAAAATTTTCATTGTTGTCCTCTTGGCTGAAAAATGTCCTCCATAGAGTTCATCATGGAATGCATGCAAAATTCCATAAGTCTCAACTTCCGTCAAACACCTTCTCATAACATGATCTGGTCCAGTATAAAACAGGCATCCAACTATCCATGAAAAAGGGAAAGATTTTTCAATCAACACTCTTCTCTCTTTTGGAGAGAAGTGAGGAGGAACTCTCCCTGTCACAAGGTAATTAGCTATGTCAATGTACCAGGGTGTTTGCACACTTATAGATAATAGTTTATCATCAAGGAAGGAGTCATCTATGGCTTGATTGTATTCTGATGTGGTCAGCCTTGAAAGAAAATCTACAACAACATTGGCCTTACCTAGCTTGTCCACAATAGTTATGTCAAAATCCTGCATAAACAACAACCAGCTGGC
This sequence comes from Sequoiadendron giganteum, assembly GCA_007115665.2. Taxonomy (NCBI): domain Eukaryota; kingdom Viridiplantae; phylum Streptophyta; class Pinopsida; order Cupressales; family Cupressaceae; genus Sequoiadendron; species Sequoiadendron giganteum. The sequence continues at coordinate 554,423,235 of CM021107.1, read as the reverse complement.
TAACCTCCCTGAGATTAGGGGTTTCTTCATGAGATATCTAATGGCTACATGATCAATGTGCACAAAGATCTAGTAGCTTTTTATATAGTGTCTAAATTTATTAAGGGCATAGATTACTGGCAACATTTCTTTCTTTGTTATTGTATAATTGAATTCAGCTCCCTGCAAGTTTTTACTGACAAAATAGATGGCATTTTCAATGGCCCCTTCTTTCTATCCTAGGACTACTCCTATGGCATAATCTGAGGAATTTGTATGGATGTGAAAAGGAATTTTCCAATTAGGTCCCTTAAGGATAGGAGCATGAGTCAAGGTTGTCTTTAAATCATAAAATGATTTATCACAACCTTCGGTCCATTGGAGCTCAACATCTTTAGTCAGAAGACTATACAATGGTGTTGCTATTTTGCTAAAATCTTTGATGAAACACCTATAATAGCCTTCATGTCCCAAGAAACTCCTAACATCCTTTTTTTGGTAGGTGTAGGCATATTAGCAATTACCTCAATTTTTGAAGGGTTAACTTGAATGCCCTTATGAGAAATGTAGTGGCCAAGGACTACAACATATTGCATCATCATGAAGCACTTCTCACTATTTATAGACATATTTTGGTCTTCACATCTTTGTAGAACCTTCTTCAAATTTTCCAAGTCTTCATAAAAATCAGCACCATAGGTTGTAAAATCATCCATATAGATTTCCATGTAGTCAAGGGAGATGTCTAAAAATATGTTGATGACTAGACTCTAAAATGTTGTAGATGCATTGCATAATCCAAAGGGAAGCACTAAATAGGCATATGTCCCCCATGGACATGTGAATTTTGTCTTCTCTTGGTCTTCTGGTATAATTTGGATCTGATTGTAACCACTGAATCGATGAAGAAAAGAAAAGTATTGCTTGCCTGCAAGAGAGTCTAGAACTTGATCTACAAAAGGCAAGGGAAAATGGCCCTTCTTAGTAGCACTATTGAGCTCCCTATATTCAAAACAAACTTACCATTTTCCTCCCTTCTTAGGCACAATCACCAATGGAGACACCCACTAGTTGTCTGAAATAGGGTAGATAAATCCTGCATCAAGTAGCTTTTGGAGCTCTATTTTGACAATTTCTCTCAATGCAGGGTTGATTCTTCTTTGTGGTTGCCTTACAGGTGTACAATCATCTTTGATATATATCCTATGAGTGTAGATATTTGGATCCAATCCCTTCATATCATGATAATCCCAAGAAAATGCATTTTGATAGGCTTTTAGCACATTTTCCAATGTCAACTATTTCTCCTCACTCAATTTACTATTAATATTAATATATCATCCTTCAAACACCTGTACGTGTGTAAATAAATCTATCATAGTTGCTTCATTAATACATGGGATATTAAGATCAGGTGGTAGTATTATGCGAAACATACATGTTGATGCAGGAATTTTGTCTATTGGAAGAGTGTCTATAGGAAGTCTATCTATAGAGACAGTGGTTGCAGGAAGATTAGGTAGAACTAAGAGAAGTGTTTGCACAAGGTCAGCAGAACTAGGTGCATGAGCGAGTGATGTCTCCTCTATCTGAAAATGGTTCTAAAGTATACTAGATAACACTTTGTCTTCATCTTGAAGCTGTAGGAAAGGACTTCTCCCTAGCATCATAAGCTATGCCAGAGAGTTAACTTCTTCATCCTCTTCACCAATATGTGGTCATACAAAATTCTCCATGTCTTGGGATGGCTGAGCAGTACGATAAAGAACAATATTTTTGGTGTTCTTACCACCAAATATGGCCACATCACCTATGTTGGGTCTCAAAAATGTAGGTTTTAACCAGAAGAGTTTGCCAAGCTCTTACAACACTTTTGGCCAACGTACAAGGACAATTGATGCAATTGTACCTTCTTCTCTTTAGGTTCTACTAGAGCAAGGTGGGTGAACCTAATGAATGATGTAGATTTAAATGTATTTCCTGATGCAACAATCTACCCACAATGGAAAAGGTAGTGGATAGATGAAAATCTCTACAACTACTCCTACTCCTTCTACACAAATAAAAGGATTTTGAATGAGTTTTTTGTTTATGAATTTTATCTTTGGTTTGAGGCAGATTAGTGCCTTCTATCCGCATGGGCAATGGAGTCAAGAATATTAAGAATTGAATGTACTTCCCCCCCTATCTTAATTCAAATTGTTAGGCACTTTGAAAATGAAATCTAATGACTGGCATATAATTTCATTTATTTATGACTTGCATAAATAAGGCTGGAATGCTTTCTTATCAAATTCTACTTCAACAATCCAAAAGAAATCCTAAATCACAGTGACTTATTTGAAGGAATTTAACTCTGACTTGTAGACACCAAAAAATAAAAATCACACAAGGAAATCAAACATATGCTCAATATATTGACTTAAAATGATCAAAGGACTTCATGTTGGAGACAATTGAATAAGAAATATGCATTATTTCAACACAACAACTAAAACAGGAAGGTTTCAACAATTCAAAATAATTCATCCATTGCTCTGCTTCAAAAAAAGTCTGTCATTATTTACATTTGCCTAGTCAAAAAAAATTTGACTCTTACTGTCTAATCTCCTAACCCCTTTTACAACTGATTTTCGAATTATTTATACATTACACATCAAGGGTCGTGGCCCTTCATTTTCTATTACATCTGTTTCACATTCCTTAACAAACAGAAAATAAAATATTTGATTATATTGCCTTATCGACAAATCAATATTTAAACTATAGTCCTCCTTTTAATTTTTCTGTATATGCCTTTGGTTTTATCTCACCACCTTTTCCTGCTCTGTACATTTTATGCCTTTGTGGTCATTTATCACTTTTACCGCTCTATTGTGGTCAACATTCTACCTCCCCATGGTATCACGGTACTCGGACCTTGACTTTGTCGGTGTCATTTATCACCTTACCATGCTACCACGGGCTTTGAATTTTCCACCCATGGTATCGCGGTGCCTAGCTTTGGTGGTTACCCTTGCTGCTTACCACATTACCGCAATCTCCTTTTTGACTCTTCACGGTTGCACGGTAACTGCCAACTACTATCCTTTGACTGTCGCTGACCGTTACCCATTACCGCGCTACCACGGTCTCCTGTCTGACCCTCCATAGTTGTGCGGTAACCATTCTCAACCACTTCCTCCTATTCACCGTGGCCATTGCATTCTGTGAGATGATCACCAGCGGTGGTGCGGTAAGTGTTGCATCACTACCTGCTAACCCATCTAACCATTTACCTCACCACTACGGTCACTATGTTGACCACGTGTGGTGTAGTAGTAATGGTTGTCATGACTGTTATTCACTACCACCACCATACTGTGAGCCCCTTAGTGGGAGGCCGCGATAAAGTGGTAAGACATAAAAATTAAATATTAAGGCAATGGTGTAAGGTATAAGGTGTGTTAGCATTTTGGATGGAAAACGAATGATTTTTTCTTGATAAAAAGAGTGGAAATTTTGATTTCAAGTGGGTAAAGACTTAGGATTTTTAACGAAGAATTATGGGAAAGCCTTAGAATTTAAATGGAAATTTTGGATTCTAACAGTGGCTCCTATTGGGGATGAGTGATTTGCAAATCACTGCAAGAATCCATAGTATATTTGCGAGAGCAGACCAATTAAATAATATGAAAAAATGAAAGCCATGGTATATGGAGGGAATGAACAGATGAATGATATGAAAGATAGAGAAAATGGAGAATGGAAAACCCTAAGCTACTATGCATGGAAGAGAATTTTTTAAAGAGGCATTGCTAAGAATTGTCCATGCACTGGCAATCCTTAATCCTCTGTACCTGCTCTGGTTCAAAAAAAAATTCAAACCACAAGGAATGGCCCCAGGCCACCCCAAAACAAAATCATGTACTTTCCTCTGTCATAGAGTTTGTTCTGATTAGAGCTCATCAGGTTTCTTTTGAAACTATCCTTTCCTCCTGCCCTGTAACATGTACTGCCATTGAAAACCTTCAGGAAATCATTGCATTCAACCTGATTCATATTCATTTTACCATTCTGCATTTCATCATTCTCATTATCATATAAAAAATATTTATCACCCTCAGCATACAAAGTGTATCCACATTCAACAAAACATTCATGGGCATGCTCACTGTCATATGTTGCTGAATGTGCCTGCAACTGCACTAGGACCTGAAAATCTGAATACTTCACATGAGAATCTACAAATTCAATCTCATTAGCATCCTTTGAAATAATCAAACCAAAATTACTTTCCATCTCTTTCCCATCACCAGTTGGCATTAACACACACACTTGATCCAGACAGTCATCCTTATACATACTTGAATCAACAAATGTTGGACACTCATCATCAATAATATGCAAACCAATATCTTCCTTTTGCAGGCAAAAATTATTCAAATGACATACCTCTTCTTGGACACAAATAGATTCATGATCAGCTTTAGAGATTTCCTCATCAACCTAAGAGATACACATGGAGTCAAATGAATTATTACATATAGTATCTTCACTGTCAAATCATATATTGGTTGGGACCAAAGTCTTGGAACCATCTTCATGTGCAGACTTCTGGTATTCTAGAGTTAACAAATTTGAAACTTGCTCACTTATGAGTGAACAAGTCTCTGCTTCCATATCTTCTACCATGTCTCCAACCTCTTCTTGATCTTCATAATAGCTGAAACAATCATCTTGTTGAAGATCAATATCCACTATTTCATGTTCACAATTTGACTCCCCATCTGTTATGCAAGAGAAACTCTCCACATCTTCATTATTGGACAACATGATATCTTCTTCTATTGCAACTTCTGAAGCACTGTTTGTAATATCCACATACCTTGTCCCAAGTATAGAATCAATAAGTCTATTCACTGCATCCAAGGCACACTGTTTTGATGATTCTGGCCAATAAACTGATTCAGGCTTTGATGCTCTTAAAAATTGTGCAACAAATGTGGGTCTTGTTGGCCTAAAATGAGAAGGTAATTTCATACAAATGTCTACCATCCTATTGTACAGAGAGTTTACATCTTCTCCCTTATATCTCCTTATATCAAAAAAGGCATCCACAAGATTTTTGCCTCTCTCTTCAATTTGAATATTCTCATCAAAAATATTTTGTTGTGAATAAAGTATATTACCTTTATTATCAAAATTCTCAGTTGCATCATGTGGCACTTGTGGTGTCCCAGATCTCCTGGAATTTGTGTCTTCATCCTCATTGTATGATGTACTTTTTGGTGATGTACTTTGAGCACCTTTGACTCCCAATTGTAGCAATTGTTGGTTCACTTGTAGCATCTATTGGTCCAATTGCAACCTTTCTTGTCTCAATTCCTTCAACTCTTGGATTGATTGTTGTCTTCTTTCTTCTTTTGCCATCTTGACAAAATATTACTGCTTCACAACATCCATGCATTACTTATCAGAATAAAATAGGGTTTCCACCTAATTTTCCCAAAAGTAGGAAAATGAAAAAAGATTATTTTGGTTTACCCTAGCGGAATCTCCAAAAAAAAAAAAAAGTGAAACTTTGCGACTCAATAGATGGATAGGCTGAAAATTTTTCTGGAATTTGTCCCCAGCGGAGTCGCCAAACTATTGGGTCTCAAAAATGCAAGTTTTAACCAAAAGAGTTTGCCAAGCTCTTACTACACTTTTGGCGAACGTACAAGGCCAATAGATGCAATTTTACCTTCTTCTCTTTAGGTTCTGCTAGACCAAGGCAGGTGAACCTAATGAATGATGCAAATTTAAATGTATTTCCTGATGCACCAATCTACCCACAATGGCAAAGGTAGTGGATAGATGAAAATCTCTACAAATACTCCTACTCCTACTACACAAATAAAAGGATTTTGAATGAGTTGTATTTTTATGAATTTTATCTCTGGGTTGAGGCAGATTAGTGTCTTCTATCCACATGGGCAATGGAGTCAAGAATATTAAGAATTGAATGTACTTTCCCCTCTATCTTAATTCAAATTGTTAGGCACTTTGAAAATGAAATCTAATGACTGGCATATAATTTCATTTATTTATGACGTGCATAAATAAGACTGGAATGTTTTCTTATCAAATTCTACTTCAACAATCCAAAAGAAATCCTAAATCACTATGACTTATTTGAAGGAATTTAACTCTGACTTGCAGACACTAGCAAATAAAAATCACACAAGGAAATCAAACATATGCTTGATATATTGACTTAAAATGATCAAAGGACTTCATGTTGGAGAAAATTGAATAATAAATATGTATTAATTCAACACAACTAAAACAAGAAGGTTTCAACAATTCAAAATAATTCATCCATTGCTCTGCTTCAAAAAATTCTGTCATTATTTACATTTGCCTAATCAAAAAATATCTGACTCCTACTGTCTAATCTCCTAACCCCTCTTACAACTGATTTTTGAATTATTTATACAATACACATCAAGGGTTGTGGCCCTTCATTTTCTGTTACATCCGTTTCACACTCCTTAACAAACAAAAAATTAAATATTTGATTATATTGCCTTATCGACATATCAAATATTTAAACTATAGTCATGCTTTTAATTTTTATATATATGCCTTTGATTTTATCTCGCCACCTTTTCCCGCTCCATACATTTTATGCCTTCATGGTTGTTTATCACTTTTACCACTCTACTGTGGTCAACATTCTACCTCCCCGCGGTATCATGGTACTCTGACCTTGACTATGCTGATGTCATGTTTCACTTTACCGCACTATCATAGGCTTTGATTTTTCCACCTGCGGTATCTCAGTGCCTAGCTTTGGCAGTTACCCTCACTACTTACCACGTTATCGTGGTCTCCTTTCTGACTCTCCACAGTTGCGCGGTAACTACCAACTGCTATCCTTTGACTGTCACTGACTGTTACCCGTTACCGCGCTACCGCGATGTCCTGTTTGATCCTTTGCTATTGCGTGGTAACCATTATCAACCGCTTCTTCATATTCACTATGGCCACCATAGTCTGTGAGATGACCACCAGCGGTGGCATGGTAAGTGTTATGTCACTGCCTGCTAACCCATCTAACCGTTTACCACACCATCTCAGTCACTATGCTGACCACAAGCGATGTAGCGGTAACGGTTGTCATGACTATTATTCACTACAACTACCATACTATGATCCCATTAGTTGGAGGCCACGGTAAAGCGATAAGACATCAAAAATACATATTAAGGTAGTGGTGTAGGGTATAAGGTGTGTTAGCATTTTGGACGGTGAAAAGGATGATTTTTTCTTGACAAAAAGATTGGAAAATTTGATTTCAAGTGGGTAAATACTTAGGATTTTTAATGAAGAATTATGGGAAAGCCTTAGAATTTAAATGGAAATTTTGGGTTCTAACAACTTGACCGATATCAAATATAAGCATCTGCAGTTGCTAACTATGGCCTTATTGGAGTGAAAATGGCAATGAGAGGGGGAGTGAATCAGTGTCTTAACATATTTTACAATTTTTCAAAAAATAAACCATAGCACACATTTTCTCTCAAAATTTCAATGATAAGTACATTCATGAATTGAATGCACTCATTCATAAACTAAAATGAGAAATGTAATTGCAAAACATTGAACAATAAAAAATTCTCACAGTAAAGCAGTTAAACCACAAATTAACAATGAGACACAAGATTTGTCGAGTGGAAAACCCTCCTGTGGTAGAAAAACAACTCCTAAATTGTTGCCATTTAGGCTTGTATTTTTCAAATCACCGTTTACAATTCCTTATAGGATAATTTTTGAGCACCAACTCAAGGAGCACCAACCCCTCATTTAGATACATCAATCCCAAGGAGCACCAACCCCTCTTTAGTTTCAGTACAAACATATATCAGAGGATTTCTCTATTTATATTTTATCTCACTAGAGCCTCTCAATCAAATACCCCTAATATCCTAAAGGTTCTCAATTGAACCTTCAAAATACCAGACATACTCAAAAGAAAAGACTATCACTCTGCATTCTCTTTTTAGATTTTCATTTATAGAAGTTATCACACCTATCTTTCAAGAATAGTTAGCAACAAAATAGTGATCAATCATCATAGATATATCTTTTATAAAATGTATATATATACCTTTTTTAGAACCTTCAATAGAGGTTTTGATGAGACAAAAACCCTAACAGTTACTTTGCAAGATTACCAAAAAATACAATGAAGTATGCACCATAGAACTCATTTCATCTGACAATGTCAAAGAGGTTTGATAGAAAAATGCATTTTAAGCAAATGACCCAGAACCCTCAAACCAACAGAATCTTGACCAGTAGTTTCATCTATTACGAGAATATAATAACGTATGCACCACAAACAATTCTTATCTATGTTTTTCAAAATGTATATCTTCTTCTCATTTAACCTTCAATGAAGGTTTTTGATGAGACAAAAACCTTAACTGTTACTTTTCAAGAATACCAGAATATAGTGAAGTATGCACCAAGATAATCATTTTTCAACTGACAATGTCGAAGAAGCTTGATAGAACTTCATACATTTATTCCTCTATTTGCAAAAGAACCTCCAAAGAATTAATGATAGGTGGAGGAAAGTATTAGAGAGACAATTATATGCTTCAAATAACCTTCATTCAAGTTGAAACATGCAAAGAATATCACAACTAGGGTCTGAGAGAGATTTGTAACTGAACCCACATCATTGTGAACCTCATAACAAAAAATAAAATAAAAAATCAGAATATTCACAATGAGAAATGAAGTGTAACTGTAAACAATGCATTATCTTCTGACAAGTAAATCATTTTCACCTTTTCTAATTCGAGCAACAAGACTACATGTAGATTTTTGATAAGAATAAACACCAAATGATGGAAAAGATTCTAGAGCAAGCATGAATCTAAAGAAAAATAAAATTTTACCTTAGAAGACATTCACCAATGAGAGGTAGGAATACCTAATAATCTCATTGAAACTAAAAATAGAGCATGATATAACTGTTGTGAATAAATTACCATCCTATCTATGGAGAAACCAATGAAACTCCTTTTTGTTTCGAGCCCTCAACCCAGGAAACACATCAAACCTACCAGCCATACACATCATTGAATAAACACTGAGATTTTCTTCCTATGAAAGCTGTTACAACCAGATGAACAAATGAGACCAGCAATTACAAAGACTCCATGACAACAGCTAGGGTTCCATACCCTTGCGAAAGAATGAACACAAATGAGTTCTCCCTCACTTTCTTTCACTTTCATTTGATGCCTATCCAAAATGAAAATAATTTTGAAGTCCGATAGTAAAAACATAATAGTAAAAAAATAATTATAGCTCTTTTAAGTCCATGACATCAAATCTTAATACAAAACAACTTAATAAAATGCAATAAGTCCACAGTCAAAGAAATTTTCCAAGAATGCCGACATAATCATTTCTCCAAAAAAATGATTCATTTTCTCACATGAAAACCTATAGTCAATGTCCAATGATTTGAAATAAAATGTCAACAGGAATAATAACATATGATGAAACATAGAGGCTGAATCAATATATGTAAAAACAATATGACTTTATTCAAACTCATTTACCAAAGAAATAAGGCCTCATACAAGAGATATCTTTTCTATCAAATGCTTAAGGAAACCTAATAGAGTCTACTTAATTTTAAATGTCGAGTCCTTTATTCCTTTAAGAGAGATAACCTTTGATAAAATCTTTTGTTAATAAAGGTTATAGAGATAGTACCAAAATTTCCAAAGCAGCATTGCCTTTGAGCCATAAACATTACCTTCACATATATTTGTCAAGAAAAAAACAATGATCACCTTTAGATTTCGATTATGATATCAATCCAATCTTAAACATATGAACCAGATGAAGGCTTCTTATATACCCATCACTATGTCATAGCTAGTGATTCAAAGAAACTGTGAAAGAACCATGAAGATATGAAATGACAAAACTATTTGAAGAAAGTATAACAACCTCATATACCAATGATGCCAAGAAGATATAAGAAAATGAACCAAGTACAATTCAATAATATCAGATGCCAAGATCAACTTGATAATGATCCAATATTAATGAAACCATATCAAATACTGATGAAATGAGATCAAATTTTAAACATAAATAATGCTGCTCAAGAACAAATCACCTTACAAAGTGATTGACTATAATGAAACATAATTCCCTTGTCAACTAATAATGTCAACCTAATAAATATCAACCTGGTAATGATCAACCTAATGAATATCAACTGAAATAATATACCTATCAAATTGAATATCTTAAACCTGTTGAGTGAATTGTAGTCATGCTTTATCACACTGTCAGTCCAATTAAAACCATAAGCACATTTGTAAATGAATATTGATAGAAATAGATAGTTGAACATGAATATATGATATGAAAATACAGATGAACATGGCACTAAAAATCATGAATCACCATAATCAAGAATACCAAAGAGCATGCTAACATATTTTTTCATCAAGGACAACCAAAGACAACTAAGAATTCAAAAAACTCCCCCTTTGTCCTTGATGGAAAAACACAAAGTACTATCACCCTTTTTGCCTCAATGACAAAGAAATGCAATGCAACCACAACTAAGAAGCCAACAAGTAATCAATAAGAGTACTGTCAAATAATCCAAATGGTTCATTGAAAACACTTTCAATCTATTGCAAACACACTATAAATTCACCACCCCATTTGTAAACCATATTATAGATGTGCAAAGACTCGAATATGATCAATAACGCATAGTAACAAAACACATTCATGAAGATTAAAAACCAAAAGTATCATTAAGGAATATCTCTATTCTTGTGTACTATCTGAATCATGAGAACAACTTCATCTTCTTTGATACCAAAGAATATAAGGGTGCTACCGAACTATTTCACCACTAACCTACAAAAACATCCCTTAATGCAAAGATTCATTCATTGCCTTCCAAACTGGATGATTACCTTTGTCAGCAATATCAAAAGGTTAAGGAATTTAGACCACAAAGCTTCAACAACTATCAATTATTGTCAATATCAGAGTCACAAATTCTAGCAAGTAGACTTTTCACACTTTCATATAAATCCTCAATCAAATATTACTGTATTATCAAAAATGAAACCAAGGTCAAACCAAATGTCCTTATTACTGCCAAACTGAATCATTAAAAAATTGTTACCATTTGATCCATGACATTTTTGTTGTTATTGTTATAGTCAAAGGTGTTGTCTCTGTCCAAGCTCAGTATAACACAGTCCATAAAGATTCATCACCAAACAAACTGTCCACCATAGAAGAGTATGTTGTCATCAAAGCATCAAATACCATTTATAGCATTGTCAGTTTTAGAGAATAATTACAGTCATTGAATGGACAGTTTGTCTACCAATTTTGTGCAAGAATTATTCATGTTGTTTTTTACTTCTTGGTTCATAGCAATACTTTTTATAAAAATGTACCAAGGCATCAACTATGATAGCATCAAAGATATTATGAGCTTCTCCCCCAAACAATATTCTCATTGGAAATTTCTTTCAAGCACAGTACTATCATAAAACATGATATTATCCAACATCTATCATAATATCACAAGAATCTACACTAAAAGCACACTGTGTGAAAAATAATTCTCAAGATACTCTTCCCGAATAGCCTTGATCCCCCATTATCATTTACTTGGCATGTACATCATAAGCATAAACAAGATGAAATAATTGTAACATATCAACACCAAATGAAGCAGCAAACTGAGATATCAAAGTATTATATCATTGCTATCCAACCACTATTATTGCATCACACATATTTTCTCCATTGTAAAAGAAAAAATTGCCACACTAATAACCAAAATGCATAAAAACTAAACAATGATTAGCATAATCCAAAGTGCAAGTTCCTTGATTTGAAAGCATCAAAATACAATTGTCACCACACACTGCCAAGATATTTAGGTGCCAAACAAGTAGATATCACTGTTATACCAATACTGCCATTAATCTAAAAATTCTTGTAGAAATAATCTCCTTGGATTGTGATGTCAAAAATTCACAATGCATATCTATTGCACTTTTCATAGAGCCTTAACATGTATCACACTTCAATAGTATAAGCTTGTCACAGTGGAAACAATTGTGCTTCTAAAATTCCAGGGGTAAGAAATAAAACATTTGACAACTCCCCCTAACTCCATGCTTCTCTTTATGTACTAGTAGAGGTCACTTGTGGAATATGCACAAGACTTAATCCATCCTTCTCCTATTTTTCTTTTCTTATTCAAGGTGTCTAGATGTTTTTTCTTGTTCAAGGTATTAGTCCTTTTGCTATGTCTAGATGACTTCAACACATGATTTCTACGAGATTGAGCTCTATGTCCAAAATAGTTACATCTATAACACATGACATTTTGATCTGAACCAAAATAACGAAAACTTCTTGTATTACCAATCTTATCATTCCACTAACAATTAATTGCTACATGACCAAATTGGTGGTAGGTATAACATATAGTGTCATGATTCTATTTTGAAAAACTATAAGTACTATTTTCCATATTATTTATGGCATAACTTTCACAATTTGTAGCCCTATGTCCATAAACATGACATGAATAGGAGTAGCCATGGAATTGAAACTTCTTGGTAGATGAGAGACCTATAAATCTGTTAACAACCTCGCTATCTATCTCTGGAGCATGATATTTCAAGACCATTTTCTTCTTAGGAATCTGCCTAGCCTTGAAACTTTTCCCATTAGTTGTTGCAAACACAATTTCCATGTTAGATTCATCTTTGACACGAAAATTTTGTCCAACCTCATATCCCACTCCTATAAGATCCTTAGAATTATTTTTCCTATCCAATATCTCATTCAATAGAATAGTTCTATGATCAAATTTTTGAATTTTACCTAATTGAACCTTGACACTTTCAAGCTCTTTTCTTAATGCAACTACTTCTGCTTAAATTTTTAGACATTCAATCTTTTTAACCTCCAATTTAGACCTTACAACATCTGCTATCCTCTTACATTCTTCAATTTCAATTTTCTAACTTATAATCATATCATCTTTTAAGTGTTAGTTCTTTTAACAAGGAATCATTATCTAAACATTTCTTTAAATAAGCAATCTCGTTTTCTATTTTATTGCACAATTTATCCTTGTCTTTTAACCTAACTTCCAAACTCTCTTCTTTTTAAAGTTGTCCTGTTAAAGACTGGTTTTCTTTTCTAAGATGCTTAATTGTACCTAAGGCACATAGGAGTTCACCTTCCAAATCAACCTCACTTTCTAGTTCATCATATTCTTGTTTAGAGTCAACTTCACCCAAAGATTGATCTACTTCTACACTAGTTTCTTGATTATTTAAATGTTCATTAATGATACCTTTGGACTTATTTTCAAAACTACGAGGGTTTACAGCTTCTTCACCTTCAGATGTTTCAAAACTTATTTCAGTATCCAAATATATCTCATCTTCCAACTCACCATTTTGATTCATTTCAATCAACTTGTCCCAAACTTCCTTAGGACTACTGTAATGAATAACTTTTGTAATGACTTTATTTGGAAAACTATTAAAAATAACATTTATAACTCTGACATTGAATTCAAAGGATTTCTTCTCCTCAAGTGTGGAAGGAGATGTTGCAGATGTAGTTCAACCCTTTTCAACTTCTACCCACACATCAATCCCTAAAGAAGACAAGTATGTTTCCATCCTATATTTCCACACAATAAAGTTTGTACCTTCGAACTTAGGTGTTCTAGATCTAGGATACTCTACCATTTGAGTTTTATTGTTTATGATCTCTTCCTCATTACTCCTCATAATATATTCAGGTAGCACATGATGATTAGCATTTTGTTGTGAACTTATTTTTCCTTTATTCCTTCTACTCTTTCCCATATTAACCAAAGTACTCCAAAAAGCAAGGAACAATTCTAGGTGGTTTAGACGTATATGAGGACCATACACTCTGATACCAATTGTTGGAGTGAAAATGACACCAAGATGGGGGGGTTGAATCAGTTTCTTAACATATTTTACCATTTTTTAGAAAATAAACCATAGCACACATTTTCTCTCAAAATTTCAATGATAAGTACATCCATGAATTGAATGCAATCATTCATAAACTAAAATGAGAAATGTAATTGCAAAACAATGAACAATAAAGAATTATCATAGTAAAGAAGTGAAACCACAAATGAACATTGAGACAATATTTATTGAGTGGAAAACCCTCTTGGTGTAGAAAAATCACTCCTAAATTGCTGCCATTCAGGCTTGTACTTCTTAAATCACCGTTTACAATGCCTTATAGGCTAATTTATGAGCACCAAATAAAGGAGCACCAGCCCCTCATTTAGAGACACCAATCTCAAGGAGCACCAACCCCTATTTAGTTTCAATACAAATATATATCACAGGATTTCTATATTTACATTTTAGCTCACTAGAGCCTCTAAATCAAATTCCCCTAATATCCTAAAGGTTCTCAATCGAACCTTCAAAATACCAGCCATACTCAAAAGAAAAGACTACCACTTTACATTCTCTTTTCAGATTTTCATTTACAGAAGTTATCACATTTGTCTTTCAAAAATAGTTAACACCAAAATAGTGATCAATCATCACAGATATATCATTTACAAAATGTATATGTATACCTTATTTAGAACCTTCAACAGAGGTTTTGATGAGATAAAAACCCTAACGGTTAATTTTCAAGATTTCCAAAAAATACAATGAAGTGTGCACCATAGAACTAATTTCATCTGACAATGACAGAGAGGTTTGATAGAAAAATGCATTTTAGGCAAATGACCTAGAACCCTCAAACCAATAGAAGTTGCACTAGTAGTTTCATCTATTACAAGAGTATAATAATGTATGCACCATAAACATTGCTTATCTATGTTTTTCAAGATGTATATCTTCTTCTCATTTAACCTTCAATGAAGGTTTTTGATAAGATAGAAACCTTAACTGCTATTTTTTAGGAATACCAGAATATAGTGAAGTATGCACCAAGAAAATCATTTTTCAACTGACAATGTTGAAGACTCTTGATATACCTTAATACGTTTATTCCTCTATTTGAAAAAGAACCTCCAAAGACTTAATGACAGGTGGAGGAAAGTATCAGAGAGATAATTATATGCTTCAAATAACCTTCGTTCAAGCTGAAACATACAAAGAATATCACAACTAGGGTCTGAGAGAGATTTGTAACTAAACCCACATCATTATGAACCTCATAACCAAAAATAAACAACTTTTTTAGAATATCCACAATGAGAAATGAAGTGTAACTGTAAAAAATGCATTATCTTCTGACAAGTAAATCATTTTCACATTTTCTAATTCGAGCAACAAGACTACATGCAGATTGTTGATAAGAATAAACACCAAATGGTGGAAAATATTCTAGAGTAAGCACGGATGTGAAGAAAAAAGAAAATTCTCCTTTCAAAGACATTCACCAACGAGAGGTAGGAATACCTGATAATATCATTGAAACTGAAAATAGGGCATGACATAACTATTGTGAATAAATTACCAACCCAGTGGTGGAGAAACCAATGAAACTCCTTTCTGTTTTGAGCCCTCAGCCAATGAAACACATCAAACCTAACATCCATACAAATCATTGAATAAACACTGAGATTTGCTTCCTGTCAAATCCATTAAGCTAGCTGAACCAATGAGAACCAATACTTACAAAGACTCCATGGTAGTGGCTAGGGTTCCATAGCCTTGCAAAATAATGAACACAAATGATTTTTCCTTAACTTTCTTTCACTTTCATTCGATGCCTATCCAAAATCAAAAGAATTTTGAAGTTTGACACTCAAAACATAATAGTAACCAAATAATCATAGCTCTTCTAAGTCCACAACATGAAATCTTAGTACAAAACAACTTAATAAAATGCAATGAGTCTATTTTCAGAGACCTTTGCCAAGAATCTCAACATAATCATTTCTCCAAAAAAATGATTATTTTTCCCACATGAAAATCTATAGTCAATGTCCAATGATTTGAAATAAAATTCTGACAGGAATAATAACATATGATGAAACATAGAGGCTGAATCAATATATGTAAAAACAATATGACTTTATTCAAACTCATTTACCAAAGCAATGAGGCCTGATAAGAGAGATATATTTTCTATCAAATGCTTAAGGAAACCCGATAGGGTTTACTTAATTTTAAATGTCGACTCCTTTATGCCTTTAAGAGAGATATCCTTTGATAAAATATTTTGTTAATAAAGGTTATATAAATAATACCAAAATGTCCAAAAAACATTTCCTTCGAGCCATAAACATTACCTTCACATATATATGTCAAGAAAAAAACAATGATCACCTTTAGATATCGATTATGATATGAATCCAATCTGAAACATATGAACTAGATGAAGACTTCATATATACCAATCACTGTGTCATAGCAAGTGACACCAAGAAACTATGAAAGAGCCATGAAGATATGAAATGACAAAACCATTTGAAGAAAGTATAACAACCTCATATACCAATGATGCCAAGAAGATATAAGTAAATGAACCAAGTATAGTGCACTAATATTAGATGCCAAGATCAACTTGATAATGATCCAATATTAATGAAGTCCTTAATGAAACCATATCAAATACTGATGAAATGAGATCAAATGTCAAACACAAATAATGTTGCTCAAGAAAAAAACACCTTACAAAGTGATTGATTATAATGAAACATAATTCCCTTTTCAACTGATAATGTCAATCTGATAAATATCAACCTAATAATGATCAACCTGATGAATATCAAATGAAATAGTATACCTATGAAACTGAATATCCTGAACCCGTTGAGTGACCTGTAGTCATTCTTTATCACACTATCAGTCCAAATAAAACCATAAGTGCATCTGTAAATGAATAATGACAAAAATAGATAGTTGAACATGAATATTTGATCTGAAAATATAGATGAACATGGCACTAAAAATATTGAATCACCATAATCAAGAATACCAAAGAGCATGCCAACATATTTTGTTAGCAAGGACAACCAAAGACAACTGAGAAGTCAACAGACCTACCAAGGATAATGGGATACTCACCTAGTGTATCTTTGCAAGAAAGAACCATGAAGTCGGTTGGATACTCCCAAGAGTCTAGAGTCACCTCAAGGTCCTCTACTATGCCATATGCCTTAACCATGGAACTATTAGCAAGCTGTAGGATAGTAGGTTTCGATCTCATGCTTGAAATGTTTGGTTGTTTTAGGATGTATTTAGTCATCACATTTATTGTTGCACCTAAGTCAATCAAGATGTTATTTATTTTTATCCCATTTATAATAACTTCAACCAGAAGACTACCTGGATCATTGTACTTTGGGATAGTTACTTTTCCAAGAATGATATCAACAAGCTACCCCACTACCTGAACTGTAGTTGGGTCTTTCTTTTTCGTACCTAGTTTCTTGAGGCATGCTTCTTTAATTGCCTTTCCATATATAGGAACATATTTTATGGCCTGGAATAGGGGAATCTAGACATTGATATGCTTTATCTGGTCTAGAATATATAAATTAGTTTCCTCCTTGTCTTCTTTTTGTTTGGAAACTTCCAATCTCTGGGGGAATGGTGTCTCTTGGGTTGTTTGCCTGGCTGGAGCTGGTTTAGGATTCTTAGGTGCACAAGGTTTAATGGGATCAACCATAAATTCTTCTTTCTCTTCCATATGAAGCTCAATGATAATGGGGGTGGAAGGAGCTAACAAGGCGATTCTTGAACGTAGACATATTTCACTTAAACTCATAGCATATGTAGGTAATTGATTTGGATCAACAAAATATAAAGGTTGTTGCTATGGTTTATTATTTGGGTTAGGTGTGGGTTGGGTTGGTAACTGAGTAGTTTTGGGTAAATTTGAGCTTGGATTAGTAGGAGGAGGCATTATAGTAGGTTGTTAGGGCTGAGAAGGTGGGTGCATGTAGCTGGTTGTCTGGTTTGGCCATTGCTAGCCACCTCTACATTGAGATGTTTGCTGCTAGTTTCCTCCTAGAGGTGGCTGCCAAGGTCCTTGAAACTAATACCAATTCCCCTAAGGTGAGGAATGTTGGTAGTTGGACCAAGCATTTGGAGGGTTACCCTGAGACTATGGTGGATATCCTCCATAGTTGGATGGAAATGGAGGTTGTCACTGGTTACTAGATGAATAAGAATTAAATTATGGCCCAATGAAAGATAGTGGATCTAGTGGCATACCTTGTCTTGAAGCCCATGGCCTTTTCCATCCAACAAAGTAGAATTGGTATTCCTCAATCTAAATTGGTTTGAATTCAAGTGGAATCTTCTTGTTGTCAATGTTAGCTATCACCTTGCATCTTCAGTCCTTCTTCTTTTGTCTAAAATGACGGAAATATTCTATCAGTATTACCTCCGCCTCTTCATGTTTCTTCTTAGCTTGAATTGTATCTAGATGAGTATCCATATTGTTGATGATATTCTACTTGAAATCTGCTAGCAAATTAGTAATCTCCATCCATGAGACTCCACTGGTAGATGACTTACCCATAGAGGATTGGTAAGCTCTTTCTTTCTTTGAAGTTTCCCTAGAGTAGTTTTGGCATAGATTCTTGATATCCTCCCAAGGGACTTGAGTGATATCTCCTTCTACCATCAAGTCCAAGAAATCATTGCAAATATCACTAATTCCTCTTAGGAAAATAAACTTTTATGAGTCTTCATTAAGTGTATGGTGTGGAGATTTTTGTAGACAAAACAAAAACCTTGAAATGAAATCCTCTAGGTTCTCATCTTCCTTTTGTTACATTATGAAAATGTCACCTCCTCTCATATCACTAACCCTGCAATAATCCTTATATTTTTCAAGGAACTTTGTCTGCATATCTTCTCAAGTTTCCACAATGTTTCTGCCAAGGCCCATAAACCATCTCAATGCAGCTTCTTTCAAAGTATTAGGAAATAGCTTAAGTCTGTGGGCATCAGTGCTATAGTCATAGCTTCTGCAGAGTATATCAAACTCAAACAAGAATGTATCAGGATATTTTGTGACAAGTCCATAGAACTTAGGAAGGACTAAAGCAGGGATATAATTGAGGTTATCAACTTCATTCTATGGAGCAATGGGAAAGGGAAAAGTTGGTTGGTTCTATATTTTAGGTTTGTTTCCATTTACATTAGCCATGACTGCTTGATGAAGTTCCAGAATAAAGGGTTCTTCAACTAGATTTTTATCTTCAAGGGAAACTTTAGAACTGGTCAAGTCAGGGAATATATCAGCAAAGGGGTGTAGCTCTTCATCTTCTTTGTTTTTGGGAAGATTTGGAAGCTCAAATAACTAAAATGGCTCTGGATTATTAGGAAGGAATCTAACATAACAATCTCTTCTTCTTCTATGCATGTGGTATCAACTCAGTATCAGTTAACTCACACAAAGAATGGGTGGGGAAGAATAGTGGATCATACTTCTAACCCTAAGAGATAATTCTAAAAGTACTACAGTAGAACAAAAAAACTATCAATGATTCCAAAGGACTCCCTAGTTTGACACCATCCTCGACAACGCCGCCAAAAATGTTGGCCTCCTACAATGATTTCAATAACGAAGTCTTTACAACCATGATTTATAGATTGAAAATCTAATCTAAATAACTATTTTAACCATCATGAAGGTGCATTAAAATTTTCAACCCAAGGATGTGAACTTGAAATGGGTCAGCACAGTATGTGCACTAGGAACTTCAAAGTAGTCATCTTCATTCCACAACTAAGAGACTTAACTGAAAGTAAATTGCATGGAAAGGAACAAATTAAATGCTTAACATCACTCAATAATTAATCTAAACTGAATAGGCATGACAAAAATGAGAATCTGAGTAGCAAACAAGAAACTACTCAACCCACTTTGGTTGTAGCAATAGTCACAAAATGAAATTCTAGTGGCTATAGGAATAGTCAATGCCAAATTTTTAACTAAGTACTAAACATAAGATAATACTAATCTAACTAAACTAAAGGAACATATTACTCACCAAGTGGTCCCCCTTGGATGAGTATCCTCTAAAACTAATGAAAACTCAGATACTCAACTCAAAATCTCATTTTATTCATTAGAAAATGAAAATAAAATAGAGTAACATGTCTGGAAATGCTTAGTAGAATATTAGATCATACAATAACTTGGTGATCAACTCTTGAAGAAGGAGGATCCAAAACTTATTTATCAACTAAAGAGGGTATTCAACTCCCACTAATTGAGAGGATTCCATTTAGAGAAAGTAGAGAAAAGAGCAGAAGGGTAGTTACACATCCAGGGGAATCCATTCAGACATGTAGGCCCAAACGTGGACTCGACCACTGCAATAATGCCCACATTGTTCAATGTCATTAAAGATCAGAATAAGGCAGTTACATGTGACTGACATGGGAATCTCCTTTCTTTGTCCTCTAGTTGACCTTCACATGATTCCTCTGTGTGACCAGCTGGCATTTGCATTTATCAACTTAGCATTCTCAATTATGTCTGCATGGCAATGTTAGTACACATACTAACTGCATAGCCATAATCACCTTGAAGAACATTAATTAACCACATTCAAAATTAATATAGATAATCCACATAATAGGTTAATATAATTAAAATCGATAGAAATGGAATTAAATCCAAATGTCTTATGGTTTAAGAGAAACTATATAAAAGTATCAACATGTAATATCAAAGTCCATGGTAACTTAAGCAAATAAACTATAGATTCTACCCATAACCAGACCAAAAACTAGATTCATCAATAGGGACTGATCTATTGTCCATATCATAACACTTTTCATATGTGGTATCAACCCACAAGTCTAATTCTTTCATAAATACTAAGGCCATAATGTTTATTACTGCTCTTGAGTCTATCATATAATTTTTTACCAGTTTTTTGTTTATTAATATTATTTTTGTATAGAAAGGATCAATCTAAGATGGATTTTTTGACAAAGTATTTACTAAGTAGATATCAGGTGTCTTCATATTTTCTCCTTTGACATTATTAATAGGTTCGCCACCCTTTTCTACCTCATCTTTCTTTTTGTTTTGACCTCCTAGATTTTTTGATACATTTGAGATTAACTTCATTGCACTATTTCTATACTCATCAAATTTCATCATTTCCAACAAAGCCACCGATATCTTAATCTAAGATAGAGCTTGTGTTATGTCAAAGGAAGGTGTACTTGTTATTTTTTTTGTTTTATTCACCTCTATCTTGGTGGAATTTTTCTCTTTCATCTAATTTTTAGAATCATTCCTTGTTTTGTTTTGATCACCTTTTGTTGCCTCTTTTGGCACATATTTTTGAGTTATCTTCTAAGACTTTTCATTTTCATCATTATTTTGATTTCTTGAGGTAACCTTTTATGAATTTGTTGATATTTCACAAAATAACCTCCAGGTGTCCCTTGATATGAGTTTACAATTCTATTTTTGAGATTATAATTGCTCCTGGCTTGTGCCACAACAACAACTATAAGTTTTTTTATGTATTTCTTTGTTGGTCTTCTCAAATAGATTTGATTTGATTTTTGTTTTGCAGTGTCAATCTGACAAATTCCTATACTGTCATCCTCTTGATCAGAAAATACCTCTTGTTGACCCATATGAATATTGTACTTTTGGCTATTTACATCATACTCAAATCCATCCTCCTCTGAAGAAGAGTATTCTTCATTTATCCCATAAGGTTTGATTGCCAACATATTTATAGTGTGATCATTTTGCTCTTGATCATATAGTTCTTCATTTATTTTGATTGATTGTGCAACTACACAATACTCAAGAGAATGAGGCATGATACAAGGTATACACCATGGAGTGTCTTCCACCATATTTGTTCCATACCTCTTTAATGAATCAGGGGTTTTTTATTTCAATTTTTCTTCTGATCATTACCCAACGGCCTACCATCTTTCCAATTTGTTTTATAGGGCTTGTCATGCAACCTTGGTCTTTCATTATGATAATTAGATTTGTAATTAGTCATCACCTTCTCATTCCTTGGTACTTTATTCCAATTTTACTAGACTTTAGGATTTTCCTATATTCTGATCTCATCTCTTCTATCGATTTTTTTCTAGGCTTTTATGTTATTTTCAATATTTAGAGCTTCCCTAAATGCTTTAGTAAGGATAGGAGGATTCCTTGTTCTAATTTCATAACCAACCTTTGGGTCAAATTCATTTAGGTAAAATACTAGATGCATAGGATCAATAGGCTTCAATTCAGGTGGAATCTTATTGAATAACTTCATGAATATAGTGTTTAAATTTGCAATTGATTCATTGTAACCCTTTTGGATATTTTTTAAATCATGTAGGGAAATTTTTGGTCAGAATGATCCCCATACTATTCTTTGAATATTCTTTTGAATTCACCCCAATAACTTATTGAAGCATTGGGTAGGTTTTTATACCAATCTCTTTCATCTTCAATCAATGATTGAATGAACAACTTGATGTAAACATCCTCATGTCGTATGTCAAAATTGTCCATTACTATTTCAAATTCCCTTATGTGATCCTCCCCTAAGATGGCATGGTTCCCAAATAATTTTTGGATTGCATTCCTTACATCATTGACAATTGCATTCAAATACCCCTGAATACCAAAGAAATCTAGTTATCTAAATCTATCCACTTTCATAAGTCCTCTTGCAAATGGATTTTGTCTTTGATGAGGTTGATATTATTGATACTGTGGTCCTTGGTTTTGTTTATACTAATGCATTTATGGTGAGGTAGGGAATATTTCAAGGTTTCAACATCACAAAGCAAGATTTGAAGTTGTCTTGTTCAAAGCCACCATTGATGCAAACTAGGTCCCCTACCTATATGATTCCTTAATGCTTCAGATAGGTTATCTAAAATGAGGAGGGGCTTAAATGGGCTAAGAATGGTAAGAAACAAATGATGTAATTGCACAAAAATTTAGGGTTATCAAGTTTCAATGGTTCCCTTTCCAACAAGACTCTAGGCCTAGTAGGACAGTAAAATGAGTTTTTTTGACACAACTTGAAGGGAAAACCTTAAACCCATGACCTAAAAGATGTTTTAGATACCCTTTTGAAATTTATAAAACATATTTAAAATTTAGGAATGGTTTTTTTGTAACACAAGGCTCTAAAATTGACTTTATTGTTGCGAATTAGTCCTAAAAGGTTGAAACGAGGCTGCAAACACTAGGGCTTGGTCTCTAAATCACTTTCTGAGACCCCCAAACTCTCTCCTTTCTCTGAAAGGGTCCCCATACATCTAACAACATGCTCCAATTTCTTACTTTTCACTTTTCCATCCTCTTGGTGCAATACATGGAGATATTAGACCTTTAAACCCTCCTAGCATGTGCCAACCTTTTGTTCTACCCCTGCAACTTGGAGGAAAAAAATACTAGCCTATTGCAAGCCATTCCACCAAGTTTGAATATTTTTCACTAGTGGAATGGAGATAAACTCATATTATTTAGTCAAAGCCAACACTAAACTAGGGTTTCAGGCAATTTTTCAAAGAAAGTTCTCTAACTCGCTCAAGATTTGATGAAATTAGATGAAAAAAAGTGCAACAAGAAATAGAATCAATACATCATGAAATCCAATAGATATTAGTGCACTCTTAGGTCATATAGACCCTGAGAAAAACCAAAGAAAGCTTTGAAAATGCAGGGAAACAATTTTTTTTATTGTTCAATCTCCAAAACAATCACTAGAACCTTGTGCCTCAACAAGGCTCATTTAAACATTTTCCAACAAAACCCAATTGTTCTCCAACTACTTTTCAAATACCAGTGGTTCATCTTCCCTTTAGACACAAAAAATGCAAAATTTTCTTGTGCAAAGTTGACAACGTTTGTCATTTTTTACAAAAGGACCCTAATTCACTCCTAGGGACTCAAATTCGATAAAAAAACCCAAAACATGGTCTTTAGAGACCTTATTACATGAAAATAACATAAACTAGACAAAAATCTCCATCTTGACAAGTTTGAGGCATGAAGGCACACCTAGGTGCCCCTGCACCATACTCCTTGGGAAAGTAAAACTCAAGTTCCACTTGAGTAAAGATCTACAACAGTGTATCCCTCCATGATGACATAATCCTCAATCATAAAAATAGTCTTTTCATATGGAAGACCCTTCCATTTAGTCAAATACTGAAAATAGGCTTTGTTCCTCGATGTTTTGAGGGCCTTAGTGTCTAAGATGCATTCCAACCTTGGTGGGAAGTCTTGGACCCCCTCATCATCTGCAAATATTTGAGAACTTGCATCATGACCCGCAACAACAATCACTGGTAAATAGTACAAAGCAAAAACTTAATCTGCAACCTTGAAAGAAAGTGCTCCTTTGTTCACATCTAATCCTTTCTTGCATCTGTTATCTCCAATCTATAACTTCTTCCTTTCTTCTTGATAGATGGCATACAGTGCAATATCACCTTGCTTCCCTTCCATAGCTTGCTTCATTTTTACCTTAGGTTGCTTACCCATCAAGCTGGAAACCTCAACAAAAAAATTGTGTCTTCCTTCTTTATCTCTAACCAGTAGGATACCAAACATGGTTCCTTGATCAATTTCACTACCCTTAACTACAAGAATAAAATCAAATCTAAATCGCAATATATCCTTGTGAAATGTTTGCAATTGAAGTGTATGGCATGTACCTTCAATGGAAAAGAGAAAAGAGTGAGTTTTACTTGCCTTGTCAACGCCATTAACTCTCAGGTTTGGAAGGGGCTTGGATTGAAAATGAACAATACCACTCTTACCACCCAAACCTACAATATCTAATGTTGCTCTATCCTTAAGGTCTACACAATCAATAGACCTTTCCTTTCCTCTATTCATTTTAGTTTTCAATACAAAAAATGGAACTTCTTTTTTTAAATTGAATCTCTCAACTTCATCTTGTGTAGGGTTACCTTTCCCAAAATACCTAAGCAATGCAAATAGACACTAGGTTTCATCCTCATATCTCATTTTCCAATGTTGAATGTTTGCAATCACATGGAAAGGTTTTCCTTCCCATCCTATAAATCTTGCATGAGGACTAGTACCTTCCCTTTGAGTTTCATTTGTTATCAAATCAACATGATCTTGCAACAAGTCTTGAACCTCTAATGGAAATTCATCAATCCTAGCTGTTGTCATAATAGTCCCAGGTTTACTCACCATTGTATTATCTACCTCTTTCTCTTTCATTGGCTACAAAAACTCCTTTGTACCCATTGACATCACTCGAGACTCCACTTGTGGGTTTTTTATTTCATCTTGCAATGGTGTAAGGGTGTAAGAAACCCCATCCTTCTCTATAACATATGTATGTTTCCTTCCATCATTAATGGCCTTCCTATCATGCTGTGAAGGCCTTCCCAAAAGAAAATGACACACATCAATTGATATAATATCGCACAAAACTTTATCTTTGTATCCCCCTATATGAAACTCAACCCAAATTTTTTCATTTACAACTACTTGTTGACCTTTGTTAGGCCAAGAAAAATTATAAGGAGTTGTATGAGGGATTATTTTCAACGTAATATTTTTAACCATCTCAACTGAAACCAAATTATTAGTACTACCTGAATCAATTACATCTTTGCAACACTTACCCAGGCACTTACATGTGCTTCTGAAAAGAGAATTCCTTTGTGGAGGTTCCTTGTCCATTGGAAATTTTATCAAAGTTATTCTCACATGAGAGACTCACCAACTTATAGATCAGCATTATGTGATGAAGAATGCACACTTTCATTGTCATCTGCTTGTGCAAGCTGATTTCTTCTTTCCCCTTCAAATGAAGTAGTAGACTGATTTTTAGTACATTGCCATGCTTGATGGCCTAAATATTTGAATTTTCAGCTTGTTCTTGGGTTCCCTCTCCTTGACTCTCATATGACTGTCTTGAATTAACAAATGCTCTTCTTCCTCTAGAATTCATTCCTCTACCTCTACCTTGCTTCTCTATCCTTCTCTTAAATTTTTCTTCAGACTTGATGGCCAATTGGTAACACTCTTCCATCATTCTTGGAGTGGTGAGGCTTAATTCATATTGAAGGTTATGCCTCAACCCATTGAGGTATCTTGCCAGTTTATCGCCATCATCTTCTACATGGCCTACTAGTGCAGGAGCATCTATTTGATCACATGCCTCCATGAGGCCATTTGTAAATAGTTTCTCTATTTTGTGTATTGAGTATTATAATAAGGTTTATCAAACCATTTTTTAGGTGTTTGAGAATTAGGAAGTCATATTTGAAGTCATTTGTCAAATAATGTTTAAAGTTGTTCCATATTGTAAAAATTGTAAAAGTTGCTCAAGAAAGTTGTCAAGCAACTTGTCAAAAGTGTCATTAAGGTGTTTTGTCAACAAAATAATTAAAAGGTTGTTGAAAATAGTTTTTTCTGGTTGTAAATGTATAAGTAAAACCTCCAAAACTCGAATTGGGGGACTGGAGATATTATTTTTGAAGTTTGACGAATGGCAACCTCAAATTTTGTGTGCATTTTCTGATTTTTACATTGTTTTCAGGATGAAGTTATGATTTGTAAGGCCTGGTATGGAATCAAATAATGGAGTATGATATATGGATGGAATTATATCTATTTCTAGTTTCCAATTATTTTTGTCTCATTGAATTTTATTGGGTTTTTTGGAAGATATAATTATTTTGGTGAGAGTGCCTATTCTAACAATATTTTGCAGAATTTACAGTCTAAAAAATGTGATATTAAGGATTGTAAAGTCTATATTTTGGATCTAAATTTTTATTTATTTTGTTTCTATATGAATCTACTTTCCGTTGCTTCAAGTCTCATCAAATTTTATTAATATTTGAATAAGTTATGATCATTTTTGTGAGGGCAGGTTTGAACCCTATCTAGGGTTTGCAGTTTTGGGAAAAATGTAATTACTTTATTTTCCACCATTGGATCTTCATGAAAATTGGAAAGGAAGTCTATAATTATGTTATATTAAATCTCACTGAAGAGATTGTCTTTATGATTTTTTTTGTGGAAGTTATAAATGGTAGTTTGGTGCATTGAATTGTGGGTTGCCATGAGAGTGTTTTCAATGTGATCTAGAATGCACTTAATCATTGTTTGAGATGAATAATTTTATGAAAGTTGTCAAGTGAATGGTATGGTGAGTTGTGAATCCTTTTCTCTACATCAATTGGTATCAGAGCCTGAAGATGCTTTGGTAAAGTTGTTTGTGTTGTGTGTGGTTGTTTGCAGGTTGAGGAAGGAACCTGTTTGCCTAGGTGTGGCAAGGTGAAGTGGAAGCAATGTCACCTACCTTTATGCTCAATTTTTTAAACTCCTCAATATAGGCACTCACATCCATCGCTTTTTTCTTGAGATTTTGAAGTCTTCTAAAGAACTAAATAGTGTAATTAGCAGGTGTTGGTGTTTTTTAAAACCAAAGCGGATTCCTCAAAGCTTCTATGAGTTTTCCATGTTCATTAATGAAAGCCTAGGAAACAATTGGCCAACTTAATGAGAAGAAGAAATAATGCTTACTCTCCTAGACTTTGGGCTCTGCAAGACTCGAGAGGGTAATCCCACAATGTTCTTCTTACAAATAACTAAAAAAATTCAAATACACATTGCATAACAACAAATGAGTTCCCCATCAACACTGAAAAGATGAAATCCTTCAAGAAATTGGAAATTCCTTCAATGATTCCACTCTTATCAATGGAGAACCTCAAATATGACAAAGATAGGTCTATATGATGATTATTATGAATAAAATTTCTAAAATCAAAAGAAAAAGACAAGAGAGACACAACCACTATTGTAGTATCATTGCCATATCCTAAAGCATGAAGTCAAATGAGAAAGTATTGAACTATAAGGCAACTTTCATCCTAAACAATTAAGATCTACATGAATTTCATTACAATTCATGTATCTACACCTGAAATCTATTACTACTTATGAATCTAGCTGCCAACCTACATGAACTTAAACAATAACTAAAGCATTTAATTGATCCTTTGAACCAGAGCCACAATTCTAGTATAATTCATAGTAAAGAACAATGAAAATCAAAGAAACCAGTCTTCGACCAATATTTCATTAATAATTCATGCTAGGTATCACAATTGGAGAGAAAATAGACTCAAAGGATTGCCATATTTGACACAAACATGCTTAAGAACCTCATAATTGAAAAAATTCTCCTATCTGACTCTAAACTTTAAAACACAGACACAATGCATGCACTCTTTGTATTACCATTCTAGACTCTCAAATCTCAGATTCAACAAAAGACCCTATACATCAGCCCAGAATTCCCTTTTATAGAATAAGGGAGAAAAACAAGCTTCAGGCCAAAATGTACACATGTCCACAGTTGATTGGACCGATATTTACACATTCCCTTCTATAGTTATATTTTAATTTTATGATTGGAGGGAATGGAAATAAGAAAAAAATTATTTTCAATTCTTTTAGAGAAGAAAACCCACCTTCCAAAAAAAAACTTGTTAAAGGGAAAAGCATATTTAACCATTGCAACACCTTTTCCACCTCAATAGTAATCCACATCAGCAATCTACACTTTGAGCTAGGAGAAGTATGTGTGTATTCAATTGTAACTTCTGAGGCCAGACCTGTACTATACTCAACCAAGTCATACTCTCCACCTCGATGCTCATATCCCAAAATCATTAGTGAAGACTTTCTTCCACAATTCAAACTTTGCATTAGAAGGCCACTTGAAAGCGATAATCTCATCTATCCTTTCTCTATATAGTGCATATTTCACCATCACTAAACTAGATTCCTTATCAAAATCCTCTAAGAAATTAATAACAAAGGATAGTTTCTTCAGTGTATCATTCAACATAAAAATATGCTCATTCTTACATATTTCAATTGTCTGTGCTAATATGGCGACTCTGCTGGGGAACTATCAAATGAAAGGTCTCTAGTGCAGAACTGGTTTTGTCAGAGTCATTTGTTATAATATACTTGGTTTAAATTGTATGCCTAATTTGTCATATTCTGCGTATGCATCTAGTTTTCCTAAGTTTTGTGTCAGTGTGTCGGGTAATGTTCAAACTCTTGTCCAAAGTCACGAGTGTAAAAGTGAAGTGAAATCACTTCATAATTCCCAATATTTTGGGTGGAAACTCTGATATCTCAAACACAACTATTCATACCAAGTACAAACATAAAAATGCAAAGGAGAGTTCTCGTACACCAAAGACCATGAAAAAGACTAGAAACTATGCAAAAAAGAACTCGGAGCCAATGCTAGATCTCGAACCAAGACAGAACAAGAAATGGGTAGAGATAAATGATACGCCAAGTAAGTCAGTTTCATCTCCTATTGTCTCTTCCCCTACTTTAAATGTCGAAACAAATAGTGCTTTTATTGGTGGAGATTCCTCAGAAGTTGTTGTGTCTCAAATGGATCATGGTAGTTTACCTTTTGAAATGGCTCGAGAAGTTGAAGCTGATATTTCCAAAGAGGAAGAGCGATGGGGATTCTAGGAACAAGATAAGAAGTTCCCAAAAGCTACAACACTTGGTACTATGTCCATTTTTACCGGAAAAAATTTCAAACCCTGAGGGACCTCTTTGAATGAGGAAATGTCTTTGCTTCATGATGAAGATCAAGCATATCAACCTTACTATACTCCTGCTCCAATACAGGTAGGAGATATCCTTGAGAATGAAATGGATATAGACAAGGATATGCAAACCTTAATTGAAGAAGAAAAAAGGTTGCAGGAGGTAGAGGATAATATGGATAGAATAAGAAGAGAGAATCTAGAGAGATTCTGAGCTAAGTAGTTTGAAAGGAATTCCCAGAAGAAGAAAGTTGAAACAATGAGGGAAGAAGCAGCTAAGAGAAAAACCTTTGAGGAAAGGGTGGCCAAGGCAGCTACTGGTAGGGCTCAAGAAGTCTCTAAAGTAACAATCTCTATTGGAACTCCTACTACTCCCACATATACCCCTCCTATATCAACTACCAAAACTACAGATCCATTTGTTGGGTCCAAGAAGACAACCTTTGTCGACCATGGGAAAGCTCATGTTGACCAACCTCAAAAAGGTGCCTACAATTTTTCAAATTATAGAAGCCACCTTAATACTAGTGATGAAACAAATAATGAAAATAGTCCTAGACCATCGGATTTTCCGCAAAATCTTGAGCTCCTAAGATTGCAACTGATAAATGATCAGTTGTAGGCTGATTTGAGAAAAGCTGAAATAGAAGCTGCTAATGCCAAGATGGCAAGAAAGATAGCCTTCTTAAAGATATCTATACCCACTCCCCAAGCTTATGGTTCAGGAAAGAGCAAGAATGAGTCATTGAGAAAGAATTCTAAGAAGCACATTCCTAAAGGTGGGGGAGGTGGTAACCAAGGTGGAGGTGGATGTGGTCATAAGACCTTCAGTTCTTACTCTAAGGATGAAGAAGGAAGCACTGGCAAGGATAAAAAACAAGGTAGTGGTGACAAGGGTAAACAGGGAGATGATAAGAAAGATATTGAACAAAAAAGTACTCCCAGAAGTGGACGTGGTGGAGGAGCACCCCAAATTGATAGATACAAACAATTGTGTTTTGGTAATATTCGGGGGTATCCTAATCCAGTCCTAGATAATGCACAAAAGAATCTCCCGAAATTCACTGGTAATAATGCTTTCAACAGGGAAGACCATCTGAAAGATTTCCAAGGTTTATTTAAAGACTTTTAAATATGGGATGATGATGTGGCAATGAAATACTTTATGCAGTCATTAGTTGAAGATGCTAGGGATTGGTATAGAGGATTACTTGATGCTAGTATTGACTCCAGAGATGCCTTTTTTAGAGTTTTCAGGGAGCAATATGGGGATCTGACTGACCCTAGATTTAAATTAAATGATTTCAATAACACTACCGAGGGGCATAATGAACTAGTTACTGAGTTTAATGCTCGTTTCCAAAAGGCTATGACAAGAGTTCCTGCATATTAAAGGCCTAATGAAAGTGCATGTTTAGTTGTGTATTGCAATGCTTATGATGCGAAAATGTGTTATTTTTTAAGAGATAAGGATCCTCAAAATTTGAGGCAAGCATATAAGATGGCAGTGAATATTAAAAATAATAGGAAAGCTTCTAGTAAAGTAGGGAGAAGAGAAGATCCTAAACCTTTTAAAAGCACTAAGAATTAGACTTAAAAAATTGGTAAACCTACTCCTACTAATGAAAAGATAGATCAAGTCCTTACCCTGCTGCAAAAACAAGAAAAAAATGACAAGCCTCATTTTCAAAGAAATGATAGGCCTCTCAGGCTACAAGATTATCCCTACAATACCTATAGATACCGAAAATTGGTCTAGGTTTGTGAGTATACATTCGACATAATTTTCTATTTATCCGTGGCTATGATTAAATAATTTTTATTATATTTCCTCTATTAATTAAATACCCCTTTAAATTAATTCTTTATGACCTTTATTCAACTTGATTAATTAAATAATGATATTTGTTTAATTATGTCATTGACTGATTAATTCTCCTTCTTAATTAAATAATTTATTATTTAATTACCCCCTTTATCAATAATTAAATATTTATTATTTAATTACCCAATTTAATCTTTTCAACTATAATTAAATATTTATTATTTAATTATTGAATTCCACCTTTTCAATAGTCAAATTAAATAAATTGTCTTTATTTATTTAATTTAAATCTTTTATTTTTGAATGTTGAATTAAATTAACATTTAATTCATTATTTAATTATTTATGTCACATTCTTCTGCCAATTCGTTATCTAATCGTTTACTCATCTTCTGACTCGAGATCTATTTTTAGTTCTCCAGTTATCTCTCTAAGAAGACTCTCTTTCACAACTAGTGAGTTAACTAGTTCTAACTCATGTGCATGAATGTGTATTAATTAAATATCTTTTATTTAGTTAATTAATCTATGTATGCATTCAAATTATTCATCTTCGAGTTCTAAGTTTGTCTTTGACATTCAAAGTCTATTTCTTTTATTTTTGAAGACTCTTAACTGAAGATTAAGATCTTGAACTCTTGTTCTTCCTATTTTCGAATAGTCTTGACACAAGATTAAGTTATTGTTCTAATTTAGTCTTTATGCTGCAGTCTTTCCTGAATCATGTTCTAACTAATGTTCTATCTGACATAGAACTCACATCGCATGGCATTCATCAATCTCATTTGTCGATCTCTCTTTTGAATCTGAGCTGATCATTCAAAAACCAAAAATCTATAAAATGGCCTGTCATTATCATTATTCCTCCTCCCGAAATCATACACTTTTGAGAAGAAAATTATCTTCGATATTTTTCTTAGACGTTCAACATGATTATGCTTGCATCAATATTGAAAATATGAGGGCAAGAATACTGAAACAACAAAATGGAGAAGGGAAATCGAGATAATTTGAATGAGTGGATGCATATTTGGTGAGAGATTTCTAATTGATTTGTTTAGTTTAATTATGTTTACTTTCTTCATTCTTTGTTTTTTTGATTTAGATTATTTGTTAGTTTAGAATTGGTCATTGTAATCTGTGTAGCTATTAGCATCAATCTTTTAGAAATTCTGGGTCTACAATACAAATTGGAATAATGGAAAACCTTTGCAAGGAAATCAAAGAAACAATCAGGTTCAGCCTGATCCTTTACAGAAGCATTCTATGAATGCCACATAAAATTTACCCTTGTGTGAAGTATGTGGAATACCTCATTCTTCACAACAGTGTGCAGTAGCACAAAATATGGTGGAATCTCAAGATGATCAGGGAGATGCTTAGTCTCCCCAGGATTAGGATACAATGTCAAATGTATTATTAGGACCATCTGGTATGGCCTATGATGATTACACCTCAGATGATGAGGCTTTTGGCATGGATGTTGATATTCAGAGACAACATAATGATGTGCACCATCAACAAGTGTTTCTAAATGAAGGAGACAATGATGAATGGTTTGTGACTGAACTGGAAGTGGATAATACTGTTTTGAGAAGACCTGATGAGGAAATTGAAAAAAATGTTTTTGCCTATTGCCTTAGTTGCAAGGGCAAAGAATAAAATACAATTGAGAAACAAAACTATTGCAAGTGATTTAGGTAAACCTTGTAGCCTATTCATAAAAGAGAAATATGTAACTAGAACAAATGTCAATAATGAGGCTAAGAATGTCATTTCAAAGCCTAAATAAATAAGGGAGCCCCGGATATGGGAAAATAAAATTGATATGATGAAGACAAAGAATGAAGTTGTACCCCAGAATATCAAAGACAACAAGCAACCCTCTTATAATGATAAAACCCTCAAAGGGAAAGAAAAGGTAATTTCTGAAAACACAAATTTTCCTGAATTACCAAAGTACACTTCAATTGATATGTTCCAAGTAATTTCACAAGTTAGGGTTACTGTTCCTTTTTTAGAAATGATGCGTATAGATGAACATAAGGATAAGATTGTTGCACTTATTAAAAGTATTCCTACAAGTGGAAAAAGTAAAATTATTTTGGACCAGGTAAAATAAAAAGAGGATCAAGAAAAGCATAAAGGTATGGAAGAAAATATCATAGAAAGTCCCCAAATATACTTAGGAACCACTATTACTGCTAATCCCAACCATGCCAATCCTTTTTTCTTAAGTCTGATTATTGATGGGAAACTGTTGAGAAATTGCATGATTGATTCAGGAGCATCTAACAATGTGATGCCAGTAAAAATAATGCATGCAATGGGACTAAAAGTGGATAGTACATATGGCAAGTGCTATGCAATGGATTCTAGGGAAGTACCTATTATAGGTACTATAAATAATCTTCCATATAGACTTGCAGCATTCCTTGAGAAATAGATATATATGAGTGATACAGTGGTGGATATTTCACCTACTTACGACATGCTGTTATCCTGGCCTTGGAGTGCTTCAATGCATGGAAGCATACAATGTGATCTGTCTTTAGCTACATTTTCTATTGAACAAAAAGATGTTAAGGTAGATAGGGAAAAGAAAGCCCCTCACATGATTGAAAATTTGGAAGAATCACCACAACCTATTAGAATTAACTTTGTGGAAACTGATCTAGAAAATTTCCAAGTTGAGGAAGATAACACAAAAGAAGAAATCCAATTTGCACCTATTGAAAAGGAAGTACTGAAGATTTCATCAGAAGGTGATTTATGGATAATGAATTTCAATGGAGCTTGTTCCAAAGATGGCTCAGGAGTAGGAAATTTCTTTACTTCCCCACAAGGTAAAAAATTTAAATATTCTTTCCTATTGCAGTTTTCTTGTACCAACAATGTTGCTGAGTATGAAGCTCTCATACTCGGTCTGAAGATAGCTTCAAAGCATGGTATTAAAGAATTAGAAGTTTTGGGAGATTCTGAGTTAGTTGTTTCCTAGATTAGATCCTGCTTTGCAGCTAAAGATAAAAGACTTAGGAAATATAGAAATGTAGTATGGGATACTATTGAAGGATTTTATGCTTTTGGTATTGAATGGATTGAAAGAGGAAAAAATGCTAAAGCTAACTTATTAGCAAACATATATTTGAAATTGGATGATGCCACTTTTGGTGTCATCTCACAGATAGAAGTACAGACCAGGCCTACAATACCTGATAATGTCTATAACTGGAAAGTGTTTGATGATGACATAGACATATTGAAATTATTGCATTATGTGGATCAGTATGAGAGCTATGAAATTGACTTCGGCTGGTTTGTAACAAAAATTGATGGAAAGGAAACCTTGTTTGGCGATGAGGTGATTTAGCTCAAAACAAATACCCTTCCCCATGGTTTAGTTGCACTTGAAAGATTTTTTTGATGGCCCAGATATGTCAAATACTAAGAAAGTATCCACCCATAAGGAGGACCTAGAAGAAATAAACCTAGGAACAAAAGGTGCTCCTAAGAAGGTTTATATTGGAAGGAAAATGAAGCCACATGTTAGAAGCATGTTGATTACCTTTCTTAGAAAATATAGACATGTTTTTGCTTGGTCATATGAAGACCTTAAAGCATATAGAGAAGACTTATTCCAACATGAGATACCATTGAAACCTAATATGAAGCCTTGCAGGCAAAAAAAGAGACCAATTAATTCTACCCTGCAACCCAAAATGTAGGAAGAACTTGCTAAGCTAAGGGATGCAAGAATCATTAAAAAAATTAGGCATTCATATTGGGTCTCTAACTTGGTACTTGTTAGAAAGAAAAATGGAGATATCAGGTTATGTGTTGATTCTAGAAACCTGAATGTTGCTTCTTTAAAAGACAATTATCCATTGCCTAATATGGAGGGTATGTTGCAAAAGGTTACATGATGTGAACTATTATCCATGATGGATGGATTCTTTGAGTACAACCAAGTAATGGTTAACGAGTCTGAGAAATTCAAGACCGCATTCACCACACCATGGGGGACATATCTGTATGTAAGAATTCCATTTGGATTAATAAATGTTGGAGAAACTTTTCAGAGGGCTATGGATCTAGGCTTTACTGATTTTATTGATCTGTTCCTTGCCATTTACCAAGATGATATTACTGCCCATAGAAAAAGTGATGGGGATCATTGCCCTCACTTAGAGAATTTTTTTATCAAAGCTCTTGAATATGGGATATCCTTAAATCCCAGGAGGTGTGCCTTTAGAGTGAATGAAGGAAAATTGTTGGGGCATATTGTTTCAAAATATGTGGTGCGGATTGATCCTGAAAGAGTGATGACTACTGAAAAAATTATGTAGCCAAGGAATGTAAAAGGCATCCAGTCTTTCTTTGGACAGATAAATTTTCTAAGAAGATTGTCACAAATTTTGCTGAGATTGTCTGCCAAATATCTAAGATGCTGAAGAAAGGAGAAAAGATAGTATGGATAGGAGAACCATCCAAAGCCTTCCAAGCTATCAAAGATGTAATTAAGTAGGCTCCTATTCTTAAGTCTCCTAATTATTCAAAACCATTCCAATTATTTACTTTTTCCTCTTTTCACACTATAGTCGGTGTGTTGTTGCAAAAAACCCATGATGGCTTTGAGCAACCAATTGCATTCTCCAGTAAATCATTGCAAGCTATAGAATTGAAATATGATATATCTGAAAAGAAAGCATATGCTTTGTTAAAGGCAGTTAAGAATTTTAAACCTTATCTAATGGGAGCAATTGTTGTTGCATATGTACCAACAACAAAAATTAAAGATATTTTCACCCAGCAAGAGACTACAGGAAGAAGATGCAGATGGATAAATAGAATCCAAGAGTTTAACATTGACATACAAATCACCAAGCTTGTAAGAGGTTAGGGTCTAGCCAAATTAATGGTTGAGGCAAATCTAGAGGTAAATCAAATAAATCAGATAGAGCAAAAAAACATTGCACCTATCTATGATATGCAAACTTGTGGTTGGTATAGGAGGATTGTTGAGTATTTATAGATGATGCAATGCCCTGAAAGTATGCCCCTTACTAAGAAAAGAACTCTTAAAGTGCAAGAAATTAGATATGTCATTATTGACGATCAACTTTGGTGGAGGAATTTTGAAGGTATTATACTCAAATGTGTGGATGGAGACCAAGTTTAAGACCTACTAATAGAAATGCATA
Source organism: Sequoiadendron giganteum (assembly GCA_007115665.2). NCBI lineage: Eukaryota > Viridiplantae > Streptophyta > Pinopsida > Cupressales > Cupressaceae > Sequoiadendron > Sequoiadendron giganteum. The sequence goes on along the minus strand of CM021107.1, from coordinate 554,386,549 downwards.
AAGGAGCTTGTGGAGGTCATTACATGGATAAGAGCATGGCTCACAAGATCTTAAGAGTAGGATATTGGTGGCCTACTATGTTCAAGGATTCCTAAAAAATGTGATGACTATCAGAGATTTGCTGGAAAGTTAATTTGTTTTGGCAATTTGCCATTGAGACCTGTGTCTGTTTCAGCTCCTTTCAAGCAATGGGGTATTGACTTCATAGGGGAGATATTTGAAAAATATAGTGGAGGACATGCATGGATATTGGTAGCAACTGATTAATTTACTAAATGGATTGAAGCAATCCTGGCTAGAAGGGCTACAAGAAAAGTTGTTATTGATTTCTTGACTGATAATATCTTAAGTCAATTTGGGGTGCCTGAAAGAATTGTTTCTGATAATGCAATGTGCTTTAGGTCAGAAGAATTTATTAAATTTTGTGATTAGTATGGTATAATTATTTCAAATTCTTCCCCTTATCACCCCTAAGGAAATGGACAGGCAGAGTACAGTAATAAGAGTTTGATGAAGATCATCAAACGTATGATTGAGAAGAACAAACGAGCTCGAGATTCAATACTAAAATTGGCACTGTGGGCTGATAGGATAATTGTCAAGAAGGCAATTGTTCATTTGCCTTTTAACCTAGTCTATGGGATAGAGGCACATATCCCACAAAACAACCTGCTAAAGATGCATGAATTTGTCTAAGAAAATGATGATGACATCTATGATAAAATGCAACACAGAATGAATGAATTGAACCAATTGGACGAAACTAGAAGAGAAACCCTTAGGAGAAATGAAAAATTACAATTACAAGTTAAGCAACTTTATGACAAAAAAGCAGTTGAGAGAAAATTTAACACTGGAGCAATGATGTTGCGTTGGAATGCAAGGTCAGAAGATAAAGGTAAACATGGAAAATTTGATCCTCTTTGGTTGGGACCATATATAATTATGGACACACATGGTGAAGATTCATATTTTCTATAGTCACTTGCATGTGAAATTCTTGAATTGCCAGTACATGGACAACTCTTGAAATACTATTTCTCTTAAAGTAGTTCTTTTTCCATGTACATTGTACAGTCTTGTAATTAATGTATATAGGTGTTTTTCCTTCTATTCCTTGTTTTTGTTTGCTTGTCTTGTTCGGACAAGTCCTAGTTTTTGTTTCTCTCTGTGTTTGATCTATGTAACCATAGATTTTGGAATCTTGTTATGACCACAGGGGGCATACATCCCCAGTTGAAGCCACTGGTGGATCTTTTAAATTCTTCCCCTTGTGGCTAAACTTTTGTCCTCGGCTCTAATTGATTGGGTCATGGGTTTTCTTTTTACTCGTTGACTTGTTATTAATGGTGGTCGATCATTTAAGCTGTTTTTTATCCTTGTTTGGTCATGACTTTACCGGTCCCGTTTACCCGTCCTCTCAGTCTTTTGCATCATGATCGTATTAAATTTCAATTTTGTCGGGATAATGTATTATTTAGATTAAACCTCTAAATAATCTTTTTGATCTTAAGGGTCATTTCCTCGTCCACCTAGCCGGTCCCCTTTTTTATAGAAATAACCTTTTTTGCATGTGCAGATTGTATAACCGTCGAATGAGGTGGTTTTAATCTTCACCGTTCCTCACAGACCTCGCAAGGTTTCTGCTAACATCACAAATATGGTGTGAGGCATGTGAGATGATTCCATTTGTCATGTTTGATGGTGGGGACCAGTTGTGCTCATTGACTGATGATGGAGGCTGATTTTGACAACTGTTCGATTACCGACGCATCATGGCCATTCCTCGTAGACTTCGTGCAAGTAAAACTTCAGTTTCAATAATGTTGCGAGGTGTGCAATTTTTCAATGCATGGATGCCGATGTTGTGTGTTGGTAACATGGGTGGGGCCCATTTTGTGCTAATGTGGTGCCTCGTAGGTGAGTGTCCTATCCATTTGGTGAGTAGAGAATGGACATGGCATTTTCAAACTAATTTTTCTAAATTTGAGCCATTCTCCTAGCCAACATTACTTTTGATCAACGACTCGTATTTAAAATAAACCGATTTTGTACTATAGCCATTTTATCTCACACGAGTGAATAGTAATGGTTGAGTTCAACTCTGCCTACATAATTAAATGCTAAAATCTGTGAATTACTATTTATGTGTTGTTTCTCTACATTGAGGAACAATTGTCTGGTATCGAGTGAAGTAAGTCGTTGTTGTGATTTCTCATTTTCACTACCCTGGATGTATTGCGAATAAAACCGTAAGTAGCACGTGCGCCTTTTCTTGTAATTTCAAAAGATTTCATGGTTGCTTGCTGGACAATTAGTGATTGTCTCCCATTCCATTCTTGAAGAGTTGCTTGAATAGATTTTCTTTTAGAGATCATCTAGATAATTGCTAGAGATTTTAGAATTGTAAGGTTTTTCTCTATTTAAGGCTAAAGGAAGAAAAATGTTATAACTTTCCATCGAAAAATAAGAAAACCCTAGTTCAAATTATCATTTGTCTAGTATAAATGGCACCCAAGGCCCAAAGTTCTAGTTCTGAAACCACTACCAGATCTTTCTCCGAAGATATAATTGATTTGTTAAAACCCTCTACTAATAAGAAGCAGGAGGGAAAGGTTTTTTTTTATGGGCCTCGACTCATGGAAGGATTGTCAGACAAGCAGTGTGAAATTTGAGATGCCGAGCTACCATATACTAGGTGGCAATTGTTCTCAAATGTGTTTGGGAATAAGAATTTTTTGGTTCCTTTATGTAACCCATGGAGGTTAGACCTACGTAAATTGGTGGTGCCTCATGTCTACTTGGATGTAGATCTTTTGAAGGATATTGTTGTGAGATATGATCTTGTGACCAGAGTTTTCAGAACTTATGGTGGTGTGCAGATGACTAAGATAACCAGAGAAGAAATTGTAGAGATTTTCAAATTGCACGAATGGAGTCAAGATATGGTTCTTGTTGATCTTGAGTTTTTTAGACAGGAGTATAGAAATACTAGGGGTTTGTTCAAAACATCCCTTTTGATACCTCATTTGGCTCTCTCAGGAAGAGGAAAAAATTAGAATAAGGTGGTGATTGGTAGGAATGATCCTAAACCTTTTCCTATCAATAATTTCTCCCCTTATTTCAAGAAGATTGTTTGTGCTTTATGTTAGGTTCTTGGAGTCAGTTTAAAGACAACTTTTCCTACTGATATTATGTATATGGTAGCAAATCTCCAGCACCCGGGTTTCAACATGGTGTATGATTTTTCCACTTACTTAGTAGATAGAATGCACACAGGTCTGGTGGCTCTAAAAGAGGGAAAGAATTGGGTTGGATTCAGGTGGTTTTACTTGTTAATCCACATGTTCCTATATAGGGGTCAGATGATGTTTGAAACATATATGGAATTAAAGGAGGGTAATATTGAAATGCCAGTCCAATATTGGACTAGGATTCTTGACATACATGATCATAATTTTGATTATGTAACTTTCCATAATGTTTTTGGGTCTAAATTAAGGAGGGCTCTAGTTCATGATCTCCCAAGGATTCCAAAGGAAATTCATGACTTTTTGAGGCCGATGGAAAAGAGGCCTGAATTGAATATAATGCATAATTGGGGAGACATTATCCCCTATCATAATACAACAATTTTTAGATTTTTCAGCACTAATGTCATTCCAAAGGTTCTGCCAAGGGAGGTACCCCTTAGAATTGGATTTTTGGAAATCATGAGGCAGTTGGGAGGCACTCAGGAGCAACACCTACCAGCTGAACAGAAGAAAGGTTCTTTCTTCCCTAAATACACAACATTTTCTATTTTTGTTATGGAAAAGGGAGGATGGAAAGAGTTACACACATTGTTTGGGCCTTATAGGCTAAGGACTGTGCGCCCTCAGAATCACGATCTTGAGGGTTTTATCTCTCAAATGAAGGCAAATCATTGAATAGGGGTTTTTGTCCACAATTTCTACTATCCTAAGGACATCATTAGGAATATTTTTGATTTGGAGTTACAAGAGGAGAGAAAGGAAATCTACATTTCCTAATCTAAAATGGTACAAAAGAAGCAGGAGAGAATACATGGTTTCAATCCCATACCTAATGCCAAAGATGAATTAAGCAAGGCGATGCATGCCATTGAGATTTTTGAGAGTTTCGTTGGGATTTTGAAAGATGAAAGGGTTGTGGAAGAAAGGAGAAAATCACAAACCATCGAGGAGTACCCTGAAGTAAGATTGGAGGAGAGGCCTACTTATCAGCCCCAAAAGAAGATAAAGGTTTTTTTCTACAAAAAGGGGAAGTAGGGCTGAAGATGTTGTTAAAAATATTGCACTATCTTCTTCAGAGTAGTTAATGCCAAATATTATTGATTTGGATTCTCCTTTGATGTCTACGGAGCAGGCTCTCCCACCATCACCAAAGAGGCAAAAAGTTGAAAGAGTAAGGATTGTTGATGGTGGTGATGATGATGATGACATTATTGTGACTCCAGATGAAATGCATCATGAGATGCCATTTGACCCAATTGACACTACAACAAGTTCAAGGGCAGTTGCTTTGAGGCTAGGAAAAGATGAAATCAAAAGAAGAACAAGCAATGATGATTTGAGGATGGAATCTTGCAAAGAGTTCATGATGGATGACCCTTTTATTCAAACTAGTACTTTTAAAGATTTTGTGTGCAGAGCACATACTGTGTTATATGTTGAAAAGGTGGCACATGAAAGAAGTTTGCATCCAGATCTCTCTAAGAAGGTAATTCAAGCTAAGGTTAGGGAACAAATGAGAAACAAATTCAGAGAAATAACCCCAAAGAAGGGCCGGGCATTGGTAAAAAAAAGTGGAGTATTGCTACTTCCTGAATGGGATATTACTGATGTTGTAGCATTTGGCACAATAAGAAGGGCTAATAGGCCACTTATTGCAACTGAGGAGGAGGCTACATTAGCACTGAAATGATCAACCTTTAGTGAGGAATGGGATGCTTTAGCAATATGGTCTTTATCCATTGATTCTAGAAAACCAATTGTTGCAAAACCATCTGACTTCAATGGTCACTTGGTTGTGAGGAGAGTTGCTGAAACCACAACATTGGAAGCTATTGATATGGTTGTAAATGTTGCCAAATTCACTAGGGAAACTGTTGAAGATTTGACTAAGGACCGAGATACTCTAAGAAGCCAATATAATGACATTATTATTGAATATAATAAGAGTCAACAAAAGGTAGAAGAGTTAGAAACCAAATTGGCTTTGTTCAAGTAACAAATGGATATTATGAGGTCTCAACAGTAGGCTAGGTCTAGCCACATTGTTCCTGACCCACCAGTAAAGTAGTCTCAAACTCTTGCACAAGCACAGTCTTTGGCTATTGTTCCATATAACATGGGACAAGTGCCTATTGAAATTGAGAGGGCTACTAGCCCTGGAGGTGGACTCTCTAGGGAGAATTTGATTCATCAGATTGAAGAGTATAAGGAAATGGTAAGGAAAATCTGGAATGCAACAGGGAGAAGCAATTCAGAAATAGTGGACATTGTTCTGAAACATCTAAACAAAAGAGTCTAGAGTAAGCTAAATAGTGTTTATGCAAATTATGTCCTAATGTTGCAAGCACTAAAAATGTTTCCAAGAGATCAAGAATTGGCCATCCCATTGCTGAACAGATGGGGTCCCAAAATGGAAAAGTTGAAATTCATGGTAGTAGGGGCAAAACAACATGGAGATAAATACCCTACTGTTATAGCAACATATCAATTGGTTAAGGGAATTGTTGACCAGAAATTTCAGGGATTTTTCGCCCCTATGGAATCCAAGATTAAATTATTGAAGGGTGTATATTATGGAAAGGACTTGACCCCATTACCACATATTTTTGCAAAGTTGGGATGAAGTCAAACCCTTGTGCATTTGGAAGGATCAGATGAACAATATAGTGATGTCTCAAACACATGAGATATGCAAAAATTTTGACATCCGCATGCTAGAGAATACATTGGAAAAGTTGTCTTTTGTTATTAGTTTCTTAGAGAACTTTGATAAAAAAGGCCACATCGATAACGGTGAAGTATGCTCCCTACCGAAACAAGGTTGATCAGGTTGTGGCTTTCCAATGGCCTTTCGAGGAGGATTTTGAATTATGGAAAAAGGTGTTCACTGATGAAATGGAATTATGAATTTTATATTCGAGAATTTCAAATTGGTCATGTACAATACAGGTCTGGCCTTAGATATTATATTTAAAATTGCATTCTCCTTTTAACTTCAAGTACAAGGTGCTGAGGTGGAGTTAGTACTATAATGGTTAAGCATTCCTTTGATATAAAGTGAGCGGCCTTTGGAGCGGTCTTTTCTTTCCTCCATATCAATTAATGATGATTCTTGTCTTATGCTCTCTACTTGCATAATGGAATTGTAACTGAATTAAGAGTTAGCGGTCCAATCACAAATGGACATGCGTACTCTCCAGCCTGAATCTTGTTGGCTCCCTTGTTTTATAAAATGGAATTTTGGGCCGAGAGAGAGGTTTGTTGAAATATCCAAAATATGATAAATAAGAGTCTAGTGATACAAAGAGTATGAATTGTAAGTCAAGGTCTTAAATTTTTGAGTCAACTTGGAAAATTTAGTTAATCATGGGGTTTTTGAGCATGTTTGTATCAAACTCATGAATATTTGAAGTTCATTTTCTCTCCTATTGTGTTATGTTACATGTATTATTAATGAAATATCAATCCAAGATGATTCTCATTGATATTCATTTGTTCAATACTATGAATTATGTTTAACTATAGCTCTGGTTCAAAGGATTGGTTAAATGCTTTAGTTAAGAAGTAAGTTCATGTAATATAACAAATAGGATTCATAAAGAAGTAATAAACTCAGGTATGGATATATGGATTGTAAGGCAATTCATGATAGATCATAAGTATTCAAAATGAAATTTACCCTGTAGTTCAGTTTTCTTTTTTGACTCCGTGTGTTGGGATATGGCATTGAAATTTTGATTACGTTTTATTCTTGCATATTTTGTGTTATGGCTTCAAGATATTTTACTCAAACATTTCCTATCAGGTTACTTTAATTTGAGTTTGTGATTCTCTGTTAATTGGACCTGAGCCTTTTCAAGGAATGGCCAATTTCTTGAAGGATTTCATCCATTAAAAATAATTGGGGATCTATTTGTTGCTTACTTATGTGCAAGTGAATTACATAAAAGTTGTATGTTAAGAGAACATGTTAGGGAATACCCTCCCAGATCTTATAGAGTATGAATTATCAGATAATTAGTCCTATTTCTATTCTTGTCAAGTTGGCCATACTTTTCCTAGCCTTTTTGATAGGGAGGTTGGGTGAATCAATCACTGATTCATTCTCTAGGTCTTGCTTGGAAGAACTCTAGGGTATCTCACTCCACCACTTGCAACCTATAGGACCTTTTCCTTCTTAGGATCCCCTGGTTCTCCTTTCCAACCCATCTATCAACATAGTTCTTCCTACCAAGTCAAAACTTGGTGCAATCTTCAAACACTAGCCTTAGCCCTTAATCCACCCTAAAGGCTACTAATCCTCCAAATTCTTGAATTTAGTTTTATAGGGGTGTGGAGGTACTTCTAAAGTCTTCATTCCATCCTAATAAGGGTATTGAGGGTTCACATAACTCCATCTACAGGTCACTTTCACAAAACCTCACTATTAGGCCTAGAAGGCTACTAGCCCTATTAGCCCTATTAGGTCTCCTTCTCCGAGAAATCAGGTTTGTTCTCCAAGTATTTCCAAAGAAAAACCTAGTCTTTCCTTGGGATTCCTAGTTCATATGCCCACCTCTCAAGGATTTTTGGGGTCTTGGGTCTCAACTGTCCATACAAACCCCTAATCTAAAAATGAGAAAAACTAGGCCTTTTAAGCCCTTTCTTGACTTCACTACAAACTGTTAAGTCCTTCCCTCACTTGATGGATTGATGGAGTTTCTTTCTCCTTACTATGTCTTGGCAAGAATCATACCTGCCCTCTCCAAAAGGTAATTTGTCAAGAGATTGACACCCCTGCAAATTAAGTGCTCTGCACTATGGTCTTCCCTAGTCGGACACTTCCCAAGCTCGCCTAGTACAAGACTTCCACAGTAACTCCTGTGCTTTCAAAGGCCCTAAACCCTACTATATTTACATCCATGGAGTCTAGTCACTGATCCCAAAGGGTCATACAATTTGTATGGTGGGAAAGTGATCTAACACTCCATTCTTCAAAAACTACCTGGTTCAGACCAACAACAGTATGGAAACCAAACTAATCACAAACAATGCTTCAAAATGAACAACCTAACTATCTAATTCCACACAATGCTCAAAGAACAACTAATCTACATCCTACACAAGTTATAGTGCCACATTCAATCCATTAAAACATCACTTCAATGCAAAAAAATAGAAATTCACACACAATCACCATTGTTTTCTCTTGAATTCAAAACTTTAAACAATATCAAATGCATCCAACCTCACTCCAATGCTAAGGCATCCCATAAATAGGTCACCCAATCAGTTATCCTCTCCCTTTTTGTCTTCATGATCGCTTGAAGCTCCATTTGAGCAACATTTCCAAAAATTTGCAAAAATCCTAAAAGTCCAAAACCTCACTTTGAGCTAAAACCTTATGACACCTATTATATGGTCAATATGACCTTCATCTAATCAAACCCCAACACAATTCCACTAAGGTTCACACACAAATAAACAAAAATAGATTGCTTAGTTGTCCTAGACAAATTTGTACTAGACAAACCTTCTAAACAACCTATGGGTGCTCCTGCACCATTCTTGCCCCCCTGCACAAACACTAAGGAATGTGGGGAGAGACTAGAGACAGGTCAATGCCATACTTCTTAAAATGAGCTTCTTCCATCCATGTAGCCGTAGACTCTGGTTTGTCTTTGCACTGTATGAGATGTTGCATGTACACCTTGTGCCGAATAGACTTCTTCACTCTGGATTCCAAGATCCTCTCTTCTTATAGTTTGTCCTTAGGTGGTAATGCTACAGTACTCACATCCTCCAAAAAATCTATACTAGGCAAATTCATATCAGTTACTGGTCCTTTATACTTGATCAAGTCAGCCACATTAAATATTGGTGAAATACTTAAGTCTGTAGGAATCTCCACCTTGTAAGCATTCTTTCCATACTTAGCTAACACTTTACATGGTCCCACTCTCTTCATCTGTAACTTAGTTGGTACTCCTTTTTTCAATCTGGATTTGTTGAGGTGGACCATAAAATAGTCACCTACTGCAAATTGGAGATCTTTCCTAGACATATCAACCTTAGCTTTCAACTTGTGAGTAGCGTCTGTGATTGTCTTCTTCACTTGCTCCTAAATCTCCTTCATGGTTTGAGAGAAATCCTCTGCATGGCCACTCCTATGCTCCATAGCTCCTACATCTCTGAGCTCACACACACCTCTTGGGTGCATACCATATACTATCTCAAAAGGACTTCTGCCTGTGGTCCAGTTCACACTGTCATTGTAGGAATATTCAACTTGTGATATGACCAGGTCCCATTTATGTCCATACTCCTTGGTTAGGCATCTGCGAAGGTTACCTAACACTCTATTAATCACCTCAGTTTGTCCATTGGTCTAAGGATGGTAAGCTGATCCAAAAGACAAGTTAGTACCTAGTCTGCTCCATAGGGTTTTCCAAAAATGGCTCATAAAATTCACATCTCTGTCTGATACAATACTCAATGGAAATCCATTGATCATCACAATCTCTTTGAAGCAAAGATGAGAAATATAACTAGCATCATGGGTGGTCTTGCAAGGAACAAAGTGACTCATTTTTCTAAACCTATCTACCACCACATAAACACTATCAAACCATGTCTTAGTTTTAAGGAGTCCTACCACAAAGTCCATGCTAATGCATTCTCATGGTCTGCTGGGAATAGGTAGAGGTTGATACAAACCTACATTGCTAGCTCCCCCCTTGGCTTTCATACAAACTACACACTGCTCCACATACCTTCTGACATCCCTTGGCAACTTAGGCCAATAATAGAACCTCTACACTAATTCCATTGTCTTGTTGATACCAAAATTACCACTAAGACTACCATTGTGCTTCTCCTAGATGAGATTCTCTCTCATTGAACCTTTGGGAACACACAACTGATTCCCCTTGAACAAAATTCCACTCTACAATGTATACTCTGAGAATTGACTATGAAAGTGATTCTCAAAATTAGAACATACCTTATATGCTTCAGAGAAGTCTTCATCTTCTCCATAGAGATCCTTGAAACTCTCTATCCCAATGCTCTTGAATTCAATCTCTTGCACTATTAGCAACCTCCTACTTAGTGCATCTGCCACCTTGTTCAACTGTCCCTTCTTGTGTTTGATAGTAAAAGTGAAGGCTTCGAGGTACTCCATCCATTTCAAATGCCTGTTACTCAAATTTTCTTGTGTGTTGATGTAGCTAAGTGCCTACTTATCTGTAAACACAACAAACTCCTTAGGTAGGAGATAATGTCTCCACTTTCTAAGAGACTGCACTAGAGCATATAGTTCTAGGTCATAGGTAGAATACTTCATTTTAGCTTCATTGATCTTTTCACTAAAAAAAGCTATAGGCCTGCCTTCTTGGCTTAGCACTCCTCCTACTGCAATTCCACTGTGAATAGCTTATCAAAACTAGGTAACAAAAGGATGGGTTAATTTTCCACTTCTTGTTTTGAATTCTCAAAACCCTTCTCTGCTTCATGAGTCCATTTAAACTTAGTCTTTAGGCCACCCTTGATAGTATCAAGCACTGGTGCACAAATGCCACTAAAGTTCCTTATAAACTTCCTATAAACTGAGCTAACCCATGAAAACTCCTTACCTCTATCCCGATGGTTGGTGTAGGCCAATTTAGGATAGCTTCCACCTTGCTTGGGTCCATCTTCAATGATCCTTGGGATACTACAAACCCCAAATACACAAGCTCTTGTTTGAAGAACTCACACTTTTCTAGGTTGATGGCTAACCTCTCCTCCTGCAACCTTTTAAGAACCATCTCCACATGCTTCAAATGTTCCTTTGTTGTCTTACTAAAGATGAGTATATCATCTAGATATACTACCACAAATATCCCTATGAAACCTTAAGCACTTCATTCATGAGCCTCATGAATTTGCTAGGGGCATTTGAGAGGCCAAATGGCATCACTCTCCACTCATACAACCCATCAGTTGTCTTAAAGGCTGTCTTCCACTTATCCCCATCTTTGATTCTAATCTAGTGGTATCCACTCTTGAGATCCAATTTAGTGAATTACTTTGCCCCTCCAAGAGAGTCCATAAAATCCTCAATCCTAGGAATAGGGAACCTATATCTGATTGTAATCCTATTGATAGCCCTAGAGTCAGTGCATAGTCTCCACTTACCACCTTTCTTGGTTGCTAAGACCACTGGTACTACATATGGACTGATGCTCTTCTTGATTAGTCCTTGGTCTGACAACTCCTACACTTGTCTAGCCACTTCTAGGTTCTGATCTGGTGTGAGCTTATAAGCTGCTTTTTTTGGCAATGAAGCCCCTGGTATGAAGTCAATCTAATGACTGATCACTCTTTTTGGAGGTAAGGTTGCTGGTGTTCCATCACTAAATATGTCCTTGAACTACTCAAGTAACTTCTGGACTGCTCCTAGGATAACTATCTTCTTGATCTTGTCTTCTTCCTTGGGTTGCACCATAATAACATATCCTTCACCTCCTTGCCACTGCTTAACAAGACATTAGGGGTCTTTGACTATCCTTCTTCTTCATCCAACAGTGACTGTAACTTGAATGTTTTGCCATCCTTCTTGAATGAGATGGTGTTCTCCTTTCCATCATAGATAGCTCCTTTGTCATACTGCCATGGCCTACCCAATAGAAGATGGCATGCATCCATAGGCAACACTTCAAAAACCAGTTTGTCTTTGTATCCTCCAATGGAGAATTCCACTGATGTCTGCTCATTCACAAGAACACTTTGCCCTTTATTCAGCCATGTACCTTGTAAGGATTAGTATGGGGCTCCTTCTCCGACTTTAACTTCCTCACTACTTCCTCTGAGATAATGTTATTAGTAGACCTTGAATCCACTATAACCTTGCACACCTTCCCAATTATTTTGCATCTCACCCTGAATAAGGCTCTCCTTTGCTTTGGCTCTTCCTTGACTGGTTGTCTGATTAGAACCCTTCTAAACATCAAGTTCTCCCCCATTTTTGACTCAATATGATTAACCTCTGGTGACTTGACACTTATAGTGTCTTCTTGATCATATGCTACTCTCTTTTCTATGGTAGAAGAAGATGCTTTCTTTTGGCACCTATAAGTAGGATGTCCTACTTGACCACAGTTATAACACTTCATGATAGCAAAGTAAGAGTTACTTCTGCCTACACCTCTTCCTCTGTTAGAACCTCCTTGAGATCCTCTACCTCTTCCATAGCTTCCTCTAGAAGTTGTTTCACTTCCATGCTCTGTGAGTTTAGACTCTCCTTGACTTCTTTTTTCAACCCCTCTACCTTGATATCCACCTCTATGTCCTCTTTGATCTCTGCCTTTTCCTCTACTCTTGGAAGCCTGATCTTGTTTCCTCTTGCTTCTCTCTTCAATATTTATAGCCAATTGATAACATTGATGCACTGTTTTGGGACTTAGAAGATTCATCTCCTCTTGTATGTTCCACTTCAAACCATTAAGGTATCTAGCCACCTTAAGACTTTCATCCTCAGAGACATTAGACCTCATGCAAATTTTTTGGAACTCCTCTGTATAGGAATTTACATCTTGGTCTCTTTGTCTCAAGCTCTGTCTTTTCTTATGCAACTGAATTTCATAATCATCTGGCATGTATGCTTCTCTCACTTTGGCAACCATTCCCTTCCAAGTGGAAATAGGTTTCTTTCCTTCCTTTTCTCTCTCTGTCTGAATGAACTTCCACCATGTCAAAGAAGAACCTCTCAATCTTGATTTTTCCACCTTCACCTTCTATGCTTCAGTGACTCCATCACACTCAAAATGGTTTTCCATTCCCTCTATCCAATCCATGACTAGATCAACTTCCAATTTTCCACTAAATAGTGGTATGCCTTCAAGTTCTTTTCCACTCATAGCCTTCAATGCCTTCAAGAAAGGCTCTTCTTGCAAAACAGGGTCAAGTTCAGGGGTCTTGTCTTCCTCTACAATCTCTTCACTCTTGGGTACCCTTCCTTCTAATTTATCATTGAACTCATCGGTCTTGGTCTACACATTATTCATTTCTTGCTCAAGTTGGGCTATTCTTTCCATCAATCGCCTATTGTCTTCCTCTTGATCTTTGACCTTCTTGGCCAATTTTATACTTATCACCATGATTGTAGAACCACTAGACTCAATCTCTGACATACAATAGTCAATCCCAAATATTTTTTTGCTCTGATACCAATCTGATAGGGAGGTTGGGTGAATCAATCACTAATTCATGCTCTAGGTCTTGCTTGGAAGACCTCTAGGGTGTCTCACTCCACCACACTAGCCTTAGCCATTAATCCACCCTAAAGGCTACTAATCCTCCAAATTCTTGAATTTGGTTTTACAAGGGTGTGGAGGTACTTCTAAATTCTTCATTCCATCCTACTAAGGGTATTGAGGATCCACCTAACTCCATCTGTAGATCACTTTCACAAAACCCCACTATTAATCCTAGAAGGCTACTAGCCCTATTAGCCCTATTAGGTCTCCTTCTCTGAGAAATCAGGCTTGTTCTCCAAGTCTTTCCAAAGAACACCCCAATCTTCCCTTAGGATTCCTGGTTCATATGCCCACCTCTCATGGATTTTTGGGGTCTTGGGTCTCAACTGTCCATACAAAGCCCTAATCTAAGCAAAACTAGGCCTTTTAAGCCCTTTCCTGACTTCACTATAAACTGTTAAGTCCTTCCCTCACTAGATGGAGTGATGGAGGTTCTTTCTCCTTACTATGTCTTGGAAAGATTCATACCTTCCCTCTCCAAAAGATAATTTGTCAAGAAATTGACACCCCTGCAAATCAAGTGCTCTGCACTACGGTCTTCCCTAGCCGGACACTTCCCTAGCTCACCTAGGACAAGACTTCAATAGTAACTCCTATGCTTTCAAAGGCCCTAAACCCTACTATATTTACATCCATGGAGTCTAGTCATTGATCCCAAAGGGCTGTACAATTTGTATGGTGGGAAAGTGATCTAACACTCCATTCTTCAAAAAATTTCTGGTTCAAACCAGCAACAGTATGGAAACCAAACTAATCACAAATAATGCTTGAAAATGAACAACCTAACTATCTAATGCCACACAATCCTCAAAGAACAACTACTCTACATCCTACACAAGTTATAGTGCCACATTCACTCCATTAAAACATCACTTCAATGCAAAAAAATAGAAATTCACACACAATCACCACTGTTTTCTCTTGATTTCAAAACTTTAAACAATATAAAATGCATCCAACCTCACTCCAATGCTGAGGCATCCCATAAATAGGTCACCCAATTAGTTATTCTCTCCCTTTTTCTCTTCATGATCGCTTGAACCTCCATTTGAGCAACATTTCCAAACATTTGCAAAAATCCTAAAAGTCCAAAACCTCACTTTGAGCTAAAACCTTATGACACCTATTCTATGATCAACATGACCTTCATCTGATCAAACCCCAACACAATTCCACTAAGGCTCACACACAAGTAAACAAAAATAGATTGCTTAGTTGTCCTAGACAAAGTTCTCCTAGACAAACCTTCTAAATAACCTATGGCAACCTATGGGTGCTCCTAAACCACTTTTATTATTGAATGTGGCAAGTTCATAGGAGTTTCTAGGAAGTACGTGTGGGTTGCAGCAAAAAATACCAACACCAAGTATCACAATTGGAGAGAAAATAGACTCAAAGGATTGTCATATTTGACACAAACATGTTGTAGAACCTCATAATTGAAAAAATTCTCCTATCTAACTCTAAAATTTAAAACACAAACACAATGCATGCACTCTCTGTATTACCATTCTAGACTCTCAAATCTCAGATTTAACAAAAGACCCTATACATCGGCCCAGAATTCCCTTTTATAGAATAAGGGAGAAAAACAAGCTTCAGGCCAAAATGTACACATGTCCATAGTTGATTGGACCGATATTTTACACATTCCCTTCTATAGTTATATTTTAATTTTACAATTGGAGGGAATACATATAAGAAAAAAGTTATTTTCAATTGTTAAGGAGAAGAAAACCCGCGTTCCAAAAAAAAAAATTGTTAAAGGGAAAATCATATTTAACCATTGCAACACCTTTTCCACCTCAACAGTAATCCACATCAAAAATCTGCACTTTGAGCTAGGAGAAGTATGTGTGTATTCAATTGTAATTTCTAAGGCCAGACGTGTACTATACTCGACCAAGTCATACTCTCCACCTCGATGCTCATATCCCAAAATCATTAGTGAATACTTTCTTCCACAATTCAAAATCTGCATTAGATGGCCACTTGAAAGCGATAATCTCATCTATCCTTTCTCTATATGGTGCATATTTCACCATCACTAAACTATATTCCTTATCAAAATCCTCTAAGAAATTAATAACAAAGGATAGTTTCTTCAGTGTATCATTCAACATACAAATATGATCATTCTTACATATTTCAATTATCTGTGTTAATATGATGCCATTCATTTGGTCCTTCCAAGCCTACAAAGGCTTCACCTCATCATAATTGTGTTGAATATCTGGTAATGGTGTTAAATCTGCTTCATCATTCTTGGCCTTTAATTCTTTGATTCTCATTTCCATTGGAGCAACATACCCCTAAAACTTATACCCCACAATCCCATTAACAAATTGATAGGTTGGAATGACCTTGGGATACTTATCGATCTGATGCTTTGCTCCCACTTCCATGAACTTCAATTGTTCAACTTTGGGACTCCATTTATCTAACAATGGGGTGTCTAATGCTTCATCTCTTGGGAACAACCTAATTTCTTGCAACATTAAAGCATAATTTGCATGGATTCTATTTAATCTTCCCTGGAATTTTTTATTCAAGTGTTCCAATATAGCATCTACAATTATTGAATTGCTTTTCAACATAGATTCTTGGGACTATTGAAACAATTATTTATAATCCTCAACCTGGTGGATTAATTTCTCCCTTGAAAGCCCTCCTCCTAAAGTATTTTCCTCCTAAATTGCAATGGACTCTTCTCCCATATTGTATGGCATGATTGCTATGGGTTGTCCTTGTGAGGGAGGTCAAGGTTTCTCCATTAGTGGATTAGAAAAATTATGCCTAGAGCTAGCTTTCCCTTCAAACTTCCATGTCTCCATTTGCTGCTTTAATACTGTTAGTTCAATTTCTAATTTTGCAACCCTTTGTTGACTCTTATTGTACTCATTAATAAGATCATTATATTGGCCCCTCAGAGTATCTCTATCCTTGGTCAAGTCTTCAACAGTTTCCCTAGTGAACTTGGCAACATTCACTTCCATATCAGTTGCTTCTAATGTCAGGGTATCAACAACTCTTCTCACAACTAGGTGACCATTGAAATTATTCGGCTATGCAACTACTAGTTTCCTCAATCCAGTAGACAATGAACAAATTGTCAAGCACCCCATTCTTCACTAAAGGTTGAGCCTTTGAGTGCCAGTGTAAATTCTTCTTCAATTTGAAGAAGTGGCCTATTTCCCCTTCTTATTGTATCAAACACCACAGGGTGAACCCACAATAGTGGTTTACAATTTTTGGCCAAACTGGACACTGGAATTATTATTTTTAACTAAATATTCACATTCGGGCACTTATAGCAGTTAAACGATGAGGAATTTCAAGATGATGAAAACTAAAGTCTCATCAAATTTTGTCTGTCGATTCTAAAAATATTTTTTTCAAAAATTTTGGAATCAGATTGCACTTCTTTTTCCATCTCCCATGAAAACTAGTTTTTTTCAAAAAACAACATTTTTAAAAAGTGATGCTCACTGTATACAACATAAATTTTTTTGTATGAAGGATAAAATTCTATTTTTTTCAAACTTATAGTTATAACTATGATATCTAGCACTTTCATTTGGTCTCATAATTTTTTATTGAATATTTTTTCCTTAATCAAGTTTCAAAGTCAAACCAATTGCAATTCAAACATAGGTGGACTGTATACAACATAAATTTTTCTATATGTATCAAAATTAAATTTTTATTTGTTTTAATTGATAAAGGACATCAATACCTAGTACGAGCATATTTTTAAAAAAATTATTTTGATAATCTGCTATTTTTCCACATGTGCAAAACAAAGAGCTTGATTTTCGGTGAAAAACCCATGTTTAATAAAACTAAAACAACACATATATAATAAAACCAAAACATATTAAATTTTTATTTGTTGGATAGCTCATTTTGAGGACTACTATCTTACAGTTGGGTTTGTGAATTCTCCTCCATTTTCATCCTCAACCCAAGCTTCGAAGGGCAGAAATCTAGAAAAATTTGGTGGAAGAGGGGGAGAAGGGCAAAAAACGGGGGTTTGAGCGAACCCCCCTTTTTTTTGAATTGTCCATTTGTTTCTATAAAGAAACGTGACATCATAGAGTTCAAGCAAACCCACCATGCAAAAGGGGGTTCACTCGAACTAGGGGTTCGACCGAACCCCTCTTTTGGGTTCGTGCGAACTCCCTAGTTCGAACGAACCCTTAAAAACATGAAATTTTGAATGTGCGAGCATTTTTACAAATTTCCTTCCTTATCAAAATTATACACCACTATTATGGGTTTACCCCACATCATCAGCGATATCCCATTCAAGGAGCAATAATACTCCACTCTTTTTCCCTAATGATCTACCTTGCTCTGGTGTCATCTCCTTGAAAGTTTCTGTCATTTTATGCATGAAATTATATTGAATAACCTTTCCTAGAAGCTCCAGATGCAAAATCCTTTCTTGAACTACCTTCTCAGCATATATTGGAGCATGTGCCCTCCATGCAAAATCTCTAAATGCATTTTTTTTAACAAAAGAGTCATCCCTTATGAACTCTCTACAGGAATCCATCCTCAAGTCACCAGTATCCGTTATTCCTCTTATTTCATATTTCCCAAGCCTTAGAGTGACTGCTCCAAAACTTGATGCAACATCTGGTGGAAAATATGGCATTCCTTGTTGCATGTCGTTAGGTTTTACCATGATCTCTTCATCATCTATTTTAGGATAATCAACCATTTTTGTCTCTTCAATATTCTATCTCTTGGGTGATGGCGGCTATGTTGGAGAAGGGGTTCTTGGGGGAGATTCAAGATCAATGAAAATTGGTAAAAATTTCCCTAATGGTGATGGTGTTAGTTTCTTATGAGACATCACTCCATACCCTTTTGGTGTAGATAGGGTAAGGAGGGTCCTTTAAGAGAACAATTTGAATCGAGTAGAAAGAGTTACACAAAATAATAAAATCAATTTATGGAGGAAAATGTAGATGGAAACATTCTCATTAACTCAAATATTAATTACATATGTTTGGCCACATTCGGGCTTACAGATTCGGCACATAGGCCTAATTATAACATGCTCAAGATAAAGTGCTCATACATTTGAGTGAAAATACTACAGATCAAACTTAGTATCTAATTTATTCTTCTATCTAAAACTACTACTCTTCCTAATGATAAAATGTGAGATTTATAGCATATCCATGAGTCTAGAAACATCCGTGTTGGCCAAAGGTTATTACAATATTCCAAGAAGAAAATGTAATGTGTGCAAGAACAAGACAACCTCAAATCTGAAATTCATCCACGGTAGATGTGCATGATGAAGTGTGGACCTAAGTGTAAGTTTGGGGATACTCCATAGAAAAAATCCAAACACACCATGAGGATCCACAAACAACGGGCGAGATCCACGATCGATCCAACTAGCCATTAGGGTTTGAAATTATTCTGAGGCCAAAACCAAAAATTGTCTCTTAATTTGAAAGAGATAATATACCGGAAAAAGATCCAAATGAGATAAAAACTTGGAATAATTCAATTGAACATGTCCACAATGAAATCATAGGTATGCAAGACCTGGCAAGCAAGCATGCAGAAACATTGGATCTTCAAACTCGAACAAGAACAAGAACATAATAAGAACAAAAACTAAAAGGAAATATTTTTTGTTGACGCAAGATTGCCAAGAACCAAGGATGCTTTTGCATTAGACATCCAAGGTTAATGAAAAGTGAGCCTCTCACTTTGTAGGGGCTAAAGGAAAGCCAATACGGTCTACCTCATCATGAGAAATCCAAGAAGAATCCTCCATTGGTCTACCTTTCTAGTTTACCAGATATTCTTTGTACTACTTTGCACGAGTCTTTCTTCCATCTTTGACATCCAAGATCTTTGTTATCTCATCTGATTTCTAGTTAGGAAGTTGTTCTTCCAAATTAACCTTACTTTCTTAACTAAATTCTACCTCATGACACTGATGTAGCTCTGCAATGTTGAATATAGGTGAGATACTCATGCCATCTTGTAACTCTATCTCATATACATTTCCTAAGTCAAATTTTATCAATATTATACAAGGTCCAAACTTCCTCATCTTTAGTTCAGTGTATGTGCCAACTAGGAATCTCTCCTTCCTCAAATATACCATAACTTCATCTCCAACTTCAAATTCCTTATGTCTCCTCTTTTCATCTGCTCTCTCCTTATATCTATGGTTCATGTTTTCCAAATGCTTCTTCACTTAAGTATGCACTATCTTCATATGATCTGAAAATTCTTCTACCTCTGCACTCATTTTACGATCCATACTGATTTCTCTTAGTTCAGTTACACCTCTAGGATATACTCAGGTAACAATCTCAAATGGTGTCTTCCCTATACTCCGACTCACTGAATTATTGTAGGAAAACTCTGCCTATGCTAGGGCTAAATCCCAACTTCCGGTTTTCCTTCCAACCAAACATCTCAACAAGTTTCCCAAACTTCTATTCACTACCTTTATCTGTCCATCTATCTGTGGGTGAAAAGTAGAACTAACTTCAAATATGTTTTCATTTTCTTCCAATTTATCGTGAAAATTATCCAACAAACTTTGTATCTCGATCTGAAACAATATTCCTAGGTAATCCATGCAATCTAACTACTTCTCTAAAAAAAAATTCTGCTACGTGTATTGCATCTATTGTATTCTTACAAGGTATGAAATGTGTCATTTTAGAAAACTTGTCTACTACCACAAATACCAATTCATTTCCTCTCTAGGTTTTATGAAAACCAAGTATGAAATCCATGCTAATATCTTCCCAAGGTCTTTTAGGTACTATCAAAGGTTTATACAACCCAATGTTTTGACTACTCCCTTTTGAAGCTTGAAAAACTCTACAAATCTACACAAATTTCCTTATATCCTTATGAATCTATGGCCAAAAGTAGTTCTCACTCACTAATTCTACTATTTTGTCAATTCCAAAATGTCCTGCCAATCCTTCACTATGTTTTTGTTTTATCAAGTTATCCCTCATTGAGCTTCGTGGTATACACAACTGATTCCCCCTTAACAACATACTTTCTTGAATGAAATAATCCAACCACCGACTTTTGTCCTCCAAAATTATTTCTCTACAAGCTCTCCAAGGTTCTACAAAATTTGGGTCTTCCTCATACAAGCTCTTCAATTCATCAAAACTCATTCCCTCCACCTTCATTTGTGTCATAAAATTCCTTCTCCTACTCAAGGCATCATCAAATTTATTTTATTTTCCACTCCTATGCTTGAAAACAAAAGTATAACTCTGCAAGAACTCTACCCATCTCATGTGTTTTTGATTCAACTTACCTTGACTATTCAAATATTGCAAAGTTGGGTGATCTGTATACAACACAAACTCCTTAGATAATAATTAATTTCTCCACTTCTTCAAAGCTTGAATTATGGCATAGAACTCCTTATCATACACTGAATATATTTTCCTTGCATCATTCAAATTCTCATTGAAATAGGCTATTGGTCTTCCTTCTTGACTTAGTACTGCTCCAATTGCATTTCCACTTGAATCACAATCTACTTGAAATACCTTATCAAAGTTTGGTAAATCCAACATAGGATTCTCAATTACCTTTTGCTTCAACAAGTCAAAACTTTTGTCTTCTCCCGATCTCCATCTAAAATACTTCCTATCTCCTCTCATTGTTTCAGTCATAGGACTACAAATAGAACTAAAATTCCTAATGAACTTCTGGTAGAAACTAGACAATCCATGAAATGATCTTACCTCTCCAACACTTTCAGGTGTCGTTCATTCAAAAATAGCTCTTACCTTTTCAGGATCCATCTTCAATTTGTCCACTCATATCACAAACCCACTTTCATGAAACTGCACTTCTTGATGTTTATTAGCAACTGTTCTTCTCTCAACCTCTATAAAACTTGTCTTATGTGCAACAAATGTTCTTCCCTAGTCTTACTAAAAATCAATATGTCATCCAAGTAAACAATGACAAACTTACCCAATAATTTCTTCAATACCTCATTCATCAACCTCATGAGAGTACTTGGTGCATTTTTCAATCTAAAAGGTATCACTAACCATTCATACAGTCCTTCATTTGTCTTGAATGATATTTTCCACTCATCTCCTTCTCTAATTCTGATCTGATGATATTCACTATTCAAGTCTATCTTTGTAAAATACTTAGCTCCACTCAAGCAATCCATTATGTCATCCATCCAAGGCAAAGGAAATATGTACTTCAGTGTGATCTTGTTTTATGGCTCTAGAGTCTGTACACATCCTCCATTCTCCATCCTTC
>CM021107.1:554347212-554364617 GCA_007115665.2 Sequoiadendron giganteum | reverse complement strand
AAAATTATAAACCACTATTGTGGGATCACCCTCAAGTCTCATCCAATTGATTTAACTCCTCCATCCTATGTTGCATCTCATCACACACATCATCATGATATTCTTGGACAAACTTGTACATCTTCAGTAGATTACTATGTGGTATGTGTGATTTTTCCCCATAGTCTAAGTTAAATGGTGAATAACCAATTGCTTTCTTGACAGTTGTTCTGTCAACACACAATGCCAACTACAACTTTGAATCTCAGGCCTTCATATTCTTCTAAATCACCCACTTGATGATCTTCATCAAGATTTTTTTGCTAGACCCAACTTGTCCATTTCCTTTGGGGTGATAAGGGGAATAATATGAGATGGTTATGCCATATTGATTGCAAAAACCAACAAATTCCTCAGACCTGAAACACATTGTGTTATTCGAGACAATTCTCTTAGGTACCCCAAACTTGCTCAAGATGTTGTTCATCAAAAATTCAGTGATCACCTTATTTGTAGTCTTTTTGGTTGGGATTGCCTCAACCCATATGGTAAAATAGTAATTTTCCACCAGTATCCATGCATGCCCATTGCTAGAGTTTTTAGATATCTCACCTATGAAATAAATGCCCCATTGCTAGAAAGGAGCCTAAGCAGATACTGGTCTTAATGGAAAATTGCAAGAGAATTTCAACTTCCTAGCAAATATCTGATAGGAATTACACTTCTTAACATACCTATGGGTGTCCTTGATCATAGTAGGCCACCAGAATCTAGCCCTTAAGACCTTATGAGTAGTTGTCTTGGCCATGTAGTGACCTCCACAAACTCCTTTATGCATTTCTACTAGTAAATCTTCAATCTAATCACCATCTACACATGTTAGTAAAACACCCTCAGGACTTCTCCACCAAAGTTCACCATCAATGATGACATAATTAATTGATTTTAATTTGAGAGTCCTTTTTTCATTAAGTGGCATGCCTTCAAGGCATTCCATTGTCTTTGAATAGTCAACAACCCTCTTATACTAGCCATAGATCCACATATCGCAGATGGGTGCAACATTCTCTTGCTCTATCTAATTTACCTAATTGGCCTCTACATTGGTCTTAGCCATTAGCTTAGCCAGACCTTGACCTCTCATGGGCTTTGTGAATTATATATTGATATTGAAATCCTAGATCCTATTGATCCACTTGCACCATTTCCCTATGGTTTCCTACTAAGTAAATATATCTTTGACTACAACTGTTGAAACATAAGGAACAACAATTGCTCCATTCAAATAAGGCCTAAAATTATTTAAAAACTTTACCAAGTCATATGCCCATTTCTCTGTTACATCATATTTCAACTCCATGACTTGCAATGATTTACTAAAAAATGCAATTAGCTATTCAAATTCATCATCATTCTTTTGCAACAAAACCCCTGCTATAGTGTGGAAAGAAGCGAATGTGAATAGTTGGAAAGATTTTGAATAATCAGGGGATTTAAGAACATGAGCCTCCTTGATAGCATCTTTAATAGCTTGAAAAGATTTGGAGGGTTGCTATGTCCATAAAATTTCTTAGCATTTTTCCATCAATGATTAAACTCAAGAAAAAAGGATTCACATGATTGAGATTAGATGTGATTTTAGTTCCCAAGTATACTTGAGGGTTTTTAGTGGTTTCTTCCTGCACAATACCTTTCTTCTCTTGATCCTTATTTGACTCATTTTGATCAATAATTACCTAATCCTCTTTATTTGTAGTGATGCTATTTATAAGTGCAATAGTTTTATCCTTATGTTCATTTATCCACATCATCTCTAGAAAAGGGACCATAACTGTGATTTGAGAGAGTACTTGAAACATATCAGCTGAAGTATATTTCGATAATTCACTTAAATTTGTGACCTCAGATGTTAGCTTATCATCCCCTTTTGGAATCTTATTAGATCTAGACTATTGATCCTTGACCTTAGTGTTTTGGGAGGCAACTTCACCACTTGGCTTAGCATTATCCACTTTCTTTTCCCATATTCTTGCTTACTTAATCTCCTTGGGTTTTGGATCTACTCTCTTTGTATATTCTTTAATGGCCACACCCTTTGCATCCTTCTCTTTAATGAATAGACTGCAGGGTTTGCTTGAATCTCCTGGGATAGTTTTATTTCTTAACTACATATTCTTTCTTTCCCTAGCAACCAGAGCAACCGTGTAGTTCTCAATCTCTTCATTAGAGGATCTTCTTAGAACAGAGTTATCTATTTCAAACTCATTCACAAAACAATCACCATCCTCTTCTTCATCTAGGAATACTTCTTGGTGATGCACATTAGTTTGTTGCCTTTGCATGTCAACATCTCCCTCGCATGGCTCATCATCTAAAGAATAGTCATCACAATCAAAATCAGATGGAACCAACAATCCATTATTCATTTGATCCTAGTCATGGAGAGATTGAGATTATCCTTGGTCATCTTGGGACTCTTCTACTGATTTTGCAACTATGCATTGTTGTGATGAATGAGGCATCTGACATGCCCCACACCATGGAAAATATTTTTTCACATTTGTAGAGTGCTTCTACAGAGGATCCGGTGGAATCTGAGCATTCCTTTGATTTCCCTACATTGGTTTCCCATTGTGCCAGTTAGTGTTATAACAAAAATCTTGCAACCTAGGAGGCCTCTCATTCCTTTGGAAATGGGGCTTCTCAATTTCAGCTTACTTTTTCGACAAGCCAAGAGCTTGATCTATATTTTCATCAGAATCCATGGATTTGCTAGCCTTCTCAGTCTAATTTCTTATATTCTTAGAGGCATTAGGATCTTCTCTTCTCCCCACCTTGCCAGAATCCCTTCTATAGTTCTCAATATTTACAACCATCTTGTATGCCACTCTTAAGTTGTGTGGGTCTTTATCTCTGAGTAGGTAACACATCTTTGAATCGTACTTGCATTACAATATATAACAAGACATGCATTTTCATTAGGCCTTAAATAAGCAAGTACTCTCATCATAGCTTTCTGAAAGTGTGCATTAAACTCAGTGACCAACTCATTATGTCCCTTTGTGATATTATTGAAATCATTTAATTTGAACTTAGGATCATTCTGATCTCCATATTGCTCCCTAAAAACCATGTTAAAAGCTTCCTTAGAGTCAATACTAGCATTCAAAAATCCCCTATACCAATCTCTAGAATCTTCAATTAGTGATTGCATGAAATACTTCATTGCCACATCATCATCCCATAATTCAAAGTCTTCAACAAAACTCTGAAAAGCCTTTAGGTGATCTTCACCACTAAAAGCATTATTACAAGTGAACTTGGGAAGATGTTTTTGTGCATTGTCAAGGACCATATTTTGATACCCCTTGATGTTTTCAAAACATAGTTGTCTATATATATCAGCCTGGGGTGGCCTCCTAACATGTCTATCTCTGTGGGCATCTATTTTCTCAATCTCCTTCTTATCATATGATTGATGTCCCCTTTTGTCCCTTCCATTACCACCATTATTTCCATTCTTCTTACTGCTTCCTCCCTCATCCTCTGAGTAGGAACTACCATTCTTATGACCACCTCTGCCTCCACCACCACCCCCTTTAGTAGTCCACTTTTCAAAATTCTTATTTTGTGACCCACTTCATTTTGTCCTGAACCAAATGCCTCAACAGTTGGTGCACATCTTAAGGAAGACAATTTTTCTTGCCATGTCTACATTTGTAGCTTCTATCTCTACCTTCCTCAATTCTTCTTGTAAGTTATCATTTATCAATTGTAACCATAATATTTCTGGATTTGGGGGTGCATCCAAAGGTTTGGGATTGGACTTGACTTCTTTATCAACAGAAGTGTTGGTTTCAACATTGGAATCAGTGTTAGTTCTAGGGTTGAAAGAATTGTAAGAAGTTTTCTTAAACTATTCCATGGGAGCTTTCCCATGATCAACAAATGTTGTCTTCTTGGAAACAATAGGTGGGTCAGAGGTGTATGTCGTTGCAAAAGAGGTCCACATAAAAATTGTTACTTTAGGAATCTCACGGGATTTTTCAGTAGCTTCTTTAGCCACATTTCCTTCAAAGGCCTTTTGCCTAGCAGAATCTTGTCTCATCTTCTCTACCTTTTTCCATTGAGCATTCCTCTTGAGGTGCTTGGCTTGGACTTTTTCTAGAGTTTCTTTCCTTTTCTTCTCCCTATTATCCTCTTCCTCCTATAGCTTCCTCTCTTCCTTAATCTAGGTTTACATATCCTTATCTATATCAACTTCATTTTCAAGTATATCTGCTACCTCACTTAGAGCAGGAGTGTAATAGGGTTGATATGCTTGATATTCCTCTTGAAGAAGAGGTGCTCCTCATGGTTTGAAGTTTTTTCCATTGAAAATGGACATAGCACTGGGTTTCATAGCCTCTGAAAAATATTTATCTTGTCCCCACAAACCCCACCTATCTTCTTCTCTAGATATATTATATCCAGTGTCAAGAACTTTCTCAACATGAAAGCTACCTTGATCCACATTAGAGACAACATTTTTTGACGAATCCTCACTGATACCAATTCTATTTACTTCAACATTTAAAGTAGGAGATGAAAGAGAAGAGGATACAATCGACTTACCCGGTGTGTTGTCTTTCTTTACCCACTAAGATTGCTTATCTTTTCCAAGTTAAAGTTCTAGCATTGGCTCTAGGTTTTTCTTTGAATATCTCCTAGTCTTCTTCATGGTTCTTGGTGCACAAGGATCCTTATTTGCACATTGCATTTGAGAAATTATATGAATACAGATGTTCAAGACATTAGAGTTTCCACCCAAGATATTGGGAAATATGAAGTGATTGCACTTCACTTTTGCACTCATGAACTTTGACAAGATCCTAAACATTACCGGACACACTGAAAAAGAATAGACTAGGAAAAAACTCATGTACTAGACATGACAAATATAACTGAAATTTCAACCAATTATTCTTCCATAGTGAAGAATACCATAATATTTGACTCTGACTGTACCAGATCTACACTAGAGACTTTGAATTTGATAGTTCCCTAGCAGAGTCGCCAATCTATTGGTGTTTTTTAAAACCCAAGTGGATTCCTCAAAGCTTCTATAAATTTTCCAAGTTAAATAATGAAAGCCTAGGAAACGATTAGCCAACTTAATGAGAAGAAGCAATAATTCTTACTCTCCTACACTTTGGGCTCTGCAAGACCCCAGAGGGTAATCCCACAATGTGCTTCTTACAAATAACCAAATGGTTTCAAATATGCATTACATAACAATAGATGAGTGCCCCATCAGCACTAAAAAGATGAAATCCTTCAAGAAACTAGAAATTCCTTCAAATATTCCACTCCTATCAATAAAGAACCTCAAATATGACAAATATAGGTCGATATGATGATTACTATGAATAAATGTTCTAAAATCAAAATCCAAAGACATAAGAGACACAACCACTACTTCAATATTAGTGCCATATCCTAAAGCACAGAGTCAAATTAGAAAGAACTAAAATATAAGGAAACTTTCATCCTAAACAATTAAGATCTACATGAATTGCATTACAATTCACGTATCTACACCTGAAATCTATTACTACTTATGAATCCAATTGCCAACCTACATGAACTTACACAATAACTAAAGAATTTAACTGATCCTTTGAAATAGAGCCACAATTATAGTATAATTCATAGTAAAGAACAATGAAAATCAATGAAACCATTCTTTGACCAATATTTCATTAATAATTCATGCCAGGTATCACAATTGGAGATAAAATATACTTAAAGGATTGTCATATTCAACAAAAACATGCTTAAGAACCTCATAATTGAAAAAATTCTCCTATCTGACTCTAAACTTTAAAACACAGAAACAATGTATGCACTCTCTGTATTACCATTCTGGACTCTCAAATCTTAGATTCAACAAAAGACCCTGTAAATCGGCCCAGAATTCCCTTTTATAGAATAAGGGAGCAAAAAAATCTTCAGGCCAGAATGTACATATGTCCACACTTGATTGGATCTATATTTTAAACATTCCCTTCTACAGTTATATTTTCATTTTAAAATTGGAGGGAATGCATATAAGACATAGGTTATTTCAATTGCCGCGGAGAAGAAAACCCACCTTCCAAAAGACAACCCATTAAAGGTAAAAGCATCTTTAATCATTGCAAAAATTTATCCACCTCAGCAGTAATGCACATCAGCAATCTACACTTTGAGCTAGGAGAAGTATGTGTGTATTCAATTGAAACTTGTGAGGCCAAACCTATACTATACTCGACCAAGTCATACTCTCCACCCCGATGCTCATATCCCAAAATCATTAGTGAAGACATTCTTCCACAATTCAAACTCTGCTTTAAAAGTTCACTTGAAAGAGATAATATCATCTATCCTTTCTCTATATGGTGCATATTTCATCATCACAAAAGTATATTCCTTATCAAAATCCTCTAAGAAACTAATAACAAAGTATAGTTTCTCAAGTGTATCATTTAACATACCAATATCAACATTATTATATATTTCAACTGTATGTGTTAATATTATTTCATTCATTTGGTCCTTCCAAGCCTACAAAGGCTTCACCTCATCATAATTATGTTGAATATCTAGTAATGGTGTTAAATCTACTTCATCATACTTGGACTTTAATTCTTTGATTCTAATTTCCATTGGAGCAACATGCCCCTAAAACTTCTACCCCACAATCCCATTAACCAATTGATAGGTTGGAATGACCTTGGGATACTTACCCATCTGATGCTTTTCTCCCACTGCCATGAACTTCAATTGTTCAACACTAAGAGTCCACTTATCTAACAATGGGGTGGCCAATTATTCATCTCTTGGGAACAACTGAATTTCTTGCAATGTTAATGCATAATTTGCATGGATGCTATTTAATCTTCCCTGGATTGTTTTATTCAAGTGTCCCAATAAATCATCTACAATTATTGAATTTATTTTCAATGTAGATTCCTGGGACTGTTGCAACAATTCTTTATACTCATCAACTTGGTGGATTAATTTCTCCCTTAAAATCCCTCCTCTTGAAGTATTTTCCTCCTCAATTGCAATGGGCTCCTGTCCCATATTGTATGACATGATTGCTAGGGGTTGTCCTTGTGAGGGAGGTTGAGTTTGCTCCATTAGTGGATTAGAAACATTATTGCTAGAGCTAGCTTTCCCTTGAGACTTCCATGTCTCCATTTCCTACTTCGATAATGGTAGCTCAATTTCTAATTCTGCAACCCTTTGTTGACACTTATTGTACTCATTAATAAGATCATTATATTGGCCCCTCAGAGTATCTTTGTCCTTGGTCAAGTCTTCAATAGTTACCCTAGTGAACTTGGCAACATTCACTACCATATCTATTGCCTCCAATGTTTGGGTATCAACAACTCTTCTCACAACCAATTGAACACTGAAATCATTTGGATCTACAACTACTGGTTTCTTGGATCCAGTAGATAATGACCAGATTGCAAAAGGTATTCCATTCTTCACTAAATGTTGATCCTTTGAGTGCTAGTGTAGCTTCTTCTACAATTTGAAGAAGTGGCCTATTGGCCCTTATTATTGTATCAAACACCACAACATCAATGATATCAGATTTAGGGAGCAATAGTACTCCACTCTTTTGCACTAACACTTTACCTTGCTCTGGTGGCATCTCCTTGAAATTTTCTCTCATTTTATGCATGACATTAGATTGAATAACCTTTTCTAGAAGCCGTGACTGCAAACTACTTTCTTCATCTACCTTCTTAGCATATACTAGAGCATGTTCCCTCCATGAAAAATCTCTAAATGCATTTGTTTTGAAAAAAATTCATCCCTTTTGAGTTCTCTGTAGGCCTCAATCCTCAAGTCATCAGTATTAGTTATTCCTCTTATTTCATCTTTCCTAAGCCTTAGAGCAACTGCTCTAGAACTCGATGCAACATCTAGTGGAAAAGATGGCATTTCTTGTTGCATGTCATCAGGGGTTACCATGATGTCTTCATCATTTGTTTCTGGATAATCAATCATTCTTGTCTCTTCATTCCTCTATCTCTTGGGTGATGGTGGTTGTGCTGGAGAAGGGGCTCTCAGGGGAGAGTCCAGATCAATGACAGATGGTAACAATTGCCCTGATGGTGATGGAATTGGTTGCTTATGAGATATCAGTCCAGACCCTTCTGAGGTAACAAGAGTGGGCATGGTTTCTTTCTCAATTATTTTTCCCTTCTTCCTAGAATATACTCTAATCTTTGGTGGAGGCTAATAAGAAGGTCTTTCCTCGAATCCTACTTCAAAATACTCTTCAATGGCATGTGACTTTCCTTTGTCCTCCACTACCCGTTCAGCCTTCAAGACTCCAACCATGCTCTCAAAATTTTCAATATCATATGTGGCTCTATTCAAGTTACCATTGATATTTGGCATGGGATCATATGTAGGGTTCTTTTCTTTCTCCTTCTCCATCATCTTAGTAAAGGCAATATAATTTTCTTTCCTTTCCTCCTACACCTGCAAATCAAGGATGTTTCTAATGATATCCTTAGGGAAATAGAAATTGTGAGTGAATTTTCTTGTCTTGTGCTTTGTCTTCATTTGAGAAATGAAACCCTTTGGATCATGGTTCCTTAGGCATACATTATTCAACCCATAAGGTTCAAAAAATTTCCCCAAATCTTTCCACCCTCCTTTTTCCATTAAAAAATCAACAAAATTTGTATACTAAGGAAAGAAAGATCCCTTCTACTTTTTTGGCAAGTGTGCCATTTGGGCATGTCCCAACTATCTCATGATATCTATGAATCCAATTCTTAGAGGCACATCCCTGGGAAAATCATACAGGTTGACATTAGTGTCATATACCCTTAAAATAGTTGTATTATAGTAAGAGATAAAATCTCACCAATTATGTGTCAAATTCAACTCATGCCTCCTCTCCATTGGCCTCAAGAAATCATATATTTCCTTTGGAATTCTAGGTGGATCGTATACCAAGGATATTCTCAATCTTGACCCAAAAATATTATGAAACATCACATAATCAAAGTCATGGTCATGTCTATCTAGAATTTTGGTCCAATATTGGACAGGCATGTCAATATCATTCTCCTTATTCTTCAAGATAATTTTCTATCCACAAACTCCTTCTCCCTTGTATAAAAACATGTTCATCAATAAGGAATTCCACTTAAAACTTACCAGTTCCTTTCCCTGTTTTAGAACTACCAAACTCATGCATTTTTTCTACCAAATAGGTAGCGAAATCATACACTACATTGAAAGCTAGATGTTGAAGATGCACAACCATATACATGAGGTCAATAGAAAAGGTAGACTTTAAACTAATACCAAGGAATTGGAATAGGGAACACACAGTCTTCTTGAAGTAATTGTAGAAGTAATTTATGGGAAAAGTTTTAGGCTCATTCTTTCCAATCACTATCTTCTTATTTTTTCCAATTCCTATGGTTTCCTAATGAGGAGTTCATCGAGAAGTCCTAAATAAACCCTTGGTATTTTGATATTCTTTTGTGAAGGATTTAAGGTCAATAAAAACCATATCCCTACTCCATTCATGCAAACCAAACTTTTTTGCAATCTCCTCTTTGGTTATTTTAACTATTTGGACACCATCATATGTCCTGACAATTTTGGTCATAGGATCGTACCTCACTACAACATCCTTTAGCAAGTCAACATATAGGTATACATTTGGAACTATTATCTTGTTGAGGTCTAATCTCCAAGGATTACATAGAGGAGCACACAAGTTCATGTTTCCAAACCAAATAAAAAATAACTGCCAACCTGTATATGACACCTCAGCATCTCGAATTTCACACTGCTTATTAGTTAACCCTTCTAAAACCTAGGGCCCGAAAAACAAATCCTTTCCCTCAATTTTATTATTAGTAGAGGGATTTAATATATCTATCACATAATGAGAAAAATATCTAGTGGGAGGTTCAGAACCAGAACTTCGAGCTTTGGGCACCATTGCACAAGACAGATCAAGGTTCAACCTAGGGTTTGAGAACTGCAAGGTTCTTGGCATCTAGCTTCTAACTTTATAACCTTAAATGTAGTAGTTTCACAAATTGAATGTTCTCATCAATTATTTATGTAAGCTTTAAAAATACTCTAAAGTGAATAAACAAGTGTGAGCTTTAAAATCAAAGCTAAACACAATTCACATTTTCCCTTAATAAATCAACAAGGTTCTAGAAAGAAGGAGAGAGTAGTGCATACATTACTTATAGTTTTTCTTGCAAATAGATTTAATGGTGGTTATGTCGAACTTACAGGAATTTTCTCATATCGCTTGGTGACTGGAAATTATTTCTTAGCACAAAATTATGCACATAAATAGCAATTTAGGAAAATTTTAGCATTAAATTTTGTGGCTCAGACTGAACTCCACCATTACTATTCACTCATGCAAAAGACAATGGCTATTGTACAATGCTCACCCAATTTTAATATTATTCATCGATCTCAATCCTAATAAGAAAGAATGAGTTACTCAGATTGAGTCAATATGGGTTGAAAATGCCACGCCCATCCACCAAAATCTCAGTGAATGAAAATTTAATGACGAGACACCACCTCAGCACAAGCGGGTCCCACTTTTGATCACTTCAGACTTGGCATCGACATCCATGCATAACTTGTTCATACATCTCACAACATTGTAAAAACTATTATTTTAACTATGCGATGTTGGTGAGGAACAACCACGATTTATCTTTATCATCAAATGACAGTCGTTGATTCAAGAGCTTTCATTAAACTGTAGGTGAACAAGGACTGGGCCCCATGACCATATTCAACATGTGGCAACATCTTGCACACCTCAACATTCATTTGTGATCTCATCAAAAGTCCTTGTGAGGCTAGTGGGGAATGGTCAGGATCAAACCTACCGATCTGACGATCTAGAAATCTACACATGCAACAAATATTATTCATAAAAAGGGGACCGACTAGGTAGATGGGGCACAACCCTTAAGTTATGAAACTTAGATGAAAGTCTATAGTTATGTAAATTTATCAGCCTGACATTAGGCAAGGATTAAAATTAAGTCCCAATCATGGAAAAGATTGACGAGCCAGGTAAAAGGGGTCGGTAGCACAAACGACTTAAAAGGATCAAACCATGAATTATGCAACTGATGACCTAGAGCAACAATTTAACAAAATATAAGAACACCTATATTAGAACAAAACAAAAACTAATAGAAAAGGTTTTTAAAGCTAAAACCCTAAACCCCAAAGTAGACGAGTGTTGCCAAACACCAGGGAAACTAGGGATGAACAAGATTGTGGAATTTTTTTAAGAACTCTACTAACATGTAAGAACTTGACTTTGAGTTTAGCCACCATCCTATCCCAAGAAGTGATTTTAGACTTTCCCTTATTTCTCCTTTCACCCTATACATAATCCCACCAAAGCAAGGTGTGGCCCTTCAATTTTGTCTTGACCAACATCACCCTTTGATCTTCTGGCACATCTTCATAGTCAAAGTAGTTATCTAATGCTCCTATCCAATCTAGGACCTCTTCAATATCCAAATTTCCTCCATACATGGTTAATTCCATCTTGATCTTAGGATGATCTCCCTTCACTACCTTCAATAGCTTTACCATCATCAACTCATCAGGATGCATCTCTTCCTCGGGCCCTTCTTGGGAACTCTTCTCTTGCCTTTCTTCTTCTTCTTCTCAGTCACTCATATCACCTATCACCATTCCTCTCTTCTAATTGGTTTCTATTGCTGCAAGCCTGGCTTGAAGGGCTTCTTGAATCTCCTTCATTTTTCTCATCTCATTTCCATCCTTCTCTTTTACTTCATTTAGCTCTCTAGCCAATGAATTCCCTTTTTTAGGCATCTTGTTTCTTTTTCTTTTCAACCTTATCCCTCTATAGATTAAAACTATGCTATGATGCCAATTTTATGTAGAGGTAGGGAAGATCTCAATGTCTCAACATCACAAAGCAAGATTTGAAGTTGTCTTGTTAAAAGCCACCATTGATGCAAACTAGGTCCCACCCCTATATAAGTCCTTAATGCTTCAAATAGGTTGTCCAACACCAGGAGGGGCTTGAATGGATTGAGAATGATAAGCAAAAAATTTTGCAATTGCACAAGAACTTAGGTTTAGCAAGTTTCAATGGTTCCATTGCCAAAAAGATTCTAGGCCTAGTAGGACAACAAAATGAGTTTTTTTGACATAATTTGAAGGGAATACCTCAAAACCACAACCTAAAATATGTTTTTGATACCCTTTTGGGATTTCTAAAACATATTCAAAATTTAGGTATGGTTGTTTTGTAACACAAGGCTCTAAAATTGACTGCCCCGCTGCCAATTAGGCTTAAAAGACTGAAACGAGGCTGCAAACACCAGGGATTGGTCTCTAAATAACTTTATGAGATCCCTAAACTCTCTCCTTGCTCTGGAGGGGTCCTCATACATCTACCAACATGCTATAATTTCCAACTTTTCACTTTTTCATCCTCTTACCACAAATAGCCACTCCTTTGATGTCTTCTTGGTTTAAAACATGAAGATATTAGACCTATAAACCCTCCTAGCATGTGCCAACCTTTTAATTTGCCCCTAAAACTTGGAGAAAACAAAACCTATCCTATTCCCAGCCATTCCACAGAGTTTGAATATTTTTCACCAATGGAATGGCGAGAAACCCATCTTATTTACTCAAAGCCAACCCTAAACTAGGGTGTCAGGCAATTTTCACAAAAAGTGCTCAAACTCGCTAAAAATTTGATTAAATCCGATGAAACAAGGTGCAACAAGAAATATAATCAATACATCATGAACTCCAATAGATATTAGTGAACTCTCAGGTTGTACAGACCCATACAAGTCTGAGAAACAACAAAGAAAGCCTTGAAAACGTAGGAAAACATAATTTTATTGTTGTTCAATCTCCAAAACAATCACTAGAACCTTGTCCCAACCTCAAGAAGGCCTATTTAAAAATTTTACAACAAAACCCAATCGTTCTCCAACTAATTTTCAAATACAAATGGTTCATCTTCCTTTTAGACACAAAAATACAAAAGTTACCTGTGTTGACAACATTTGACACTTTTTACAAAAGGACCCTAATTTATTCCTAGGGACTCAAATTCGACACAAACACCTAAAACATGGTGTTTAGAGACCTTATTACATGAAAATAACATAAAATAGAAAAAAAATTCCATCTTGACAAGTTTGAGGCATGAAGGCACATCTAGGTGCCCCTGCACCATGCATACCTTACTATATATTTTGGCTAGCACCTCCATGGGGTTTCACATTACTTTGCACATTTTGATGGGGAACTTGATGTTGATATTGTCTAGTATTTTAATTATGTCCATGAATCTGATATCTTACTCCTCCTTGACTAGGAGGAAAAAGATAAGAACTACCAATATATTGAGAGGTCATGGGAATATTAAGTGGATTTGATTCTTGTGGTGCAAAAAAATTTTACTATAATTGGGTAAGTGCACCAATCTATGACATAATTTCGGTGCCAAATCACAAAAAAAAACCCATAATAGGCCATATTG
Organism: Sequoiadendron giganteum; assembly: GCA_007115665.2. Taxonomy (NCBI): domain Eukaryota; kingdom Viridiplantae; phylum Streptophyta; class Pinopsida; order Cupressales; family Cupressaceae; genus Sequoiadendron; species Sequoiadendron giganteum. The sequence goes on along the minus strand of CM021107.1, from coordinate 554,351,035 downwards.
TGCTTGCCAAATTTGGCGCTTTCCAAATAGGCTTAGTAATACAGAGCCTATTTGGTGAGCACCAAATTTGGCACTCGCCAACTTTGGCGCTCTCCAAATGGCTTTACCATCTGGTGAGCGCCAAATTTGGCATGCGCCAAATGGCTTGAAGTTTTCAATGAGTGAACAAGTGTGAGTTCTCTTTCTTTTTGCAATGAATTTGGGAATGCATTTTCCAAACTCTTTATTTTTTGCTTTCTCTTCCAGGGGAACTATATACATGAAATAAACATTTAATTATAAGTTGAAATTTACATATGGAAATTTACTTTGTTATACTTTAAGTTATATTACATGTATATAGGCAGGATGTTTGAGAGTGGTTTCAGATCTCTAGGAATTATAATGCAAATTCTAGTTTTTGGAAGATCTTAAAAATTTCAGACTTAGTCAAATTTCAGTAATCAGCAATTCAAATTTCAGTAATCAGGAGGTCAAATTTTAGTAGTCAATAAGTTGTATCATCTTTCTCTCTCCTTGTCTCTACTCTCTCTCTCCCTTCCTCTCTCTCTCTCCCCTCTCTCTCTCTCCCACACACCCCTCTATCTCCTCCCTACATTTGCCTCCCTCCCTCCCCTCTCTACTTCTCTCCATCTCTTCTCTCTCTACATCTCCTTCCCTCTCTACTTATATTTATCTCCCCTCTCTCTCTCTACCTACCTCTCCCTCCATCACTTTGTATCTCACTTATGTCTCCCTCCCTACCTCTTTCCCTCTCTACTCTATATCTCTCCTCTCCCTCCCTCTACCTACATCTCTCTCTCACTTTTTATCCCTCTCTTCCTCTGCTTTCTCTCTAACACTCTCCTCTCTATCTCATAATTCTCTCTCCCTCCCTCTTACTCTCCCCTCTCTATATCACCACTCTCTTTATCTCTCTTTCTCTCATACAAACCTCTATATTCCTTGCTAACACTCCCTCCTTCCCTCCTTCCCTCTCTACTTCTCTCTATCTCTCCTATCCCTCCCTCTCTCGACCTCACCCTCCCTCCCCCTCTTCTCTCTCAATTTATCTTTTTCCTCTATCTCACCATTCTATCTCTCACTGACTCACACACCTCTATATCCTTACCTCCCCTCTCTACTCTTTATCTCTCCTCTCTCTTTCCCTCTCTATACATACCTCTCCCTCCATCAGTCTCTCTCCATCCCTCTCTATCTCACTTATTCCTCTTGCCCTACCTCTTTCCCTCTCTACTCTCTATCTCTCCTCTCCCTTCCTCTATCTAACTCTCTCTCTGTATCTCCATCCCTCTCTTTCTCTCTCACTCTCTCCTCTATATATCACCCCCTCCTCTCTAAATCACCATTCCCTCTCTCCCACTTTCCCTCCTTCCGTCTCACTTCTATATAAATCACCATTATATCTATCCCACTTTCCCTCATTCCCTCTCTATGTCTCACTTATCCCTTTCTACCTCTCCCTCCCTCTAACCTCCCTCTCTCTCTTTATCTCTATTTCTCATTCTCTCATTACCTCTCTACTCTATATCTCACCACTCTCTCCATCTCACTCTCCCTCCTTCCCTCTCCACCTACCTCTCTCTCCACTACCTACCACTCTATCCCTCACCCCTATTTCTCTCTTACTCTCTCCTTCCCTCTCTACTCTCTATCTCTCCCCCCCTTCCCTCTCTAATCTCTTTCTCTCTCTCCCCCTTACTCTCTCCCCTTCCTCTCTCCACTCATTTTATCTCCTCCTTTCCTCTCCCACCATCCCTTCACTCTCTCTCTATCTATCATCTCTCTCTACATCTCCTTCCCTCTCTATTTATCTTTATCTCCCCTTTCCCTCTCTTTACCCACCTCTCCCTACATCACTCTATATCTCAACCATTTATCTCTCTCTCTCTCTCTATCTCTCGCTCTCTCTTGCACACACAAAAACCTCTATCTCCTCCCTACATGTCCCTGCCTCCCCTCTCTACTTCTCTTTATCTCTCCTCTCTCTACATCTCCTTCCCTCTCTACCTATATTTATCTCCCCTATCCCTTTGTTTACCTACCTCTCCCTTCATCACTCTATATCTCAACTATGTTTCCCTACCCACCTAGGATTGAGGGATTAAGGTTCAAGGGTTGAGAACTGAGGGTTGAGGGTTTAATTTATAGGGTATAAAATAGAGGGTTTAAGGGTTGAGGGTTGAGGGTTGAGGGTTGAGGGTTGAGGGTTGAGGGTTGAGAGTAGAGGGTAGAGGGTAGAGGGTAGAGGGTAGAGGGTAGAGGGTAGAGGGTTTAAGGGTCGAGAGATTAAGGGTTAAGGGTTGAGGGATTAGGGTACAAATTTTACTTGGGTTTTAGGGTTTAAGGGTTGAGGGTATAGGGCTGATGGTAGAGGGTATTGGGATTAGGGTAGAGGGTATCGGGGTGAGGGTTGAGGGTATAGGGTTGAGAGATTAGGGTAGAGAGGGAGGGAGAGATGGAGGGAGTAGTGAAATAGAGAGAAGGAGAGAATAGGAGAGAGGGATAGAGATATATGAGGGTTGAGAATCCAATGTATAGGATAGAGGGTTGAGAATTGAGGGTATGGGATTGATGGTTTATGGTATTGGGTTGAGGGTATAGGGTAGAGGGTTGAGGGTAGAGGGTAGAAGGTTTAAGGGTTTAGGGTTTAGGGTTGAGGATTTAGGGTTGAGGGTGGAGGGTTTAGGGTATATGTTTAAGGGTATATGGTTTATGGATTATAGTTGAGGGTCTAATGTATAAGGTAGAGGGTATAAGGGTTGAGGGTTTAGGGTTTAAGGGTTGAGGATTAAGGGATTAAGGGTTGGGGGTTGAGAATTGAGGGTTAATGCTTTAATGCATAGGATAGATGGTAGAGGGTTTAAAGGTTCAGGGTCAAGAATTTAAGGTTGAGGGTAGAGGGTTGATGGATTAGGGTTTAGGGTCCAACATATAGGGTACAAGGTATAGGGGTTGAGGATTTAGGGTTAAGGGTTTAGGATTTAAGGTAAAGGGTTGAGGGTTGAGGGTTTAAGGGTTCAAGGTTGAGGGATTAGGGTACATATTTTAATTGGGTTTAAGACTTTAAGGGTTGAGGTATTAGGGTTGAAGGTATTGGGTTGAGGGTAGAGGGTAGAGAGTTTAAGGGTTTAGTATTTAAGGGTTGAGGGTTGAGGGTTTAGGGTATAGGGTTGAGTGTTTAAGGTTTTAAGGGTTGAGGGTAGAGGGTTGAGGGGTTAGGGAAGAGAAGGTGGGATGGATGGAGGGAGAGATGGAGGGAGAATCAAGATAGAGATAAGGAGAGAAGAGGAGGGAGGGGAAAATATATATGAGGGTTGAGGATCCAATGTATTGAATAGATGGTTGAGAATTGATGGTATAGGGTTGAGGAGCTATAGGGTTGAGGTTTTATGGTATTGGGTTGAGAGTATAGGGTTTAATGGAGATGGGAGAGAGATAGATGGATTGAGTGAGTGAGAGAGAGACCTGAGAGAGGGAGAGGGGGTAGGATGGAGAGACTTTAAAGAGAGAGAGGGAGGGAGTGGGAGAGAGACAGAGGGATGGAGGGTTAAGGGTAGAGGGGAGAGAGATAGAGGGAGTGAGTGTGTGTGTGTGTGAGAGAGACCTAAGAGAGGTAGAGGGGGAGATGTGGTAGGAGGGAGAGTATTGAGAGAGAGGGAGGGAGGGAGTAGGAGAGAGATAAAGGGTAGAGAGTTAAGGGTAGAGTGTAGAGGGTTTAAGGGTTAAGGGTTTAGGGTTTAGGGTTGAGGATTTAGGGTTGAGGGTAGAGGTTTTAGGGTATAGTTCTAAGGGTATATGGTTGAGGTATTAGGGTTGAGGG
>CM021107.1:554271282-554347112 GCA_007115665.2 Sequoiadendron giganteum | reverse complement strand
CTATGTTGTGATTTTTCAACATATTGTTGAGTCATTCTTTCCTCATAATATCTTTTTTCTTTACCATGCCTTATTTCTTCATTTGCATGAGATTCAAACTCCTTCATCTTTTGGGGATTATTCCTAAAAGAAAGAATAGTGAACTAGTGAGGACCCCTTGGTGGAAAAGTTTCATTGCCATGTAGTCCAATTCCAAATAAAGGGCTATTATACAGTGAAATACGGCTTTGAGGTACTGGATTTCTCATTTTGAATATGCCCCTATGATTTAGTAATCACAAGTGCATATGTTGATGCTCCTTCTTTATTAACATGTATTTTGGAATTAGGAGGGGACCTCAAACCATTCTTATAATGTTTTAACAATTTTTTACTTCTATCTTTACTCAGTGAGTTATTTTGATTCACATCGTGTAAGGATCTTCTACCATCCATGTTAGGACAAACTGTGATTCTTTAATGTCTTAAATTTAATCTCTTTGATTTGAAGTTCAATTAATCACTCATACAACAATCTCACATATATTTTTGAAAAGAGTCACCACCTCTTTTTAAAGAGGAATAATTTTCTATTTTATGGTTTTTTCTTCTAGAAGATCTTTATTTACCTATCTTCTCACCACCACTACAATAAGACCTTACTCAAGCTTGAAATTTGGACCCAAATTTAGATCTTTCATTCCTGAACCTTCCCAATGAAATTTACTTAGTCCCTAGTAGAGTCGCCAATCTGTTAGCTCCCAAATCAGCAGATTGTTAAACCCTAAAAGTATGTTAGGTTTTATGATTAGGCTCAACAAGTGATATGGACAACAAACAAAATCAACCAAGATTGTTGGAATTCCCTGCTCTTCAGGCTCAGCTATGCCTAGGCGGGTGTACCTTGATCACTAATGAATATAAAATATCCATAATGAAATGGTGATAATTGAGCAGATTAATAAACCTCACAAAAATTTATAGATTTTATGTAATTTTCCCATTTGGATCACCCCTTTCCACCTATTCCATATTGGCATTAGGGTTTGAAAGAGATAACATAAAACTAAATGTTACTCCTACTCCTACTTCTACAAAATAAAATAAAAATGTATTGAAAATATTGCTTATAGCAATTTATTTCTTTGGGATCTATATCATCAATGCCTTTCCTTTTATTGGGTAACACAGTCAAAATATAGAATGATATGTGACCTCCTTTTGGTTATAATTCAAATTTATTGGCACTAAAAAAATTATGACTTTCATAAATGTGCAAGGAATTAATTATCATACTCTTCTTAAATTGATTCAAATGAATTTTCCAGATTACTGTGACTTATCTAAATAAATTTAATTCTTACTTGAAGAAACCAATCAGATAAACCACACAAATAGTAAACTTGTTTTGATAAACCAAATATATAATTGATATTCTGCTTTAAATAATGAGGAAAATATCAAACTAGAGACAACAAGACAATTATCATCAATAAACTCTACAAACAATTGAAACCATAATTTGGGCACCAAATTATTGTTATTTATCCATTACAATGCTTCAAAAAAATTTACAATGTATATCCTCTTCCCCCCTTCCTATCAACTATATTTTTGATACGGTCTTGGTTTCCTTCTTATGGGTAAATGGAGGAAGTGACAAGCTTTAGACCGTTACATTTTAAAAAAATGTTTCAACCACCCACCCAAGTGCATGAAGTGAAAACTTAATATGACAAAAATTATCTTTTGTTTATCACTAATTGCATTGGTCAAAATATTAAACAAAATACAAGTGTAGGAAAATAATAATTAAAAAAAGACATGATCATCTATATCCTCCATCACACAATCTTGAAGACATATCCCTTGTTTTTCATTGAACCACTGATGTATCATTGGTTGTCTTTAATCTCAAACTCCTAGCATCTTGTGGTGGCATTGTTGGATTTCATCCTTTTCGATGTTAAGGATCAAGGTCCTTTCAACAAGAAGAAAAAGAAAACTTGATAGCATCACAGTACCCAAGGCTCAATCTTTAGGGGAAGCCAAATACTTTTCTCCCATTGGACCACTATATAATCATTTGGAGAAAAAAATATTCTTGAACTTGTAGTATGGTTTCCAAATGATCCTTCCATATTTTTTTCAATAGTCCCCTGACTTTTGCAAAAAAATTGGAGTAACCTAAGTCTAATGCAATTATCCCATCTAGTGTTAGGTTGAAACTATGAATATTGACATCTTTCTCCTTTTCTAGATTGGTAATTAAATTGGGAACTATTTGGTCAAATTCCTTCTTCCAATTGTGAAGAGTCTTAAGATGATCCTCTTCCCTTAGGATATCTGGTACAAACTAATGCTTGAGTGTTTTGAGAGATTCTATCTGTGCGTTGATCTTCTAACCTTCCTGAGAGATATACTAAAACTCATCTATGACCATTTTCACTGTTATTTCCATGGGTTTAAAGGTTGTTGAAGCATCCATTCTTTTCTATAGAACTTTTCATAGTGACACTAGAGTATGATGAATAGGTTTCCACTTTTAAAATAAAGGATCTAGAATTGCAATATGTGCATTTATCGGCTCCACTGATTGCAATAAAGAAATATAGCACTCATGTAAATCAATTTTTTATCCATAACAAGCCTAACTTTGTGCTCTAGAACCTATTGAGTAGGACAACTGAGAGGGGGTGAATTAGTTTTCATAGATTATAACCTTCAATTCAATTATCGAAACTAATACATAAACTGCTTAAATGATTAATCATCAAATTCCAATGTAGAAACTCAAATCCAATGCACAAACAAAATAACACTAGATTTTCATGGAAAACCCTATAGGAGTTTATGGTGAACTCCTCAAACACCCCAGAATCACCTGCAAGATAAAATAACTTCCACAAGAGAGAAATCATAGAAATATTATGCTATCATTAAGATGCAAGAACGCCAAATTAACTATGAAAAAGCACATATGAAGCCTTGATTATATAGACAAGGTTGAGATGTGGTAGTTAATATGATGTTGACATGTGTCATGATCTAACAACATGTGACAACATGAGAACCCTAACTAACTACCTAGGGAATGATGATGTGATAGAGATAAGTTCTAGAAAAGACAACTCATCTTCTAGAAGGAATCTTATCTCCTACAAACATGGAAAGGGTAATGAACCCATTATTAAATTATTTATCTAATAATGCAATCTAGGACTTAATTAATTAAATATTATACCTAAGTAAACTTATGTAAGTGTAATAAAATAATTAATTACACCAACACCCCCCATAAGTGCAACTTAGGAAGGAAATTATTATGCAAATGATGCAAATATGCAATGATGGGTCCTGGCTACTAGGCCATGTTAGGTACCCATTTACAATGTAAATGGAAATGATGCAATCAATCTCTCACAAGTGGAGAAAAAAAGAAAATCCAGTGGGACAAAACTCATCTCCAAAAGAGAGAAAGAAAAACAAATCAAACATAATGTATGAAGGACTCAATGATACCCCCCAAGGACTACATCCATCATGTATATACAATCAATGTTCCCCCCATAAGAGGGAAGCAGAGAGATAAGATATCCCCCCATAATGTATAGTCACCTGCAAACATGTTTAATGTTTGAAGACAAAACATAATCCAATGTCTACAAACAATGTTTCTCCCCTTAGGAATAAGATACATCATGTACAAATGCAGGAATGCTTCCCATTCTAGATAGGAAGTGATAGGAAGAGGAATCCATATGTATGAAGATTGTGTCTCTGAAATCTACTCATGTGTTGTCAAACTCTAGGATGAAGAAGATGCCATAATCCAATCAGGTACATGCCCAATCACAACAAATTGTGACAAACTAGGAACAAGTGGAAATTGATCTTGAACAAACTCCAAAGATGAACATGAAGTGACAATAGTTGATCCATGACTATCATCAAATAGGAGAGATAAACCATCAAATTGATCCTCAAAATCTGAAATGTGAAACTCCACAAACAAAGAAGCATTTTTTGTCAAATAGGAATCCCAATTAGGAAGACTATCAGATACCTGTTGCAATGAATCACTAGAAGTACTCAATGACTCATCAATAGAAGATGAAAAATCAGGAACCTCTAAAGCATCTACAATCTCCTCCAAAGGATCAAAATCATGGGTTATCAACTTTGAAGAATGAAGAAGCACACTGGAGTTGGAAAGAGGATCTTCAAGAGATGGAGAAGAATCATGGTCTCCATTCACCTCTCTAGTGTGAGTCCAAAGAGAATGAGTACATTCGAAGTGAATAAGTGTCGCCAAAATGTCATCATTTACATTTTCAAAAATAACTCTAAAGACTCTAGCCCTAAGGCCTTTGCAAATGTAATACTCATCATCTGTGCTAGGACAAGGAAATTTATTAGAAAGATATGACAATAGATTCCACTCACCAAGATGAGTGAGAATTAAATTACTCTATTGCGTATCGTTCCCTTTCTCCAAAGTAATTAAGAAACCCATTTAGAAAGACATGAGCTCCGAAGGCCAAAAATGGAGATCTGTCTTCAACCAAGAAAAAATAGTACAAAACTACAAAATCTCTACAAAATATTTTCCCCACTAGAAAATTGAGACTTCTAGCTTTCTGATGATATTTCGTTTGCCAAAAATGGACACAATGGCCAAAAGTTATGAATTTTTCAAAAAATGTTGAATTTAGCCTACAAGAAACGGGTTTTCTAGCAAAAAAGTTTACTTTTGATTTGATTTCTAAAGAATCTATTCACTTTTTGTAAATACAAATAGAAACCCAGAAATATTTTGATGCTAAAAATAAAACCCAGAAATTGGTTTTTGATCCAGCAAGCAGAAGATGAAAAATATATTTTTTTTAACCATTAGCCAGAAGAAAAATGACACGTGCCACTTTTTGTATAGCAATTTTCTCTAAATCTCTACAAGATACACAAAGTCTATAAGATACCCATTTGAGATTACAACCCTAGCTATAAAACCCAGAAATCGTTTTTCCTCCAAATGAGTGGAAACTGGAGTTCTAAAGGAAAAAAGAAAAACGACTCTAGTAAAATGAATTTCTTCAAACCCTTGTAGATTTGACAAAATATGTCAGATTTTGACAAAACAAAAGCTGATCTTGATGTTCTCTAATGCCTTGGATTCAATGGCGAGGTTTTCAAGATCCCAAATCACACCCAACAAAACTTTCATGCCAAGATTGGTCTCTCAAATTTGGAAAGAAGTTGACAACACTGAAGCTCTGATACCATGTAGGAGTTTATGGTGAACTCCTCAAACACCCCAAAATCACCTGCAAGACAAAATAACTTCCACAAGAGAGAAATGGCAGAAATATTTTGCTATCATTAAGATGAAAGAATGCCAAATTGAATATGGCAAAGTACATATGAAGCCTTGTTTATATAGGCAAGGTTGAGATGTGGTAGTTAATATGATGTTGACATGTGTCATGATCTAACAACATGTGACAACATAAGAACCCTAACTAACTACCTAGGGAATGATGAAGTGATAGAGATAAGTTCTAGAAAATACAACTTGTCTTCTAGAAGGAATCTTATCTCCTACAAACAGGAAAGGGTAATGAACCCATTATTAAACGATTTATCTAATAATGCAATCTAGGACTTAATTAATTAAATATTATTCCTAAGTAAACTTATTTAAGTGTAATTAAATAATTAATTACACCAAAAAACCCAATGAGGTAAAAACAATGGTGATGATTAACTCACACTGTAGAGAATATCAAAATAGATTAAAAAAAGGCTCATTGCCTGAGATAAGGTTCACTATCTACAATAAGGACTCATTGTCCAACAGGGCTACAACTCAGAGGGCTCACAACCACATAGATACAAAGAAGACTTGTTATAGAGAGACAAAAATCTCAATGCAACAAAAGATTCCACCAAAATCACTGATCAACTTGCATGAGTGATAGACTTCACCTTCTGCTCACTACATCTGAAAAATCAATATTAAGATTAACACTTATCTACCACACACATAACTCACACACACTTTTTGAATAACATCAAAGTTGTGTTTGCTCTTTCAATTATCTTCCTTCTTTTCTTTTGTACATTTTTTATTACTAGCTCATCTTGTATTTATACTATCTCCAACCTTGAAAATATACAAAGTTAGGAATCCAACTTCAAATTCAAATTAGGTTAGTGCCAAAAAATCCTAGGATGGAATTAGAATGAGGGTGACCCAAAAACACACTTCACCAAGACCCATAATAAATCCAACATGCTTCATCAACTTTGAAGATAGTACTTAACACACGGTCAACCAAACTAGTGTAAAACACATAGAACAATTAAGCTCAAAACTTCTAGAAACCAAAATTATCTTCAATGCAATTAGAACATCTTAAATCTAGAACCATAAGTCAAAAGAATTCATCAAAGAGAAAGTTGGACCAACAAAATTTCTCCCGGACATCATCCAAAACATAAAATAACATAGTTCACAACTTCTAAAAACAACTTGAACTTCACAAAGAACCAATATCCAAGAATTTGGATATAGAAACCTTCAACAGTCATGACTAACATATTTGAATTGCACAAACATAGGGACAAGTACCATATCATTATCCTGAGCAATAATTGAATATCTGTAATCTTCCTTTAATACAATTTTCTTAATATCCTCAACATATACAACCAACAACAACTAGTATATAACCAGTTGATCAGTTGACATCAATGAATATAATTTCATTCCTTTTTCCATTCTTGCAACAATCTCCCCCTTTGTCATTGATGGAAATGCATGATGTGAGAAACCATCAAAGATACCATACCAGTTTTGAATATACTTCTCAAGATTTTTCTTTTGGCTTCTCCCCCTCAGAAGATCATCTTCCTCATTACTTGATTTCTCTCATTAGCTTTCTCTCCTTTTAACATGATTTCTCTCCCCCTTTGATATTAATGGCAAAGGCAAAAAAAATATGTTCATTGAATCTTCCTTTGACATGAAAAAAAAAACTCATATTGACAACACTTGAAACTACCTACTCCCCCTAAGAGGTAGCCACCAAAAATCATTCCAAAAAGATAAAAGCATGAATCCACCAAACTGACACATCTCCAAATGAATCTTAGTTTATGAAAGGAGGGGAAATAACCCCTAACTTTTCTCGGAGATACTCAAAAATATATTTAGGAAGAGACTTTGTAAATATATCCACAATTTGATCCTTTTTCAGAACATACTCAAGCTTGACTTCATTCTCCATCACCTTCTCTCTCAAGAAATGATATCTAATAGATATATGTTTCATTCTCAAGTGCATCATAGGATTCTTTAAAATGTTAATTTCACTTGTATTATCATAGAAGATAGAAATGGGATCATCATATAGCACTATGATATCTTTCAATGTTTGTTTCATCCACAGAACTTGTGTACAAAAAGATGCAACAACAATATACTCATCTTCAGTAGTAGACAAAGAGACTGAATCTTGCTTCTTACTCAGTCATGCCACCAACCTCCATCCAAGAAAGAATGCACCACCACTTGTACTCTTTATTTCATCTATACTTCTGGCCCAATCTGCATCTATATAAGAACTAAGTGTAAAGTTAGTATCTTTAGGATACCATAATCCATAATCCAAAGTGCCATTCAAATTTTTTAATATTATTTTAATTGCAGCCACATGTGTTTCCTTCGGATCTTCTTGAAATCTAGCTACAAGATAGACTACATGCATAATATCTAGTCTAGTAGCAGTCAAATATAGTAGTCCACCAATCATAGATCTATACTTGCTCTTATCAGCCTTAGGTGAATCATCATCTTTACCGAACTTACAACCAATCACCATAGGAGTACTTACTGGTTTGGAACCATCCATCCCAAACTTCTTCAACATCTCTCTCACATACTTACACTATGAAATAAAAATTCCTTTCTCTGTTTGATTAATCTATAGCCCAAGAAAGAAACTCGTCTCCCCAAACATAAAAATTTCAAACTCTTTTTGCATCTATTTCGCAAAAATCTTGCACATCTTTTCATTTCCTCCAAAGATAATGCCATCAACATATACAACTACAATCAATATTTTATCATTTTCAATATTAAAGTACAAATTACTATCTATCGTACCTTAGTTAAATCCTTGTTGAATCAAATACTTGTCTAAGATTGCATACCAAGCTCTAGGAGCTTTCATCAATCCATATAAAGCTTTCTTCAATTTTCACACCATATCCAGTTGATCTGTTAACTGGAATTCTTCTAGTTGTTGCATGTAGACTTCTTCTTCCAACTCACCATTCATAAATGCTCACTTGACATCCATCTGATAGACTTGAAATCTTTATAACCAACTAATGCCAAGAACATCCTTATAACTTCCATTCTTTCTATAGAGAAAAAATTCTCCTGAAAATATATGCTTCTCCATTCTCATTCAACTTAGGGTGCTGCCACAATAGTGGTTTACAATTTCTGAGAGGAACTGATTTTTGCTGAAATCACATATTTTTAGAAAATAAAATGATTTAAGCCTTAAAAAGTTCCATTTTAAGGATTCCAATTGAAGAGGGTTCGATCAAACCACCTTAGATCAAACCCTCTTGGATAGAACCTCGCTAGCTTTAAACCATACCTATAAATGAGTCTCCTTTACACCTATCAAAATGCTGATAAAAAATTACTTTTGATTTACCTTTTGGGGGATCAAATGAATTCATTTGAAATTTATTTGAAATGATTATGGTAGTCCTTAGAATGAGCTATCTAAAGAATATAATTATAATATGTTTTGGTTTTCTTATGTATTTGTTTTCTTAGTTTTATGAAACATAGGTTTTTTATCGAAAATGAAGGTCTCAGCTCTACACATGTGGAAAAATAGTAAATTATCAAAAAACCAAAATTAAAAATATGAGTGCACTAGATATTGAAGTCCTTGATCTAACAAAAAAAATTGAATTTCAATATATATAAAAAAAATTACATGTTATATGGTCGCACTATGTCTGAATTGTAATTGGTTTGACTTCAAAACTTAATTACAGAAAAAATATTCAATAAAAAACTATCTAACTAAGTGGAAGCACTAGATATCAGAGTAACAAATCTAAATTCAAAAGAACTATAATTTTACCCTTCATGGAAAAAAAATTATGCATTATACAGTGTGCGTCACTTTTTAAAATTGTTGTTTTATGAAAAAAAACCAGTTTTTGTGGGAGATGGAAAAAGAAGTGCAATCTGATTCCAAAAATTTTGAAAAAAATATTTTTAGAATCTACAAACAAAATGTGATGAGACTCTACTTTGCATCATCTTCAAATTTCTCATGGTTTATCTGCTAGAGGTGCCCAAATGTGAAGATTTAGTTAAAAATAATAATTTCAATGTCCAGTTTGGCCAAAAATTGTAAACCACTACTGTGGGATCACCTCTTATTTCTAAATACCCATTTTGATCTAATGATACTTTTATCTGCCAGTCTTGGGACCAATTCCAAAGTCTGATTCTTCTCAATCTACAAAATTTTTTCTTTAATTGCTTCCTTCCAATGTTCATCCTTACAGGCTTCACTTACTATCTTCGGCTCAATCTCAAAGAATAAACACAAATTTTCTTTAGCAACATCTTTTCTTCTAGTTAACACACCTTTTGTCTTGTCTCCAATAATTTTATTTTCTGAATGATTCCTCTATACATATATCGGTGTCCTAGGGCACATCACCGAAAAATCTTCTCTTTCATTTTGCTTTTTCTTCTCATCTATATCTTGTTCTTCCACAATTTTTTCTATTCTTGCATAGTCATGTTCATCAAACAAATATCCATAAATATCAATAGTATTCTTCATTGTTTCATCAACCTTCACATTCAAACTCTCTAAAATATTCCTTAGTCTTTTATTGAAACATCTATATGCCTTGATTTTGATAGAGTATCCAAGAAATATTATTTCATCACTTCTTGTATCAAACTTGCCCATAGTTTCTTAACCTCTTCTGATATAGCATTTGCTTCCAAATACCTTGAAATGTTTAACTATAAGAATTATTCTGTGTCATAACTCATAGGGAGTCTTTGTATTGTTTGCTCTTGCTTGAACTCAATTGAACACATATAGAACAATATTAATAGCTTCTTTCTAGTAGACTTCTGGTAATCCAGCTTTAGTGATCATTGACCTAGTAGCCTCTTGAACTATTCTATTTTTCCTTTCAATGACTTCATTCTACTGAGGATTTCTTAGAGCAGATAACTATCTCTTTATTCGATGCACTTCACAAAAAATATTGAACTCATGGGAGGTGAATTCTCCACCTCTTTCATATCTTAAGCATGTTATCTTCAAATTCACTTCATTTTCAACCACAGCCTTGAATGCCTTGAATCTATCTAATACATCTGATTTCTCTCTAAGAAATGTAACCCATGTATATCTAGAATAGTCATCAGTTAAAATCATAAAGAACCTTTCACCAAGTAGACTTCACACTCTCATAGGACCACAAAGATCTATATGAACCAAATCCAGTAATCCAGTAGTAGATTTTTGTCTTGATTTGTAATGACTTGCTTGCTTCCCAAACTGATAATTCTTGCAAATAGCATTGAAGGGATTTGTAATTCTCGGTAAATCTCTCATGGCCTGAACAAAACTAATCCTTTCCAAGTTATCAAAATTCATGTGACACATTCTCATATGCCATAACCAACCATCATGTATTTGAGTCATAAAGCATCATCCATTGACACCCTTAAGCTGATAAATATTCCATATTGCTTTCCTGTAGCAATAAATGTTTCAGAACCTTTTTGAATCTCACATTTCTCATGGGCATGTGCAAGATCATCATGGAAAAAACAAGCCCTCAAGTGGCAATAAAATTCAAAATTATTAGAGTTAGGAAACTTTAAAATATTTGGCAAAAATTTAAAATTTCAATGCAGTAGTACTTAAATTTCAAGGAAAAAATAAGAAGTAGGTGTCTGTCTAACCACCCTAACCATAATAAAATGATAATATTTTCTTATAATATTTTAGATATAAGTAAATGACTCGTATCTCGATGTGATGCATATTTTTTTTATAATTTTTTTCCAATTAAATAATTAATTATGATTTTTTTATTACAACGTTTAAAAAATATAAAGACTCGTACATCTAACCACCTTAACTTGGTCAAAAATTCATGAAATTCAATTTTTTTTTAACCCTATAGTATGCAAAGCATAGAATGTGATGCATTTTTCTTATTCAAAAAATGTGATACCGTTTGAAAGCTATGGATTTTTTTTAATCAATCTATCAATTACGATTTTACTCATAATTCAAATAGAAAATGAACAATAATTATTTATAAGATTCAAAATAAAGAATAATTTATTTTGGTGGAAAGCTGAGAATGTTCTTTAAAACCCCTTTTCATTTCATCAATTTTGGGTAAAAAAAAAGTCATCAACCACATGGTCCATCATATTACTTACAAATCGCCACTTTTTGGCCCATCATGATCCTGCACATATCCTCATCTTTAAACACAAGATCATATCCTTTTCTACACATCTAACCAACACTCAACAAATTATGCCTTAAATAGATTTTAACACCAGTATCATCTCCAACCATAACTAGATCTCCATCATATTTCTCAAGCTTTACAAACTTACTCTTATCACTAGTCATGTGATGTGAGCAACCACTATCAACCACCCAAAAATTATTTTCTTGTTTAGCATGTAGGGAAGAGATAATCGTACCTTCATTTTTCTCCTTCTCCTTCTTCAAAGGATTTTCTTTTACCTATTTTTCTGAATTAGTAGAAGTAGGTTCATCCTTAATTGCCAAGAACAAGAATTCATTTTCATCTATATATTCATATTTTTAATCTTCATTTGAAATACTAGCATTCTCATTAATATAGTGAGATTTTTTAATCTTCTCTCCTTTCTTTTCTTTCTCATATCTTTGTTTATTCCTTTTAGCTCTTTCCGGACACTTTGTAGCATAGTGACATATTTCTCCACTACTAAATCACTTAAAGGCCAACTTACCTTCATACTTATCAAAGCCTTTTCTCATTCTTCTTACAAAGTTAGCTTCTATTTCATCGAAGTTTTCTTCATCCAGATATTCAATTTTTGTAGCTTTAAAAGAAATCTCCTTTTTGCCTCCATTTCTTAGACTCGACTTCCTCATCTCATAAGATGTCAAAAATCCTAACAACAAATCCTTAGTATGAGTCTTATAATCTATAGTCTACTCAATAACACTCACCTTATCACTGTAAGCATCAAGAAGAGTTCTAAGAATCTTCTTTACAATCCTAGTTTCATCTATAGTAGTGCCAAGAGATCGTATTCTAGCTACTACCTCATCCAATCTATGTACATAAGCTTTGAAATTTTCATCTTCAGACATATGTATAAGATCAATCTATGTTTCCAAAATCTATAATTTTTCCTCTTCAACTCTTTCATCACCATCATGTGCTCTTTCTAAAGAATCTCATATTTCCTTAGTTGTCTTCAATTTATGAACCTCAATCAACTTAGAATGTACTGGCTATTCTTTAAGATGAAATTTTCCATATTATTCACTTCATGTGCTCTAATTTCTCCAAGTGTACTTGGAACATTAGCAAGAGGAGTGTAGGGATTTTTATAATCTTTCTCCACATCATATCCACAATACTCTAGATATTATTCCATCAATACTTTCCATATACCATAATTAGTTCCATCAAACATTGAATAATCAAAGATCATTTTTTTGTCCATCTCAAACCCTCCTCAAGTGGTTAAGCTCTTCACCAAGGAACCAAGATCTGATACCAATTGTTGAATAGGACAACTAAGAGGAGGGGTGAATCGGTTTTCAAAGATTATAACCTTCAATTCACTTACTAGAACTAATACATAAAGTACTTAAATGATTAATCATCAAATGCCAATGCAAAAACTCAATTCCAATGCACAAACACAATAACACCATATTTACGTTGAAAACCCAATGAGGGAAAAACTAAAATGAGGATTAAATCACACTATAGAGAATATCAAAATCGATTACAAAAAGGTTCACTACCTAAGATCACTACCTACAATAAGGATTCACTATCCAATACAGCTAAAACTTGAAGGGCATACTACAATAGAGATACAAGGAAGACAAATAAGAGTTGTTATAGAGAGACAAAAATCCCAATGCAACAAAGGATTCCACCACAATCACTGATCAACTTGCATGAATGATAGAGTTCGTCTTCTACTCATTGCATAAGGAAACTCAACATTAAGCTTCACATTGATTTTCCACACACATAACTCACACACTTTTTGAATAGAACCAAAGTCACGTATTCCCTTTCACTTATCTTCCTTCTTTTCTTTTGTACATTTTTCATTACTATCTGATCTTGTATTTATACTATCTCCAACCTTGAGAAGATACAAAGTCATCCATCCAACTTCAAATTCAAATTAGGCCAGCACCAAAATATCCTAGGGTGGAATTAAAATGAGGGAAACCCAAAAACACACTTCACCAAGACCCATAATAGATCCAACATGCTTCATCAACTTCAAAGATAGTACTTAACACATGGTCATCCAAACTAGTGTAAAACACATAAAACAATTAAGCTCAAAAATTCTAGAAACCAAAAATATCTTCAATGCAATAAGAACATCTTAACTCTAGAACCAAAAGTCAAAAGACTTCATCAAAGAGAAATCTAGACTAGAAAAATTTCTCCCAAACCTCAGCTAAAACACAGAAAAACATAGTTCACAACTGGTGAACACAACTTGAACTTCACAAAGAACCAATAGCCAAAAATCTGGATCTAGCAACCTTCAACAATCATCACTAACATATCTGAATCACACAAACATAGGGACAAGTATCAGATCATCATCTTGAGATACATCTAAATACTTGTAATCTTCCTTTAATAAAATTTTCTCAATATCCTCAACACATACAACCAACAACTAGTAGACAACCAATTGACTAATTGACATCAATGACAACACTTTCATTCATTTTTTCATTCTTGCAACAAAACCTTCTCCAATACACCAAAGGTTTTTCATATCACCTCCTCTTTTATAACTTCATTAATCCTTTTCAAATACGAAATCTCCTTTTCCCAACCTTGCTTCAATGCATCTACTTGATTCGTAGGAATTATGTCAAGTCCCAATTCATGAGATGTGGAGGGATGATAGAACATAACCTATTTGCCCCTAGCAGAATCAACCCTATTTGATTGTTCCTTTAATTTCACATTCTCCATGAAGAGCTAGTTTACCTCCTCATTCATGTCAATCTGAGCATTCTCATATTCAACCAATCTAAGGTCCATTCTTCTAACAACATCTTTGGTAAACGTTGCTAAATGCATTTTCATAATGGCTTCCTCTAGTGCTGAAGTATCTTTAAGTGTTTTGACCATCATCATTCCCCTCATCTCCTACACTACATCCAATAGCCTTGGTTTCAATATATTTTTCTTCTTCTCCCAAAAGACAAAGGTCTCAATCTTAGGGTTGTACTCAGTGCCACTCATTCCCTCTTCCGAGTGAAACTCTATAATCAACATAGGATCCTCCTAATTTCTCACTTGATCAAATAAAAAAATATTCTTTAACTCCATACTTGGGATGAGTAACATATTGCTTTTTAGTACCATCTCTCTAGCCTCATGGGGGATGATATTTACTTCATTTATTCTAATCTCTTTGAAATTCTAGGTTATAATTTGATCATATTAGGATTCATTAGTCCCAATTTTATTTATCTTAACCTTTTCTTAAAATTCCCTCATTTTCATCTTGGCTCAAAATTCTTTCAACTCAAGGTACTTTACAAATTCATCATCCTCCACAAACCTAAGGGAGGCTATTAATCTCTCATCATCAAGCAACCCCACCTCTCTTTGTTCCTACATATTTCCTCTTTCATCATTTTCTTGAACCTTTGTTTCATGTTCAGTGAGTGGCTAAATAACTTCATCGTTATCTTTCGTGTGCCTCAATACATTGGAAACCTCCTCAATGTACCCTACTTATGTTTATAGCTCATATGATACCAATGGACTACATCATATGTTTTATGCCTTTTATCCTTTGGTTTCTCTAGGGATGAAGTTGGTGAAACTGGTGAACACTATTGAATTGAAACTACATCATCAATATGCTCAAAAATCACCACCCCACCTAGCTTCTTAATAGGAAGCTTGGTGGGATTTTTAGGTTGACTCTTAGGTTCTTTGGTTAAATCCCCATACAGTTTTTTTTTGAAGCTATCAAAAATTAAATCAATCCTCTTAAGAGGATTCCTTTCTTCTACAAAATACCCCCAAAACTTTGGGTCTTCTTTCCTCTTCTCTTCCTCCACCTTCATCAAAATATCCCATTTCCATTTCCTTTGAAATACTTCCTGAGGGGTGAGATAATTCCTTATTACATGCTCATCAGATTCAACCTAATGTGTAATTCCTGATTTGGTAAGAATAACTTGTTTCACATAGTTCATATGTCATTTGGGGTCAAAAAACCTTTTCCATTTTAGATCCCAAAGCATATTTGTTCTTGAGATATTCCTACAATTCTTCAAGGGTGTTTGCATTAATGGAAAGTCGTCCATATACGGTCAAATCAGGTAAAACTATGTATTTATTTTTCTTTTTCATGACCTCCCTCTCCATCCACAACATTTTTTCACATGAATTCTAAGAATTCAAAATGAGAAGGGATAAATGTTAGAAAAATGTGGGGAGGTTGGGACCACTTATATACTCTTATGATTGTATAATTAGGAAAGAAAAACCAGTCACCAAAATTATGTGTATGTCCCTTCTTTGGTTTTAAGGCTAGAGGTCTTAATAATTCTCTCATCTTTAAGGATAACCTTGGTGAAATTTTTCCAAGGGTGGTGATGATTCTAACTATAAAGTCATCATGGAAGATCACATAGTCACCATTCTTGCACCTGGTATCCTAGACATAGCATCAACACTGCACTGACATCCTTTTCCCTTGTTGATCATTCATCCTTATGTTCATCCTTTGGGTCCATTTTTCACTATTCTAATATAGCATTAAATGGAATAATAAGAAGTAATGTCTGAAAGTGATGGGGGCTCTATTCTATATTACTTGGAGGAATCCTTCATGTAACCCCTTTTCAATTACTAAAGAAAAATCATACTCAATATTTACTTTTTCATTTGGTATTTTCATGGCCATCACATCACTTCGACTAACATATTTTCTTATGCATCTATCCCTAACACTTGACATGAAGAAAAGTATGTTCTTTTGAAGTACACTTCAAAGTTATCTACTGAAAATAGCTCAACAAAAGTAGGGAAAATAGGTATCTTTCTGTTATTTACACCCTTTTTCAGGTATAGTGGAATCTCATCACTTTGGTAAGTTTTCCTTAGTCTATTGTAATCTTCCTCACTCTCTTGAAGGTAAACTTTAGTGAGAGCTTATTTTAAACTTAAAAAAATTAATTATGGTAGCCTTAGCTAACACTACCAATGGTGACCCATTAGGAAAACTCATAGTCTTTGTTGCTTGATGATAATGTTTTGATAGTGTTTTGATGAACTCAACATCTATGAAAACATTCAGGACTACTAACTTTGCTAAGTGAATATTCTAGGGGTTCAAAAAAAGAACCTCAAAATTTATTTTCTCACAAACATATCAAAATAAATACCACCCTAAAATAGGAATAATTGCATCCCTACACCCCTGTGCTTGATCTTTGAACACTTTCTTGTAGCCTTTCTCAACTGATTTTGATAATGTATCTAAAATTGATTGTTGGAGTGGTCTCTTTTTCACTAAAGGCTCCCCTTTATTACTCATAGACTCACTCCTTTTAGCAGACATTATTATATTTAACTAGGGTTCAAGGTTTCTAACTTCACAAAATCAATTGCAAACAATAATTGACACCACCTCAAATCAAAGAAGCAATTTGAAGTTTCTTATGAACACGAGAAGAGCATAGGTTCACTTACTTGTTCCTATGATAGTTGTAGAGAACACACCATGCTTTGAATTCCTCCTTCTCTAAGTATTCCAATATGTTGCAAATGATTTAGGTAGCATCAAATTCAGAGTATATTAGCTTTTGAGCTTCACCATTTCATCATTATTACTAACTCATGTTGAAAATCTTCAATGATTGACCACGTATGTGAGTTTTATACAAGCACACTCAATTTGAATAGATTAAATGGTTTGAAATATTTCCATTCATTTAATTAAGGTTATTTCATTAATATAGCACCAACCTATAACATAGTACCACCATCATAATTCAAGACTTTTTCAATGGGGCAAGATCATATTTCTTTTATTTTAGCCTACCCCACTATATTGCATAGCATTTTTTCATCATAATGTACCCATTGCAGGGATGCAGGTTATGTTATGGTAGTTCACTTCCTATCTCTATAATGTACACACTCTTATTGACTATTGCAGTAGTGCAGTAAGTGCTGATAATGAGTCTTATGTCTTGCCAATCCTCTACACCCTATCAATGGTGACTACATACCCCCATGGGGATGTGGTATTTGATAGATTCACATATTTGGATGAAAAAGCATGGGGTCATGTGAATGTAATAGTTCTGAGATCATCTTTTTGGAAATATTGGACACTTTTCTAGTCTTCTTGTTCTTGAATTTTTAGTGTTAGCTAGACCAAGAATAATTATTTTTTCTCTTTTTTATAATGACTAAGTTCAGGAAATGGATACAATGAGGATATTAGCAAGAAATTTTGATGAACAACATAATGATCAAGGATTTTCCTAATGGATTTTAGGTTATAAGGTTTACTAAGCTAGTAAAATTAGGTTAATATTGTAAGTTCCAACACTTTCTTCTGCAACCTCTTCAGCTTCAGCATTCCCCTGCACTGGTTCTTCTCTATCTAGAGGATTTTTAACTATATTTTCCTCTACATCAGTAGCTCCAACATCAACCTCATGCTCATGTTGAGCATCGTCTATGTGCATATCTCCTTCCACATTATGTTCCAAAGGAATAGTGCCATCTTTTGTTTCCAAGAGTAGAGCCATTTTTTGCACAATCTCCTTGGCCTTATCAGTGCATTCTTTTCAGACCATTTCATGATCTTTCTGATCCATTCCCATAAGTACATTTACCTTTTTTTGGTCCTTAGCTCCTTGTTGTATATGGTAGATAGTGTGACTCAGACTGCATCATTCAAGGGAGCACCAAATCTGTCTAATGCTTCATCCTTCATATTTTCATGCCCCATTATGGCATCTTCTCTTCTCTTCAACAAGATAATCAAGACATCATCTAGTATATCCTTCTATATTTTCTACAAATCTACCTCAAATACAATAATGGATTGAAAAATAGATTCAATTATGGTAGCTTTATCTACCTCATGTGCTTCCTTGTATAATTCTATTGTCTCCTTTAGCATCTCATTTTTCACTATACTATTGAATAGTGCTTCAACCTTCATGGGAGTGAGGTCTCCCAGGTTCTTTCTACTTCTTCACCTTTACTAGAGGCTTTTTTTGCTTCTTCTCCCATGAGGCCTTCTTAGCTTCCTTCTCTTTCCCCCTCTTCTAAATTTTGAAACTAGCCTTTTCTTTCTCCACTTCCTCTTCTCTCTTTGTATCTACAATGTCAATCCTCTTCCTTTTTGAGATTTCTTCACCTTGTAAAGGATCTTTCTTTATTTTCTAGACCAACTTTGGTTCTTCCTCTTCCATTTCCTCTTCTTCTAAGTTGGCAATATTGATGCCAATTTCCCTTTTCCTTGTTGCCTTCTGCTTCACTCTACTTCTGGTAAGAGAAACAGGGGGTACTAAAGTAGTAGTGTTCTTTCCTTCTTCCTTGGTGGCATGCACTACCAAAGGGGATTTCTCCCTTACCAGAGGACTATCTATAGATTTAGATGTGGTAGCAGATCTACCTAATCTTCTAGAGCTACCAGAGGCCTCTTTTGTACTCATATCATCTCTAGAGATCACTCTCTAGCATACCTTACTCTTTCTTTTGAAAGACCACAATCTTCGACATAAAAATTCACCTTTTTTTCCACTTTATTCTTCATTATACAATTCTTGAATTCCAAGTGAACTTATAATGATTTCTCTACATATGTCACATACCTTTTCCTATTAGCCCAATTAGTTCTCAATTCCACTACCTCTATGACACAAAAATCTATGGAAACTAGAAAGATGATATCATTTTTGTATCTTTCCACAATACTCATAGGAATTTGATGTCGCTTTTTCATTCTCATTTGAAATATTACAAAGAATGCAGTAAGTACATCATTCTATGCACTGAAATCTCCAAGGTTCCTCATGTAATTAGCTATTTGGTGTGCCACAAGTTTTTCATTTGACCAATTCTCCTTTCCTATTATAGGTACTTCCCTCAAGAAGTAGAGTAGTAGACACATAACCAATGTTCTATATCTGAATACATATTTCTTCTTCTTGATTGCTTTTAGATTCTCCATTAGTTTTTGTTGAAGCAACTCACAAAGGTCATAATCAACATTATTCTCAACCATGTCCTATGCCACATGAATTATGGTGGAAAAATCTGAATTATCTTTATTAGTGTAATAGGTTTTATATCCTATAACCATAGCCACATATCTAACTATCATGTTTCTGATAGTTTTTACTCTGAGGGCTCTCAATCAAATGTTGCACCCATTCTTTCCATTACATCCTTATTAACTAATTTCAATATTGGAACTGGTCCAATGGATCATAAAGTAGTGACCACCCTTATTGCATCCTTTTTAATAATATGGGACATGTCTAGCCAGAAATATTGGTCATGAAATAAACTTATGGCCATCCTAATCCATTTGTTATTAAAGTAATTTGGAAACCACTTCCAAACATCTAATTTCCTTTTGTCTAGGGATTTGTACTCTGGATTGAAAGTGTAGTCTTCTATAATTAACTCATTCATCCATACATCTAGTAGCTTTCTGGGATAATGCTCATCCATGATTCCATGAATGTATACCCTAATGTGTTTGGTTGGTAAAAATCCAAATGAAATATGGAAGAATGTGCCTAAAGGATCATCTTCTATGACTTTTGTGGGTTTTTGTGAAACATCTACGATATTTGGTGTAGCCATTGAAATATGCACTCAAAATGATTTCAAAACACAAATTCCAGAAAACCTAGTGTATGAAAGAATTTTTAAATACCTTTTTGCTTTGCACACCGAAATAGGGTTTTAATACTCTATGTGAACCCCTAATTTGATACCTGCACAAATAAGGCAAACAAGCACAATATTAGATTATATGAAAGTTACAAACAAGGATTCCCCATGAAATTAGATTGAAACATTAACATAGGAAGAAAAAATGAAGAACAATGTAAATGAAAGAAAATAAATCCTATTTTAATGAACACTATCAATCCCATGGGGGAGTTGGTGCCAATTGGTATGTCGAAATCAGCCCTTTCCCAACTCCTTTGTAAGCTTGATGATTTGATCCACTTGGTGGTTGAATTCTTGCATAACCTAGCTAAGATCTTGATAAAAGGATGTGAGAATAGCTATGCTTCAAGATGGATTTGAGTATAGTAAGTCTACTCAAATTGTGGATGATTGAATGAGAGGAAGAGTCTCTCATTTATAGATTTCCAAAATGGAAGAGAGAGTGAAAATAAGAAATGTGGGATCATTCAACATCCAATGGTGAAGTGCCACTTGTCAAGATGTGAATGGTTGAAGGTTGAGCATATTTTGATCAATGTGCAAGTTTGAATTTTGAATTTGATGAAGTGACATGTTTAGGGGGGATGAAAGAAATGGAGTTAATGTCACTTGGCTCAATGCAAAGGACATGTAGGAGGTCTTAAATTCCTTGTTGGAAGGACTAAGTCCATTTGAATTTGAATTCAAATTTGAGGGAATATTCCCTTTTGATGCCATGTGAGGGAAAATAGAGATTTAATAAATCAAAGTAATTGATTTATTGTGCAAGTTGCATTCTCTAGAGGATGTGACATAGATTAAGATTAAATTACTCAAAGTTTAATTAATTTAATGATGAATTTAGGAGATGTGACAATTTAGACTTAAATTTATGAATTGATTTAAGTCAAATTGAGAGGAAGGGTTTAAATAAATTATTTTAATTTATTTAACTAAAGGGGATAATGTTAGATTAAATCAAATAATGTTTAATTTATGCAATTTAATAAGAAGAATT
Organism: Sequoiadendron giganteum; assembly: GCA_007115665.2. Lineage (NCBI taxonomy): Eukaryota > Viridiplantae > Streptophyta > Pinopsida > Cupressales > Cupressaceae > Sequoiadendron > Sequoiadendron giganteum. The sequence continues at coordinate 554,325,820 of CM021107.1, read as the reverse complement.
TTAGGGATTTAATCAAATAAAATGAATTACTTAATTAAAAGGAGTTTTACATAATTAATTAAATAAAATTGATTTATTTAATTAACAAGAGATGATGACTTAATTAGATAAAGTTGATTTATTTAATTAAGAGATGAAAAGCGATTAATTTAATAAAATATAGATTATTCGATTAAATGACTAGCAAAGGAGATGATTCAGGATGAAATGGTGTTAGTAAACCAGGATCCAGTGTGTCGGATCGAATTGTACATTTTCCATGTCTACACTCTACAACCTTGAATCACCTTGAAATCTTCAAATTATCTTCTCAATACTTTATTCTCCTTCAAATTCTTTTGACAAAATGAATTCTCCTTAATAAATTCCTTTTAACTCTTCAATTTGACCTAATTTTACAATAAACGCTTCATTCTATAAAGCTAGCAACCCTAAGTCTGTATGTGTAGTCAACTTCTCATGATCCAAAAATCTCTACATTTTCATATTTTCTTCCAAAATATCCTCTTCAATATGTCAAGCATGAAAATATTCATCACATATCCTCATATTGTGGCTTCAACACCTCTTTTCTGGTGGGGGATATAAGATATCCATTAAGGATCCCCCTAAGCCAAGCATTTGGCTTGGTTTCCAAAGGGGACATCTACACTAGAGGATGGTAAAGATTATTCCTTATTCTCATTATCTTATTTCTTTCACCAAACCTTATTCATTTCTTTCTTTGTCTCTTCAAGATCAATATTCTTAACTAGCTCATTCTTCCTTACTGAATTATCTTTCCTTGTATTTTTGCTTCTACAAAACTTAGCGATATGTCCAAGATTACTACAATTGTTGCATTTGATGTTTCTCTAAGAATTATTCCTTTCATTCATTCTATATCTACATTGATTAGATTTATGTCCAAATCCATAACATGTATAATAGTAACCATTAAAAGGTTGAATCATTCTACCATTGTTATATGCATTCATCATTTGGATTCTACATTTATTTTCTCTATGTCCAAATTTATTGCATGTAAATCATTGATCAGTACAGGATGGAACATTTCAATTTTTTATTCCTCTACATTCCATTTCTCTATACCCATATTTATTGCAAGAATAATAAATCACATTGAAAGACGGGCACCTTTTTGCATTAGGTTGTCTGATTGAAGGTCTTCTGCCATTGTTTTTTTAATTCTAGATTACACCATTGTTATTCTTGTCTTTAGTCTTCTCTAGTTAATTAAATTTATTTTTTGTATTAGATGTTTGATCTTCTTTTGAAATTTCACCTTTTTCAAATCCCAAACAACCTTTGTCTTTGGATTCTTTCTGACTTGTAATCAACTCATCAAGAATTGCATAAATTTTCTTGAATTTATCTTCATGATTTTTTGTTTTCTCTAGATTTTATCTCAAGCTTACCACTTCTTGTTCAAGCCTCATGCATTCATAAAATTTTATTTTCATCATTGCATGCAGAAATTCCTCAACTCTTTTCTTTTCTTCAACTTATACTTTTGATCTAGTAATGCTTTCATTCTATTATTTCAATTGTTCACTAACTTACTTATTCCTTTCTTTGAACTTATTGATTTTCTCTCTCACCCTTTTGAGGTATTCATTTGCTTCTTTAACATTTTCCTTTAGATCTCTATTTTCACTTTCAATTTTTCTAAGATCTTCAAGAGCAGTCTTGAGTTCTCCATCTTTATCCATCATGTAATCTTCTTCTATGTTCCCCATAGTAGGAATGTTTTTTGAAGGGATATGAAACATTTTATCAGTCATGTGTTTAATATCCAAGATCTTACCAAAATAGTCAAGATCCTTCTAGAGAATGAAGCTCTAATACCAAATGTTGAACACCTAAAATACTAAGAGGGGGGGTGAATCAGTATTCTATTAAACCAATCAAACATTATCCATTCAATTAAAACAACATATTCAATTTAAATTATAAATGAAAGAATGAAGCATCCAAAACATTACACAAAACATGAAAACCAAGATTTTTACATGGAAAACCCAAAATGAGAAAAACCACGATGAGGGTTACCTCACAATATGTTATATCCAAATATAGTATATTATGGAAATTCTCACTATAGGTGGACTCACTGTCTAGTGGAATAAATTCCCATAGAGAATAATAAAGAAGATAGAAGAGGTAGCTTACAACCTATTAAAATGATACAATTGCATCTATCGTATGTTGGATTTTAGTTCCAATAAAGCACAAAATCAATCTTTGCATTGATTTGGATCAATGCTCTACTTTGCTTTGTATTCACACACTTTTGATTAAATTTGCATGATACACATGTAGGTCGATCACCATATATGTCATCTATTGCACATCACTTTTCTCTACTCTCACATGTCCTCTCCAAAAAACCAAAAATAATCTACTATATATACATATCAAGTGTAACATCAATTAGGTCAACCTAATTAGATGTAACACATAAAATCAACCTTTTTGGCTCTAAACATTTCATCCACACTTCACGCCTCAATTAAAGATTTAATTCTCCTTAAGATAGGCTAGAATGGATCTAATATAGTTCCACTATAAGATATAATTACTTGTTCATCTATTTCAAAACATCGAATGTGTTAGGTCGGCCCCAAATAAGACCTAAACAAAAAACCAACTATTAATCCAATTCACCACATGTGGAACTCAAAACATGATCCCATCAAGAATTCCTACTAAACTAACATCTAGAAGAATATATTCAACACCGCAACTCAATATGTTCATCTGTGGAGTAATGCATAATCTCCCATGCAAACACTTTGTACAAGAAATGACTGTGATATACCAAACTAAGTTTTTTTATTCATATCTTCTAGAATATTTTTCCAATCAATAAAATATCTTGGATTTAGATATATCTAATGTTCAACAAGATATAGTTACAATCACAAAGTGACATCTCATCTTGCAGAGGAATGCAAAGCCCAAAAAATCATGTATTGAGCCACTGAACTTCTAGGATTGGCACTTAGTGAAATTATTGTATAGATATACTTTTCAAAATGAAATTATTGTATAGATATACTTTTCAAAATGAAATTATTGTATAGATATACTTTTCAGACTAACTCATCTTATGCAAGTGCCTTTAACAATACTTCCTAACTATGTTGGGATGATCCATAACAATGTTGAAATAAATGACAACACTGAATCATATAGTGTACATACCATGCTCATGTTTCCATAACATCATCAATGACAATCTCCTCAATCTTCCCACATCCTTTCTATATCTCACTTTACTATTGTCTTATATCTATATATATATTTGTATATTACATCTTTTGAGCCTATACTTATTCCCAAGAATAAGTATCCCAAGGAGTGTGCCTCTATATATCATGTTCCTTAGATGTGTTGGTAAAAAATATCTTTTGTAATGGTTTTATGTCACTACAAAGTTATATATCATGCCAACACCATCCCCCCTTTCAAATGATGTCCTATCCTCATGACATATTGGTTGTCTTGTAAACATTTATAACATTATATTTCATAAAACCTAGGATGTAGTTCATTTTGAAGGAAATATGTGTATGTAAATCCCCTTTAGCTAGGTGTATGTATTACCCCATTATATAATTCCTTATTGTAGAAACATTATCTATCCATTAATGATGAGTAGGTTCTATTCTCCATTTTCTAATGTACTAGGAATTTAAATTGGCATTGTCACCTTCATGTTTTATTGATGTCAATAGGTCATTATGTTTGACAGTGGTTATCAAAGGGTGTTAAGGTTGTCAGATGTGAAGGTTGTTAAAGATGAAGAAATATTGTAAGAGTACAAGTACTAATAACATTATGAAGGTTTTGGTGGTGTGTTGTTTGTCAGTGTGTAGGTTGTCTAATCTATCATATCTTGTATCATGTCAGTTATGGTGTGACTATCTTCAGATAGTTCATGTATTCATTATACCATGTTGGGTATGCAGTCAAAAATGTATGTGGTGGTCTGGTAGGATATATTTTAGGTAGAGAGATTATTTAAAATGAGTGGAATTTATTTCAAAAATGCATTTTATCTCTCCAATTCGGAATGAGAGTATGCCTATACTAGTTCTATCAATTTCTTAAATTTTTGGTGGTGTGTCTTAGTGTGTGAGGAGTTTTTTGTATTAGAAGCTTCATCAATCAATTCTAAGTTTGATGCATATGTGCTAATGACTACAACTGTGTGAAATTCAATTCAAGTATGTAGAGTGAGGATATGAACTATTTAAGGTTCCCTTGGTGGCACATGGTGTCAAGTGCTTTTGGAAGCAAGATTGGATTTTTTTATTACACATTTCATGTAATTTTAATTTAGGTTTGTGCTATGTTGTCAAGGTTGGTGTGGATCCTTGGCCAAAATAGTAGAGTGTTAATTTAGTGTCATGTATATTTTTGAAAAATTTTCAAATGCATTATATAAAATATAATTGAGTAGTGTGTAAAATGATATATCTTGAAGAAATAGATTACATCCAATGTAATTAATGATTACAGTGAAATTATTAGGAGTGGGATGTACAATTCTATCATAGCACATGAAGAAAATAAAGTGTTCCACTATCAACGTGTCTATTGGTGTCAAATCTCAAATCCAAAATTATTTTTGTTCTGATAAGATTGGTGTTCTACCTGTTATATTATTTGGATGGGGATTGGTGTCTCTTTTCTAGTGGGGATTTGTGTCTCTTGTAGGTTGATGCCTACTGAATCTTTTGGGGATGGTGTCTTTGGTTGGTTGGTGCCTACTTCATATTGTAAAAGCTACTTATTATATTTTTTCTTGTGAGAGCTTCTCACCATAGTTTTTCCCTTTCCAGGTTTTCACATAAAAATCTAGTGTTATGTGTTATCTTGTTTTGCTCTTTAATTTCTGAAATCACTAGCTTCTATGGTTTAGTGCTCTTCATGTTGAAAATATTTAAAGAGGTTTTTAAGGTTTCCTTTTTTTCTCTAATTATTTGGATCTAATTATTCACCCCCTCCATATATTGTGTTCCCTTCAATTGGTATCAAAGCTAAGTTCCTTTGAAAGTGTTTAACAACTTAAGGTAGATCTGTGATGGCACATGATAGTTCTTTTGAAAAAAACGTATTGGCTTTTTATGCATCCAATTTTGCATTTTTAAAAGTTAGGATGGAGTCATATTTTATTGATTTAGGTATGGACTTATGGAATTCAACTTTAAGGGGTATGAAATCCTTGAAAAACCTAGTAGGGATTAAATTGGGAAGAGGTCTTACGAAATCAATGCTAAGTCTAGAAATTCTTTTTAATGTGGTCTGACTAACACTAAGTTTTTAAAGGTGATAGATTATAGAGCTAGAAGGGAAATATGGGAAAGGTTGTAAAATATCTATGAAGGTGATGAAAAAGTGAAAGAATAAATTTAATAAACTTGCAAAACTTAGTTTAAAGGTCTAATAATGAAAGAATATAAGAAAATTTATACATTAATGCTCTAGGTTGATAAAATTGTAAATCATATTCAAGGTCTTGGTGAAACTTTGGAGGAAAATAGTGTTGTAAATAAAGTACTCATATCCTTACATATAAGGTTTGATCCTAAAAAAATGCTATTGAAGAAGCTAAAGATGTGAATACTTTAAATTTGATTGACTTGCATGGAACATTAACTACATTTGAGATGAGATCTAAAAGTGAGGATTATATAAGAAAAGAAGCTACTTTTAGAGTATCTCTAAAGTAGGTTGGTCAAGACTAATTATGGATCAGATCCAGAAGAATAAAATTTTATTATAAAGTTGCAAAGAGGTTCTGGTAAGTGCAAAGGTAAATTATTTTTCATGTGTTTTAATTATGGAGAAGTTGGACAACTTATGGTTGTGTCCTCATAAGAATACTAACAATGTTGATTTAAAGAATGGAAATAAGTATCTTCAGAGAAGATTTAAAGGAAAAAGAAAGCATAAAAGTTTTTACACTAATGAAGAAAAAGAAGAATATTCTATAGAAGAAGAAGATGATGATGCATCCAATTATGGAAATGGAAAATTGGTATTCATGGCTTTTGAAACCACTGATGGTGATGATGAAATGAGTTATGGAGAAAAAGGTGAAGAAGAAGAATATCTTATGGAGAATTTTTTATTGGCTGGAAAAGAAATCAAGAAGCCAAATATCAAAATTGAAGAAGAAAGAGCTAAAGAGAAAATAGAAAAATATTCAAAGATTTCATAAAATATGACTATTGATCTAAAGATTTGGGTAGAAGAAGAAAAAAGGGTTGAAGAAGTTTTGATGGAAAAGTTATCTACAAGAGAAAAAGATTGTCAAATTCTTAAAGAAAAGATTTTTGTAGCCAAAAAAGAGCTTGAAAAGGAAAACCAATAGCTATAGTTGAAGTTCAGTAAAATTACTTAAAACCTAGATCAGATATTGGATGGTTAGAAAGTTTCACATGAAAAAACTTGCATCAGTTTTGAGGATCAAAAGAAAAATGTGGCAAAATAGTTTAAGAAGAGTAATACGAAAACTCTAGCAGTGACAAGTTCCTTAAATTCAAAATTAGAGAAGAAATCGACAAGTAATGGAAGCATGACTTGAAGTGGTATATTTTTTCAAGTGTAGGACAAGAGAAGGAGATCTAGAGGACAAGGATACAGTACTAGGTCAAGTTTTTCTTTTTCTATTTCTTGTTCTAGTTGTAATTGTTATTGTCACAAGGCTATGGATTGTAAAAGAGTTTTGGTAAGAATAAATAACTTTGTTAGTAATAATTCATTTTCACCTCTTTAATTTTAATATCATATGTCTCAAGTGTAACAATTTTGGACATATTGCATAGAATTGTAGAAGAAATTTTGGGAGTTCCTCATTACCAGGGAATGGGAAGAATGATATTCTGGAGAAGGTTTGGTGGTGCAGTTATTGTAGGAGGGTTCTAGAAGGAGCAATAGGAGCAAGCAATACAATGAATACCTTGTGAAGTAGAAAGGAAAACCAATAGAGGATTCTTCATGGATATCTCAAGCAGAGGTAGTATTATTGCATTGGTGGTTGTCATTGCATCGAAAGATCAAATTTTTAATGCCTGATACAACTGCTATATTTATACAAGATCCATAGGACACAGTTAAGAAATGTCACAACCCAAGCATCGTGTTGCATAAGGAAGACCAAGGGACACACCATCTTGCAACAATTCCCCCAGTGCAAGCGAGGGATTCGAACCTGTGACCTCAACTTTGACACCAAATATTACATAGATGGTTGTCATTGCACCAAAATCTCAACTTCTTAATGCCCAATACAATCGCCAAATTTATACAAGATCCATAGGAGGTGGTTAATCCAGGTCACAAAACCAAGCACCATGTTGCACAAGGAAGACCAAGGTACACACTATCTTTCTAAAAACATATAACTTCAAAAATAAAACTAAGTGATGATCTATGATGAATTAAAATTCTTATAAATATGCTCCTCAAGCCCAAAAATAGGTCTATGTTAGCCTTAAGGGTTAATAACCTAATAAAAGATCAAACATGAAAGTCAACCTCAAACATGAGTAGATAACTCTACATGAGAAGATGTAACTTGTGAATCTCCAAGAGAGGTACCAATGAACCCAAGATGCTATAATGATATTCAATTTAGGTGTGCACGATTAGGGAATAGGTTTGTCCAAAGAAAATGAGCCAGGTTGACCCCAAATGCTTTTTCTGGAAAATACAATGAAATTTTGAGAGAAAAAATTCTACTAGACAAGTGCAAACGATTTGAAATCTAGATATATGGTAGGTGTCCACATATAGATGCTATATCATGTATCATGAGCTAAGAAATGGTAATGTGATTAAATATGGAATGAACTTGTGAAATTTTTACTAAATGAAATGCAAGAAAAAACTATTTTTAGTTGATGCAAGATTGCTTTACAACAAGGGATGCTTTGACATCAAACACTTGGGGTTGGAAGAAAAGTGATTCCCTCACTTTTTGGGGCTAAGAGGAAAACCAAAATGGCCCACCTCCTCCCAATATATCCATGATGAATCCTGTACTGGTCTACCCTTCCATTTCATAAGGTATTTGTTGAAGACAATGTTAGTCGCACATCAACAGTGTAGATAAATCCCCACAGACACACTATGAGAACCTATCTTTACTTTAAATATTACACTAGGACAACCTAAATCTTAGGATAACTCAACTTAATCCCAAGATTTTTTTATGCTAAGTCTTGACTGTACAAGGTTCGCATTAGGGTTATTTGTGATAATGTTGTTAATCATGAGGGGTAAATGGTTTTCCGGTCTCAGGTTCTCAAAGGAATTATAAAGATAAGAAAAATATAATCTCAATCCGATAATTTCCTGAAATTGATAAGTTTGCAATAAAATTTCATGGACTTCAAATAACATTCATTAATCCAAGTATATTTAGCTTTAAGAATTCAACAATATCATGGAATCAAAAGATTTTCAAAAAACTCTTCATCTCTTTTTCTTTTGAAATTTTTTCTAAAATTTGAACATCTATTCTAAAATAAATCAAAATAAATTTCTGAAAAAGTAAAATTTCTCCTAGGTATTATCTAAGCATGCCTTAAGAAATAACAAAACTAGAGGAAACCATTCCATATGTCACCTAATTGCTTCACAACTAGGCACAAAATGGTGTGATATTTTAAGGAAAGGGGGATTATTTTCCATCGGATAGTGTTAGTATGCACCCTTAAACGATGCAACACATAGTCTTGTTCAATAGGAATAAACAATAAGCTACATAAGATTTCATATCAAGAAATAGCTTTCAAATTAGCTCTGATATTGATTAAGTTCTAATGAAACATATAAGTTTTTAATCTAGAATGGAACAACAAACAATCAAAGAACAAAACTTGAATTTTTTTTTGTTCTTCGACATCCATAAATTCTAAACTTAAAATAAAAAAAAATCAATAATTTTTTTTTTATAGGAACAAGGCCCAAATTTTTGAACTTAGGTTCATCAAAGAGAATCATAAAAATAAAATTGAAATGTAGCATGTGGCAAGTGAAAGTTGTAATCAAAATATTCAAGGAAAAGTCAAAAATTTGACTTCTTATCAACATGAATCTTCAACTCCAAGCTTCGATTCACAAGCACTCTGCATAAAACATGATCATTGATATTCTTCACATTTTGGAATGAGCCACTTCACTAGGACTCAGAACAAAGCTTGAAACCTCATTTCAAATCCCTATAAATGCATTGAACCTCCAACATTTGGTGTCTAGTTATCTATTCTTCTTCATTAACCTCTGAATCTAAAGAATCTTCTTCACCTTTCCTTTGCTGATACTCCCGCAAAGCAACCAATACTTGATGGATATGTTCCTTTGAAACTCCTTGAATCGCCTTCCATCTATACTTAAACCTAGTATAATCTTTGGATATCTAAATGATATTTTCATTCCTTTGCATCTTTTTTGTCTCATATTTGACCATGGCATTCTTACACTTTATAATTTCATCAAAAAATTCCTAGTTTAAAGAATGAAAAGGGTCCTTATTTACTCTCTCAATCCACTCCTTGAAATATTTTAGCTTCTTATCACCTTGCCCTTAAGTTCAGGGATCACAACTCTATTGTGCCAACATTTCAATAAAATCTTCATCTCTATCAAGAAAATTCTTACATCTTTTAGTGACCTTTTCAAATCCTTCTACATATTAGATCAAAGTATCACTCTCCAAATTCACTTGTTTCTTCCACTTTTAAAAAATTAGAACCTCTTGATCTAAGGTTATATTTTCACTTACCAACTCTTAGACATTTTCTTGAGTAAGATATTTTAAATTTCGCCTCTCTTCATTAGTCTGTTCTTGGCAAACCTACATTCTCCTTCTAGTTTCTTGGAATTTTCACACCAATGGTATGCCTCCTTATATTTCCCAACTACATTTGTGATTAACTCTTCCCCTTGCCTCACCAAGTACTCCATCCATTCTTCAAATAAACTTAGCTTATGGCAGAGCACTACAATGGCATCAACTTGCTCCTTAGACATGAGTACTAGATTTTGAGGCAATTCAATTTACGCTTGATCAGATTGGGCTAATGACTTGATAAAAACTTCTAGGCAAGAAATCCACTCCTTTATCTCTCTTTTCTTTTGTCCACTTTTCTATACCCTAGCAACAGTTGTTTCTAAATTTATTTTCGTTTCTTCTAATTCTTGTCCCTAGGATGAATGTTTGACATTAATTGTGGTTACCCTATAATTGCTAGGTGTCATCTCATGCTTAATTTTATCTCCTACTGCAGTGGCTATATGGAGTGTTCTCCTAATGCAAAGCAAGAGGATTCAACAACATATCTCACAAACCTTCAACAATAATCCAAAATAATCTTTCTATAACACATGCTATTAGTTGTTTTATGTCACATTGGAAACATAACTATGGAATCCCACAATTTAATGCAACAAATAGTCATTAATAACTTACACAAAACAAATAATCAAGCCAATCGCTCCAATTTTTATGAATATCCAATGGAGGAAAATAAAATTATTACATTTTTCCCAAAACTACAAACCCTAGACAGGGTTAAGACCTGCCCTCACAAAAATGATCATAACTTATTAAAATCTTAATGAAATTTGATGATACTTGAAGAAACTGAAAGTAGATTCACATAGAAACAAAATTCAATCAGTTTTAGATCCAAACTATAGACTTTAAAATCTTTACCATCACATTTTTCAGACTGTAAATTTTGCACAATATTGTTAGAATAGGCAGTCTCATCAAAATAGTCATATCTTCCACAAAACAATACAATTTAATGAGACAAAAATAATTGAAAACTAGAAATATATATCTTTTCATCCATATATAATACTCCATTAGTTGAGTCCATAACAAGCCATAAAAATCACGATTTCAGCCTGGAAATAATGTAAGAATCAGAAAATGCACACAAAATTTGAGGTTGCCATTCATCAAACTTCAAAAAATAATGTCTCCAACCCCCAATTCGAGATTTTGAGGATGTATTTATACATTTCCAACCAAAACCAACTATATTCAACCAAATTTTTATTATTTTGTTGACAAAAAACCTTAATGACACTTTTAACAAGTTGCTTGATAGCTTTCTTGAGCAAATTATACAATTTTTTACAATATGGAATTACTTTAAACATCATTTGACAAATGACTTCAAATATGACTTCCTAACACTCAAACACCTCTAAAATGGTTTGATAAACCTTATTATAAGACCCAATACACAAAATATAGCAACTATTTACAAATGGCCTCATGGAGGCTTGAAAGCAAATTGGTGCTCCTGCACCATCTCCCTCCATCTGTATTATTTTTTATAGCATGTCTTATCTTCTCTCTACATCTAGGTTTAGGGGTTTCTACTTATTTCATTAAACTTCTAACATCTATAGGCACTAGTTCCAACTCTAATGGAAGATTTTTTTCATTCACTAACCAGATGGGTACTTCTTCATTATGTTTTTCCTCTTCAACATTTCTTTGTTCCTCATTATTTGCACATTCAAGAACTTCTCCTTTTGAACCATCGACATTACCTATTACACCTCCCAAAACTTGAACATTTTTTTTCCTCACTAGCAAGGATTCTAGATTACTTTGATTATTCACTGTCTCTTCCTTCTCAAGACCTATATTCTCCTTTCTAGCCATGTGTTCAACATTAGTTCTTGGGGCATCAGTTTCTTGTTGTCTTGAAACATGGGGTTCTCTTCATTTCTTATTTCACCACCCAAGGTTTGTGAAGGATCTAAATTTTCACTCTCAACCCAATCCTCTCTTGATTTCTTAGAAACCTATGGTTGCTCAACATCATTTTTACTACTTCCTCACAAAATTTTGTTATCAATTGTATCTTCATTAATAATATTGCCAATGGGAACCTAACTTGCAATATCCTCTATTCTTCTTTCATCAAGCTTCTCAAGGTTTCCTATCTTTGGGGATATTATTCCTTGTATCTAGAACTTCTTCCACTACTAGTTGCACCATGAGTTTCTCCTTAGATAATTTTTCTTCAACTTGTTTCATCATTGTTGTCCACTTCTCGCACTATTCCTTGATTTTCTATTCATTTAGCTTAGAACTCTCCTCTTGAATCATAGGATTCTTTCCTAGTGTTTGTCTCATTGCAACTGTATTAAATAAAGGGGGGGAGGTGAATAGTTATGCAACCCTTTGAGATGTAGACCTTGTCTGAGCACAAGTGTGTCTTTATTTTTTCCTCTCCATCAATCATAGGTTGACCTTTCGGATTTATTATGGAATAAATTTTTTCCTTAGGCTTTACTATTACCTTGGCCTTACTGGCCACAACTTCTTTACACTAGCTAGATGGTGTCATTAATTTTTTTTGGCTTGTAGCATCAGGATTTTTGTCCTCAACATGTCCAACTGCCTCTACTTTAGTAAATTTTCTCCTATTTTTAGCAGGCTCCTCATACCCAATTTCATCTTCCATCCTTTGTTTCTTCTTTATATTGAGTGGGTATGTGAGCTTTATCCCAACTTTCCTTAATGATTTATTATAATAATTAATCCAATGTTGACTATATGTCAACACCTGCCTAGAAATTTCTTCAATAGTTACTATTTCTTCTTTTTCATAGTCATGGTATGGGATAGGTTCATCATAAATCTTTTCTAAATTATAAATTGGATTCAAAACCTCTCCATCATTTGTATCCAACTACTCCAGAATATCATGAAGTTCCATAATCCTTACTAATTGTAATGACAACCTTTGATATGATCACTTCCTTACCTAATGCTCATCATCACAATTAAGCCATAAATCTTCTAAATAATAAGTATGAGCCTACTTGCTGCCTATTTTGTTAGCAAGATTTCCCTTTGGATCATAATTCCTTCTTTGAAGTTAAAGAACTCAAAATTATACATCTTCAATTCTAATTCTCACATATCGGCTTGTTTAGCTACATTCCATTTGTAATTCCCAATTATGATAGGGAATTTGAAATAAAATTTCTTGTATGTTGCTAATAAAAGAGCATGGGAAGGCTTCATTTATCTCACCAATTCCAATAATATCATTTTTTTTTTGGATACCTAGGTAACATGAAAGGGTATCCTTTGAATCCTTCCACCCTGATGTAATTGAAAGTGGGAAATTGAATGTACCAACCCCCAACCAACTAAATGACACTCTATGCTTTCAAGGACAAACTTTTAGCTTTTTCATCTTCCATTATTCTCACTAACTTCATAAAGAACACATCATTAACCCTTCATTAATCCTTCCAACACATGTGGATGGTAATCTATGGTAAATGAGCATATATCAAATTACTCCCTGCTTATCTTCCTAGGGCACCAACTTTGTTCAATCCATGAATATTTTCCCTCAAGGCACAAGAATAAACCATAGAATAAAACATAGAAAACCATCGGGACTCTGGGAACTCCTTTATATTTCCATGCAACTTCTCACTGATGAAACTTCCTCAATGAATTTGCATGGGGCCTTCCGTTATTTTTTCTATTAGTCTAAACATCCATGGTTCAAATTTATTGTCATCTCTGAGTCTAGAAATCCTTCTTAATAGGGTTATGATATATTGAACATCCTGGTTAAACAAAAACCTTGGAATTGGTTTCCTTTTCTTAGTAATCTCCACCTGGAACCACTTTTCATTCATAGATATTCTATTATGTTCTTGTAGACTTAGATATGTTTTGTCTAGGGTTTTCATATCCAATGAATTCATCTGGTGAGATGTGAGGAGCCCAAATTTATATACAATTCCTTTTATAGAGAGGTCTAAATAGACTCTCCCTTCTTTCTCAATGACCCTCTTGTTTGGGTTATACCAATTGATACATTCCATTACCAATTCAGGGGCCTCCATTGTTGGCGGAAACGTTCATGCTAAATGCAACCCACTTGTTATAATATTTTTTAAATAGTAAAAAGCATTTTATTCTCAAACCCATGTAATGAAATCAATATCACAAAACCATCTTGGTTGAGTGTTAGTAATTGTCCCACAAACTGGTGCAACTTGTGAAGCAAAGTATTCAAATTCCTCATTTGGCTTCCTTTTGGAAATGTTAATATTTTCTTGGGTTTCCTGCATTATTAGCAGATGTTGTCATGTGAATATGTGTAAAGTGAATAATCAACACACAACTAATGAAACATATTATATTATAGAATTGAAATCACAAATCTAACGTAATTGAAACACAACAAACTCCTTAAGATCATTCTATTGTTTCCTATCTCCAAGGATTCCTTAAATCATGGTGGCTCTCAAATTTTATGTATGTAATCTAACTATTAGAATGACAACCTAGAGAATTGATATTGTAAACATGTAAGAATCCTAGTTCCTACATGATTTGATAAACTATGTGATATGTTGTAAATGATAATGGTGATATAATAATGGATATGATGCTAAATATTATGATGCAAATGTTGTGTAAAACTATTATGAAAATGGAAAAGCAGCTAATACACTAAGCCATGATTCTAAATTAATATGCAAATACTATGCTAAAATGCTAAATGCTCTAATACTCTCAAATGGTCTTATTCTCAAAGATCTATTATGAAAAGCTAGACAATGATGTTTATTTATAGGATTTCTAAGGCATATTGTGATGTGGCAACAACCAACGGTCAAGATTTCATTTGGAAAGATTGATGATGGAGGATGAAGAAGTTAGAGAGAATCGTGGAGATGGTTCCCTTTAAAAGAGAACTTTGCCAAGTGTTTAGAAGAATAAATGAGATGGAGGAGCCAAGTGTCCAAGGTTGTTTCAAATTTTTTGAGGATAGTTCCATTTAAAAATTAGAGATATTTAAATTCATGATACACTTGATGATGTGGATGATGAGGTGGAAGGAGGTTAGAGAATTAAGTAGAAATGTGACAACATTGAATTTTGAAATTCAAATTTAATGAGAGGGAATTAATCAAGTAAAAAAAATTAGCTAGATTTGTTTATTTAATTAAATCATGAAGAAAATGATTTGAGATAGCAAGAAATTAGAAGATGAAGTATATAAATAAATATTTCAATTTATTTATAAGTAGACAAATTAAGAGGGTGTTGGATGACCTTGATACTATTATATGGAGACCCTACATAGGCTATGAGCAGTGCCCAGAGGATGATACATAGATGCCTTATGTATGCAGTTCCAGATACTTGATAGGGAGGACACCATTCATCATAGAGAGATTCATGCTGGGGAGAGTGCTACAACAGTATGATAGGATTCAAGGTATGCCCCAGGGAGTGGCTCAGTATGCATAGAGATGAAAAGACATTCCAGAGTGGGGGCCAGTGTTTTCTTATGATGCCGCTGTAAGTGTATAATAAGTGAATAAGCATAAAAACACCTCTTAATAAGACATTATATCAATGATTAAAAAAAATTGAATCAATTCAATAAAGAAATCAATTGAAAGCGTCCTATTGCTCTCTATCTCCAAATATTTGTTAAATCCTACTTAGCTCTCAGATTATAAGCATATAAGACTGTTAAAATGACTATTTGGAAGAACGAGATAATACTAATGCAATTGCTAAATGATGAATCAATTTAAACTAGCATGACATAGATATGAAATAGATAATTGCAGCTACAGGAGGCAGCCGTGGTTGAAAACTTGAATGCTTGATGCTTGATGTTTGGATTCCTATAGAGTAAGAATGCAAAAGCTTAATTATCTGGATCCTTTTCTTAGTACAATGAGGCTTTATTTATAGATTTCCTGGTTGTAGAAATGCACAGGGAAAGCTTTGAGAGGCTTGGATTCAATCTAGAGAATTGAATGGTGAGAGATGGAGGAGATTGAGAGAAAGATGGAGATTGTATCTACCCATGAAAACACCAAGCAAGAGAAGAGGAAGGATTGATGGAAGAGGATTGAGAGATCAAATCCCAAATTTGTCTCCAATTTGTCTCCAAAACTTTCCGTGAAGTTTCAAAGCATTAATTTGACAAATTTAGACATAAATTAGACATGGTTTAGACATAGGAAATCTAATTCATTTTTGAGAGAATATAGATGGAATATTCCTTGTGTAACAATTCAAATATTTTGATTTATTTAAATTAGCAAAAAGAAAGATAAATAATTTAATAAAAACAACTATAGGATAGTTGTTTATTAAATTAAAATAGAAGAATAAATGACAATTAATCAATAAAGTGTTTCAATCTTTATTTAATTAATTTAAGATTGGTGTGATAGATTGGAATAAGGATTTGATAATTAAATTGAACAAAGTATTTATTTTTGTTTATTTAATTAAGACAAGATTTTGGAAGAAATTATGAAGAATATAAATGTGAACTATATTAAATAAATATTTCTATTTATTTAAATAGTAGAGGAAAATAGAATAATTAATCAAATAATGTGTATTTAATTAATCAGTTGTTCCAAACCATTTTTAGGTGTATACATTTTTCCCCTCTTCGAAGTGATGTGTTTACGCATTGCTACGAAGAATAGTTTTGCTGCTACTGCCAGGATTGATGATTTTGAAAATTCTGTATGCCCCATACATGCCCCAGACATTGATTTCTAGATGATTGATAGATAATATTCCCCCTCGGGAGATAAATTAATGATTTGATGATTTTTAGAATTTTTTTTTTTTTGAAAATTTATGATTTTTTGATGATTTCATGATGTCCCGATGATGAAATAATTTATCTCCCAACAAAATGATGAAGAAATAGAGCCCTTGGATGAGTTTTAATTAATTTCATGGATAAAATTAATCAAAATATGATAAAATATGATCAAAAATACCTTTTAAAAATTATAAATAGTGCTAAAAGGTCATTTTCAATTCATTATTTGCTTTTAGAGTTTAAAATTCCCAATGATAATGAATTTTCTTCCAGCTGGAGCAAGATGCCTATCCCCTTCCATACTCACCAATTCGAGCGCGTTCGACACCACAGACAGCCGCCTGGATATGGACCTCCGGTATGTACCCCTCGACCTCCTCGTAATTCATCATTTTTTTGTTTTTTATGCTTTTTAGGTCCTAGGCATATCGAACTGTCTTTTAGCATTTTCAAGATGCGTTGTAGCACTTACATTCTGATGTAGCGCTTTTAGTAAGAAGTCTAGCGCTCGCGTTAAAACTCTTAGCGCTTTCGGTCAGCGAAGTAGCGCTTTCAACGAATTAGCACTTAGGTGTCAATTTTTAGCGCTTTGAAGCCAGATTCTAGTGCTTTGAGACTTTCAGCACTTTGAGTCAGTGGATTAGCACTTCCAAGGTCTATTCTAGCGCTTCTGGTAAAGCGGTGCTTTGATAGTCTATTTTAGCACTTTGGAGCACTAAAATAGCGCTTTGGGTCCCGCTTCTAGCACTTTAGACTGATAAAGTAGCACTTTTGGGATTTAGCGCTTTGGAAGCCTATTTTAGTGCTTCTAGTCGGAATTGTAGATTTTGACTTAGTGAACCTTGATTTTATCAATTCCGATAACGTCCATTCTCCTCATTGGTATGATTGATATCCAAATTCGCGATGTTGGATTTGATGGGTCAAATAAGACTAACTCTCATGATAGGTGAGAAGAAATCCTATTTCTTGATGATCCTCATGATAGGCGAGGAAATGATTCAATACCTGATAAATCTCATGATAGGCGAGATCTAGCTATTGTGTTGATGAACCTCATAATAGGTGAGGTTTGTTGATGATTTGAAAACCTCATGATAGGTGAGGTTTAATGTTCGCCTATGAATTTTGACCGAAAAATCCATACCATAGCTTTTGAAATAGACTTGATAGTAGAATGATGTTTGATTCTTGACATAGTTCACTGATTGTAGATCTTTCTTTATGATGATAGGAGGATCGGGGTACTCTCCAGATGTGAGAGAGATTTCCACAGATGTTTGATTTGATACCACATTTGACACTAGCTAAGCTCCAGGTGATAGGACAGTGTGGCCTCACGAGTTTATTAGACATGCCCCAGATTAGGATTAATCGGGGTTTATTGACTGCTTTGGCTGAGAGGTGGCATAGTGACCACAACACCTTTCACCTACCCACTGGTGAGATGACCGTCACACCTGAGGATGTGTGGCAGATATTACGCATTCCTTACATGGGGGAGATAGTGACATATGACTCCCACGGGACCAGCAGTAGAGATGCCCTTCGCTGGGTTTTTCAGGATCAAGACATAGAGGGTCTGAGTGTCAAATGGTGTAGGATTGCAGATTCGTATGCGACCCTACGAACAGTGTTAGCTGGATTTATTAGAGGATTCCTTTGCCCTAATCATAGGTCAAAGGGATTCCTCATTGGCTGGGGATGGACTCTTGAGAGCATGTTGGTACATGGTACCAGATATGCGTGGGGGATGTGCATGTTAGCACATCTGTACCATGATCTTCATTCTATTGTGTACCTCGGTGCACGCAGTATATCAATAGGGGTGACCTTGTTACAGATATGGGTTTGGGAGCACTTTTCCATTTGTCGGTCGTTCCCCCTTGTAGACAGACCAGTTGGTAGACCATACATATTTAGATACAGTGGTCAGTTTACACAGGCCCATATGGGCAAGTTAGAGCATTGGAGACAGGTGTTCGATGATACAGAGATAGTGATATGGCATCCCTACCTAGACTATGAGGAGTGGGAGGAGGATGGTGCAATATTGGGCTTCCTATGCGATTCCATGTACCTCATTGGTCGGACATTGTTCAGTGCATGCCACAGGGAGTAACCCACTATGCTAGGTGATGTATGGATGCTCCTGATTGGGGTCTGACACTGTCATATGATGTTCTAGTAGAGGGATACAGAGCTTTATAGCCATTTCCTTGGGATATGCGGAGGGATATTGCAGAGGCACCCGTGACCGAGGAGTATGCGGCCTATTTGGCATTGGTTCCCCATCCTCGCATTACCATCCCTGATGAGCCGGCACCGTTACTAGTAGAGGAGGATGTGGTAGAGGATGCCGCTAGTGGTGAGGGTGATATCCTAGCAGATGAGAGCTCAGAGAGTGATAGCGAGGCCAGCAACAGTAGTAGCAGTGATGAAAATGACGATGACAGTGGAGGATACAGAGGACTAGGGCCAGACATTCAAAGTGCACCCTCTTCCAGTAGGTCTCGCAAGAGGCAGGCAGTGACAGTGTCAGCCAACAAGTAGGAGAGATAGATTGCTAGACTTCAGGCATAGGTATAGACCTTGCAGGGGCAGCTGGTACATGCTCAAGGCATGCTTGTGCAATCTCAGATCTAGATGCAGGCACAGGCACAAGCTCATGCACAGGCCTTAGCACAGGTATAGGGGTAGGTATCCCCTATGCAGACGCAGGTTGATACCCTGACAGTAGAGTGAGATAGTGTCAAGCAGATTGCCGAGAGGGAACAGGAGAGAGCCGAGACCTTATAGAGAGTTGCTGATGGTAGCTGAGTATCAGATTAGATGAGAGAGGTTCTACGGGCTGCTTGAGAGGCTGAGTTTTACAGAGGTCGGTATCATGATCTAGTACCAACCGAGCATCGAGTTAGTTATGCCCCATCGAGATCAGGGCGGACTCACACACGGACTATCAGTGAGGGGGTGTTACAGCCTCCATGCAGAGATCCCAGAGATTCGGGTCCTTCAGGGGGTGGTGGTGGTATTGGTACAGGTCCTGTTGGGCCTGCCCACTCTGGCAGTAGCAGGTCATAGATGTCATTTTGAGCCTGTGTGATGTATATTATGATTGTACCTCTTTGTACGATGATGTATTTTTATGATCATATTTCATTGTATACTTGACACTTTGATATATATATGAGATGTTTTTGACATGATTATGATGATGGCTTCATGATTTCTATGTGATGGATGTTGTTATATGCTTTATGTGATAATTTTATTCTAAATGTAATGATGATAAATGATGATTTATTTTAATACAATGATGTAATGATGTATGTATGGATGGACAAATGATATTTGGATATATGATGTGATGTATGGATGTATTAAATAATGATTTATATGATGAATGAGATAATGTATGAAATAGATGGATGAATGTTTCTTTTTATTTTAAAATGTGATGATGATAATAAATGTAATGAATGTTGTTATAGTAAGAATGAACCTGATGTATTAATGGTAGAATTAATGATACATGATAAAATATACGAATGATGAAATGATGATGTGATATGTTTTTGATGATTTTATGTCAAGTATACAATGTTGCTTTTGTAGATTAGATAATCATTGATTGGAATCCTTTATGCATCAAATACTCTGCAGATAATAAATGATGATGAATGCAATCTAATTTTAATCATGCAGCTATATGTAAAACAAATGTCATTTTAACAGTCTTTTCGTGCTCGGTATCATCATAGAGCTTTATTAGATGTTGAAAGTGAATACAAGCGTCAATGGTTGTGTTAATCCAATTATGACCTGAGTATTACCTTCATGATTTTTGATATTGCAATCGAACACAAGCATCGAGGTATATTTGAACCGAGATGACCTGAGTATTCATTGCATAAACAGATAGTGATTAATCATTTGAATGTGTGAATTCTGAATGTCATCGGTGATACATTTGCTTAGCACATCCTCCAACAATTCATACATGTAAATGATTAACATACAAACAAAAAATAATAAAAACATCATTCTTTTTCCTTGTTCCTCTAGTGCAAGACATCATTGAGTTACTCCAAAGAAATGATAATAGAAAAAGTACAATTTATCCATTTCACTTATTGTGTTTCAATCATTTTTCAAATTTAAGATCATCCATCCTGATTTTGACATGTTTTTTTGGATTTTTTGAGACTTTTGACGAAAATACCTAAACTACTAACTTATCCTAGGGGTCTCAGAGGCTGATTTAAGATTAGCCTTCCCTACGTTACACATGTAGAGACCACATAGTTCGACTGACATAGACCTATGTTTTTCGGAAATCGCTTTTCGAGACTGAATTTTTTTTTACATGTTTTTGGATTTTGATATGATATGGATGTTGTGATGCTTTTCTGATGATGAATGACATTGTGCTTTGATATTTGTTTTTGTTTTCTTACATACTTCCATGTTCCCAGACTGGAAAAATTGATATGACTTAATTGCCCTTAATGATATCCAGATGTTGCCCCCAAGCTATGGAGTGATATTGTGACCCTGTGATATGGCTTCTTTAATGGATGCAATGATAGCAAGATGACTGACATGATATGGAATGGTACTGACTACCAAACTAATGATCCAGATATGTTCATAACAGATGGGGAAGTTGATCATAGAATCACATACGACGCCTGTTTCCAGGTTTTCATCATATGCTTTGATTACACTCTCCATTTTGGCTAATTTTTTATCATTTTGGTATTTTTTTTCTTTTTTTTTCCTTCTTTTTGTATTTTTGTGTTACCAAGATGCCTGATTGCCAGGTTTTCACCAAGGAAACTATTTCCTGGAGTTTAACCTGTGCATTAGGAGAATCAAGTATATAATCTTCTAAGATGAATACTG
Source organism: Sequoiadendron giganteum (assembly GCA_007115665.2). Taxonomy (NCBI): domain Eukaryota; kingdom Viridiplantae; phylum Streptophyta; class Pinopsida; order Cupressales; family Cupressaceae; genus Sequoiadendron; species Sequoiadendron giganteum. Next base: position 554,304,245 of record CM021107.1, on the reverse strand, counting down.
TTGATAGGTTCATCAAACAGATCTCCTTCTGATGTTGATAGTTGATATGCCCCTGATCCATATACTGATGTGACAACAAATAGACCAAGCCAGTTAGGCTCAAATTTTCCTTTCTTCTCCTTGTCCTACTGATTTCTAGGGTTTTCCTTTAGTACCAAGTCGCCAACCTGAAAGACCCTCGGTTTTACCCTGTGATTGTAACTCCTTGACATCCTTTGTTGATAAGTGGATAGATTATTGACATCTTGTTGACGATGCTCATCTAACAATTCCAATTCTTGTAGTCTCAAAACTCTATAGTCTTCATCTGAAATAATCCCTCTGAGTGAGGCATGAAGTGATGGAATTTCAACTTCAATGGGAAAAATAGCTTCTGATCCATATACCAAGGCATATGGTGTTGCCCCTGTTGGTGTCCTGATGCTTTTTCTGTAGGCCCATAGTGCAGGATTGAGTTGAACATGCCAATCCCTTCCAACATCGTTTACTGTTTTCTTGAGAATTTTGAGTATGGTTTTGTTTGAGGCCTCTACTTGGCCGTTCCCTTGAGGATATTATGGTGTGAAAAAATGATGTTGGATATGGAACTTTTCACATAATTCCTGGACATCTTGATTCTTGAACGGTCATCCATTATCTGTGATAATAGATTGAGGAATACCATACCGACATATGATATAGTTCAAGATAAAAGAGGGGATCTGCTTCCTAGTTATAGTTGTAAGTGGCACTACTTCAATCCATTTTTTGAAGTATTCTGTATCAGTTATAATGAACTTGTGTCCATTAGATGAAGATGGATTGATCTTTCCTACCAGATCTAGGCCCCATTGACAAAAAGGCCATGTGGTTGTAAAAGGATGCAGTTCTTGTGCTAGTGCACGAATCAGATTGCTGTGAATCTGGCACTTCTGACATTTCTTGACAAAATGATAAGATTCTTTCTCCATGTTTGGCCAATAGTATCCCAAATAGAGGAGTTTCTTGGCTAGAGTTATACCACTCAAATGAGTGCCACAAATACCCTCGTGAACCTCTCATAGGGTTGTTTCAGACTCGTCGTGTTCTAGACATCGAAGTAAAGTACCATCAAGACCTCGATGATATAAGATGTCAACGATTAGTGTATGTTGTGTAGATTGGCAGATAAAGTTGCATTTTTGATTCCTCGAAAGGTATGGAGGGAGGATATCATCTTTCAGATAAGCATAGGTTTCTTTATAGATGGAGGTTTCCATGGTTTCTAGATGGCAAATAGTGGTGGTTTCTGAATTAGTATGGGAAGGACATGATACTTGTTCCACCATAAACTCATAACAAACATGTTTCTCAAGCAATTGTAGTAATGAAGTGATGGTTGCCATAGCGTCTGCAGCTTTGTTCTCTGCTCTTGGAATTTTATCAAACTTGATACTGACAAAGAATTGTTTCAGAGCCTCAATGTGTTGCTTGTAGGGCATCAACTTTTCATCTTTTGTTTGATATTCATCATTTACTTGATAAATGACTAGCTGTGAGTCCCCATATACCTGTAAGTCCATGATTTTCCACTGAATGGCTATTTTGACTGCAATGATTAATGCCTCATACTCCGCCACATTATTGGTGCACTGGAACATCAGTCTATATGACCTGGGAATGGTGTGTCCTTGAGGATTTATGAACAAGATCCCAACTCTTGATCCACGTTGTGTGTATGATCCATTAAAGTATAATACCCATTGTTGGGGAATTACTGTGAGGATGTCTGCATCTGGAAATTCCATGGTCATAGGTCGATCATCTGGAAGAGGTGCTTTAGCTAATTGTTCAGCGATGGCTTGACCTTTGATAGCTTTTCTTTCCACATACTGAATTTCAAATTCGCTTAGGAGCATGACCCATTTTTCTAGTCTACCTGTTAAGGTAGCTTTGCTGAGTAGATACTTTAGTGGGTCAATCTTTGCTATTAATCTGATGGTGTGGGCCAACATATAGTGCCTTAGTTGTTGGGTAGCAAATACCACAGCTAAACAAGACTTCTCAATGATAGTGTAATTGATTCCATATCCATTCAATGTCTTGCTGATGTAATAGATGGCATGCTCTTTACCTTCATGATCTTCTTCTGCCAGGAGTGCTCCCAAAGAGATATTAGTAATAGCAATATACAATATTAAAGGTTTCCCTTCTGTTCGTGGTATGAGAATAGGTGGTGACATCACATATTGTTTGATTTGTTGGAAAGTTGTTTCACACCCCTCATCCCACTTGAAAACTATATTTTTATGTAAAAGGTGATTGAATGGATGACTTCTGTCTGCCAGCTGGGAGATGAATCTTCGGATCGATTGAAGCCTCCCCTATAATGATCGGAGCTAACTGATATTCCTTGGAGGTGGCATCTCCATTATTGCTTTGACTTTCACGGGATCCACTTCAATTCCTTTTTTCGACACAATGTACCCCAATAGTCTGGCTGCTGTTACCCCAAAGACACACTTCTTAGGGTTTAATCTGACATTGAATTTCTCTAGCCATGTGAAGATTTTATCTAAGATATGCAGATGTTCAGCTCTTATTGTAGACTTTTCTAATATGTCATCCACATAATCTTCCATGAAGGTATGCATCATGTCATGGAAGATTGTCATCATTGCCCGTTGATATGTTGCACCTGCATTTTTTCGACCGAAGGGCATGACATTCCAAGATAAAGTTCCCCATGGACACGTGAAAGCTATCTTCTCCTGATCTTTGGGAGCAATTTTAATCTCATTGTATCCAAAAAATCTGTCCATGATTGATAACATTGCATGCCCAGCTGTTAAGTCTACAATGATATCTATATTTGGTAGTGGAAAATCATCCTTCGGACATGCTTTATTGAGATCCCTGAAATTCGTGCATATCCTGATGCTATTGTCCGGTTTTGAAATAGGTACCAGATTTGATATCCATTCGGCATAGTCGATGGATCGTATGAAGCCAGCATCCAATAATTTCTTCAATTCTCTCTTTACCATTAATGCTATGTGGGGGTGCATTTTCCTTAATTTTTGCTTAACAGGTTTGATTCCTATTGGCAAAGACAAATGATGCATTAATAAATTTGGGTCTAGGCCTAGCATATTAGAATATGACCAAGCAAAGTTGATGCTTTTCTCTTTGAAAAAGTTGATGAAATCTGGTTTTTCCTTATCTCTCATGGATTCAGCCAAATGTAGGATCTTTGGTCTTTCTTCATTGCCAACATTGACTGACTATGTGGGTTCCACTAGAACTAATGATCACTCATGATAGTGTTCTGAAAGAGTGTCAAATCTTCCATCCATCAGTGCCTTAGAAAGGTTTTCACTGTCGGATGCATTCTTTATTTTATCTTTTTTGAGATCTGATACTACCAAGGAATGGTTTTCACCATCAGATCTATTTTATCTATTTTTAATTTTGCAACTGAAAGATTTGACACTCTCCTGCTGAGTTGCATTGTTATGAGTAGTATGAACAAAACTTGTATCAGGTTCAGTATGATATAGGAAATTTATTATAGCGTCATCGTTTGTGAATTTTGGCATAGTTAAGGGTTCCATAGGTTCCCAGTCAATTAATTCAGGATGGATGAATGGCATGAGATTATCGGAGTCATTGATGGATGTAAGGGTTTGGATGGCTATTTCATCAATGTTATCTAATGGGATATCAAGGTCTATGATGGTGCTTTCGTCAGAATCGTCTATTTCACTCGAGGTCTGATCATCCCCACTCGAATCATTGATATTTAATGTCTCTGTCACGAATGGTATAGACCCCGAACCTTGTCCCTCCTCTCGCGTAGGTGCATATGTTTGTATCACATCGACTTGTATGTCAGTATAAGAAACCTCATAACCTATGTCCCACTCATATTCATTTGAGTTTGTTTCTGAACTTTCTCTTAGCTGTAGGACTCTTTCAACAACTTTTCTTGTCATTTCTTCCTTGTCCTTGTCAAAGTATCCTAATCCTGACTTTTCTTTTGATTGGAAAGTGAGGGGTTGGATAGGCTCTGTGATTCCTTCTTTTCTCAATCCCACCAGTCCTTGTCCTTCATATCGCATTTTTTCTAAAATGGCTTTTCCTTTTCCATATTTTTCAGTGTTGACACTGACATTTTCGATACTGGCATTTGATGTAGAAGGTTCCTCATCTTTGTAGAGCCAATCTAAGATTGCTTTGTCATCTACTTCATCTGCTATGGTACCCGTTTTGACAAACCTTTCTTGCAGAACTATGGTTGGTAATGATGTTTGAGGTTTTATCAAAGAAGGTTGTCCATAGGTCCTAGGAGATGGCATTAACTATGATAAGTTAAGCGAATTCTCCATAGAATATGTTCCCATTCCTTTATCAGTTAGTTGGACTTTCTCTTGAAATGTATGTGATAAGGAATTTTGCTGATCCAGATTATTTGTTGAGTTAGTTTGAACATGACTTGATTCTTTTTCTTTTCCCTTTTTCTCAACCCACTTGGTGATAAGGTTTGGACGATGTTCTTCATTGGATGATTTTATACTGGATGTTTCCCTGTTGTGAGGTATCAATGTTTCTTGGGATATTCTGATTGTATCACAATGTTGAGTATGATTGTAATCAGCATATATAGTTACCTCCTATCCATTTACTAGGAATTTCAGACATTGATGATAAGTAGAAGGTATAGCTTGCATTTCATGTATCCATGGTCACCCTAAGAGAATTCTGTATGTTAATTCTCTTTCTAATACTTGACATGCTATGTGCTTCATCATAGGTCCTACTTGAATTGGTAAGATAATTAAACCTTTAGATGACCTTTCTTCCTCATCATATGCCTTGATAGTCATCTTCCTTCGGGTATCGATAGCATCATCTGAGTATCCTAATGCACGGATTAACTTGAGAGTACAAATGTTTAGATCGGCTCCCCCATCTATTAGGACTCTCTTTACGCAGTGATTGTGGATTATGACTTCAATATGCAATGTAGTATTGTGTGGATGGTTTAATGAGACATCTTGTTCAGAGAATGATAGGAAATGGTGGGTAGTCAAATGTCCCACCATAGCTTGAAATTGGAAAACATCTAGATTCTTTGATACGGTAGTGGCAACAAGTGCTTGTTCTAGAACTTCTTTATGTGATGGTGATATTTTTAGAAGTTCTAATATCGATATTTGAGCGGGAATGTTCTGAAGTTGATCAACGATGTCCACTACAAATGAAACTGAAGTACCATCCAAACGAAACTTTGATTTATCAGTGTTGGAGTATTGATTTGAGGAGTTATTATTTGTTTTATCAGTGTAATGTTTGATAACTCCTCATTTTACTAATGCTTCTTCAATCTTAAGACCATTTTCTATGACCTTTTCAAAAGTTGGGGGACATTGTAATTCTAGCCTATAGCTCATTTCTTCTGTCAAGTTCTCAATGAATAATTCCATCTTTTCCTCTTCTGGAATGGATCGGGGGTATCTGGCGAACAGTCATTGCCATCTTTGGAGAAAAGACAAGAATGTTTCTCCTTTGTTTTGCTTTAAGTTGTAAAGATCCTTGATAGTAACATCATGTTGGATGTTGAATGAATATTGGGAGATAAAATTGTTAATCAGTTCCTCGAATGTTTTGATTCCTGGTTGTAGTTTTGAGAACCATTCCATACATGCACCTCCCAAATTTCCTGGGAATAACCTCATCAAGTAAGTTTCTTCTTGAGAAAACTCAAGACTCATCATTTTAAATTCCCATATATGATCTATTGGATCTGTGTGTCCATTGTACTTATCGTACTTTGGGAATTCCTAGTGTCTTGGAAAAGGTAGCAGACCAACCGTTGCGTCAAAAGGATAAGGACAAATGTATTATATCGCATATCTCTTGGTACTCCCTTTCGTCATGTCCTGTATTCATTGCTGTAATAATTGCATTTGTGAAGTTAATGCCACAACTAGATTTATTGTTTGCATTTGAGATGTTACTTCAGCTTCGTTTGTAGTGGACGATCCTTTTAGATGATTAACGTCAAAGTCCTTGGGAAGCTTTGTGCCTGATTCAGCTAACATCAACAAATACTTCTCCATATCTTGTTCTAAAACATTTTCCATGAATATATGGAATTTAGGATCTTGTTGGGCTGCCTGAATGTCTTCTTGAGTGATTTCATTTTTGTCATTTCGGTTCAAATTGTTCCAAGGATTTTCTTCTGCCATTGTTTGGGATGTTTCTAGTTCTTCCTCTAAGAGTCTTTGTTTTTGGGACCTAGTAAAGATTGGAATACAAAATTTTATACGTTCTTCCCAAAATGTTAATCTTCTATGCTAGAAAGATGTCAATTTAAATTTTGAACGAAGTCAAATAAGATGACTGGTCTTATTGATGAGACTATGTTAAAATTTTGATTACTATACTTGATTTCGTGATGAAGGATGATAGTATCCTAATGATGAAACCTTCGTGTAGTAATCAATTATGTATTTTTTTTTATTGACACTTTTTGATTTGCAAGATCTTGTTTTGAGTTGATAAGTTGGAAAATTTGTATAAACCTCTCTGATTTTGGTCTTTAAACAGTGATTCCAATGACAAGGAAATTATTTTCTGGAAAAGATTGCGGATAAAAGACTGACAGATTGGCTGGTGAGATTTTTGAACTCTATGTTTTGAAAGAGCTAAAACAGAGCACAAAAGCGCTACTTCATAGAAGTGCTAGAACAGAGACCAGACACGCTATTTTACCCGAAGCGCAAAAACAGAGTCTTGAACCGCTAAAACAGAGACTAGAAGCACTATTTCCCAGAAGCATCGAAATAGGGTACGAAAGCGCCATAAAATTTGATGGAAGCGCTATTTGACCAGAAACACTAAACTAAGGACTATAAGCGCTAAAACAGAGCTCAAAAGTGCTATTTCATAGAAGTGCTAAAACAGTAACCAGAAGCACTGAAACAGTTTTTTCCAGAACTTCAAAAATAGACACTAAAGACTCTCTACTGTAAAACTTGATCTGGTCTTGTGGAATATTCTATCATAGGTTGTGGAAAATAAGACCACTAATTGTGTTGACTACGGCTGTGATATTGTGTGAGGGCTCTTCTTTGGAAGAAGGCTCATGAGTAGAGTGGTTCTACAACAAAATCATCTATGTACCCTCTAGAAAAGTTGTGATACCTATGAATGAAGGTTCTATGATTTAACAAAATATCGCGATTTAGATAAAGGAAACGTCTTTTTCTTAAGAGACCTCGATGATTGAGTGGTTTCTTGGGCCTTGTGATTTTGATTTTCATTTTGACAAAAGTGGTGGACTTCCACTTTCTAAGCATGAATTTTTTCTGATCTAACTTGACTTTGTTGTTTTCAGGATGATCTTTAATCTGATTTTAATGATTCTTTGTGAAACCACAGCAAGCAATGTTGAATAATTTGTTTTTTTAAAAAGATCGTGTATGTTCAAAAACCACGAATGATTTTTATTGATTTTGACTAGTATTTTTGACAATTGTACACAAATCAAGCAGACTCACACTTAAGGACAAGTAGGTCATCATTATACTCACAACCCACATCTTGAATTATGTTGACTCACATAGCAGTGTCACCCCCTAGAGGATGCCCATGTTTTTGTTGTTTCCAGCTGTATACTCAAAGTGATAGATGTAGATACCGAATCCCTTGAGCAACGATCCTTGGTAATTATATGGTGAGTGTCTTGGGGGCAGATTCTTCCCTCCCCTTGCACCGTGAGTATAGAAATGTATGGATACTGACTCGGCGAGAAACTACTCTATGGTTCATAGATAGGGTTCCGTACGGTGTGGCAAATAGATAAACTCCCTTAGGAGACCTCCCAATCTTTAGAACAAAGATTTTGGGGATGGTTATCTTGCCTACTATCGTCAAGTTGGACTTTCATCAACAACTTGCATTTTTATTATAGTGGGTTGGAAAACCTGGCTTTAGTTGTTCCCACTTAGGTCGTTCCCATAGGGTGAGTACTTTTTCCCACTACGACAGGCCTGCTAAAGGTTGTAATAAAGCGTAAATGACATGAAAATAAAAGTGAAACTGGCACTTTGGTCACCCAGTTAAGGGGAGAGCATAAGCCTAATCACTACAAGCACAACATATAGATTTGTTCTATTTTAAGCCCAAAAAGAAATATTTTTTAATCTAAGTGAAGGTGTTGCTTCACTGAAATCATGATGTTCTTTTTAACTTTGTATTGCAAAATGCAGTGACTATCCTAGGATTGATAGATTTGCTTTTAGAACAACAAGAAAGTGACTATCCTAGGATTGATCAATTTTTAGAAACTTTAGAAACTTTGAAGTGACTATCCTAGATTGATCAATGTTTAAAGAACTTTGAAGTGGCTATCCTAGATTGATTCATTTTAATCCAACAATGAAAAAAATTGAAATCTGGCCACGGTTGCGTCGGATCACGAATTATTTTACAAAGTACCAGAAATATTGCACCGAAAAAATTACCTGATGTGCTAAAACCTCGAAAGTGCTGAAATAGAGACCGGAAGCGCCGAAACAGTTATCCGATGCACTAAAACCCAAAAGCGTTGAAACAAAGACCGGAAGCACCGAAACAAAAATCGGAAGCACCGAAGTTTTTAACGGAAGCGCTGAAACACCCGATGCGCTGAAATAGAGACTGGAAGCACCAAAAGTTTTAACAGAAGCGCTAAAACAGGACACGCCGCGAACCTGCGTAACACTTTCCAAAAAATTTCAATTTTTGATAAAAATGGGGTTAATGCCCCATGGTGGGCACCAAATTGTAAGTGTATAATAAGTGAATAAGCATAAAAACACCTCTTAATAAGACATTATATCAATGATTAAAACAAATTGAATCAATTCAATAAAGAAATCAATTGAAAGCATCCTATTGCTCTCTATCTCCAAAGATTTGTTAAATCCTACTTAGCTCTCAGATTATAAGCATATAAGACTGTTAAAATGACTATTTGGAAGAACGAGATAATACTAATGCAATTGCTAAATGATGAATCAATTTAAACTAGCATGACATAGATATGAAATAGATAATTGCAGCTACAGGAGGCAGCCATGGTTGAAAACATGAATGCTTGATGCTTGATATTTGGATTCCTGCAGAGTAAGAATGCAAAAGCTTAATTATCTAGATCCTTTTCTTGGTACAATGAGGATTTATTTATGGATTTCCTAGCTATAGAAATGCACAGGGAAAGCTTTGAGAGGCTTGGATTCAATCTAGAGAATTGAATGGTGAGAGATGGAGGAGATTGAGAGAAAGATGGAGATTTTCTCTACCCATGAAAACACTTGGCAAGATAAGAGGAAGGATTGATGGAAGAGGATTGAGAGATCAAATCCCAAATTTGTCTCCAATTTGTCTCCAAAACTTCCTGTGAAGTTTCAAAGTATTAATTTGACAAATTTAGACATAAATTAGACATGGTTTAGACATAGGAAATCTAATTCATTTTTGAGAGAATATAGATGGAATATTCCTTGTGCAACAATTCAAATATTTTGATTTATTTAAATTAGCAAAAAGAAAGATAAATAATTTAATAAAACAAACTATAGGATAGTTGTTCATTAAATTAAAATAAAAGAATAAATGACAATTAATCAATAAAGTGTTTCGATCTTTATTTAATTAATTTAAGATTGGTGTGATAGATTGGAATAAGGATTTGATAATTAAATTGAACAAAGTATTTATTTTTGTTTATTTAATTAAGACAAGATTTTGGAAGAAATTATGAAGAATATAAATGTGAACTATATTAAATAAATATTTCTATTTATTTAAACAGTAGAGGAAAATAGAATAATTAATCAAATAATGTGTATTTAATTAATCAAATGTTCCAACAGTAAGATAGGATTCAAGGCATGCCCCAGGGAGTGGCTTAGTATGCATAGAGATGAAAAGACATTCTAGAGTGGGGGCCAATGTTTTCTTATGATGCCGCATGTGAGGAGTACTATGGATTACAACCTATGATATGAGACTACCATCCTGAGATTATAGAGGTTGCCTATTTAGAGGAGTACGCATATTATTTCATGTCACATCCTTTCCTACGAATATCAATTCTCGATGATCCTACACTTTTTTTAGAGGAGGAGCCAACACCAAGTTGGACGAGGGGTACAGTGAGTGATGAGGAGGAGGCGGGAGAGAGTAGTGATGGTGGAGATGAGGATGGATATGGGGATAGTGGGGATGACGATGGAGATGATGATGGTGGTGGAGGTGGAAGACTAGCATTTGATGTGAGAGATTTTATGGTACCTCAGAGGAGGAGATCTCTGGTGGCCGCAACACAACATGTATAGATTGGGGTGCCCTCGTAGCAACAATAGACACAGATAGTTTCTTTATAGGTTCAGGTACAGACACTACAAGGTTAGTTGACATAGGTGTAGGGGTTGCTGGCATAGGCATAGGGACAGATATAGAGATAGGCATAGGAACTGGTATAGGAAAAGGAATAGGTTACTTCTTTGATGGTTGAGAGGGATGAAGCTAGACAATAGGGTGAGTAGGTAGTGGCCTTACCTAATAGATTTCCGAGAGTGGCCATGGGTACCACTATAGGTGATATGCTTTGAGAGGTCACTCATTTTAGTTGGGAGGTAGAGTATTACAGGGTGTGGTATCATGAGGTTGTTCCTATAGTGCAAAGGGTCAGTTATGCACAATTGAGGTCAATACGCACCCACTCTCATACCACCAATATGGGTGTGACTTAGCCACCTCACAGAGATCTAGGTACAGACCCAAGTATATGTACACCAGGTTTAGGTACATCAGGTGGTGTTGCAAGAGGTTTAACGAGGCCAATGAGGTCCGAGGGGAGCACCACATAGATTTATGATCATACTTGATGTACTTTGAGACATTTGATGTATATACCGATTTTAGCTGAGACATTATGATACTACCACATTTTTGATGTTGTATCTCTCTACATTGTTGGAGATCCTTGTACACTTGACATTATTATTTTGAGATTATATGATATGTAGTGACAATGGTTGATCTATATGTGTCTATATGTGTTTATGATGGATGCCTATGATGGATGCATTTAATTTTTATGTTTTATATGTTATGCGATGTTTATATGCTTATTTCAAGAATATGTATGGATGCAATGATGATATGATAATGCATAGTTGATGATTCTAAATGTTTTATGGATGATGTTTTATGAAATCAGATAGATGCAAATGAAATGTGATACAAATTATTTTTGTATTTTCTTGATGCCAATATTATGATGTTTCTACACTATATGAGATAAATTTAATTATGCAAATGTGATGCAATGCACTTTTTTTTTGTTTTCTAATGCAAATATTTGATGCAATATATGGATGGATGTATGATATGAAAAATGATTATTCAACTACATGAGAATGGTATTTTTTGTTTATGTCAAGAATACTCAATCCATGTAATGATAGAGATAACATCGTTTGAAAAAATTTCTAGCCTTGGAAAATCCTGAAATATAGATGCAAAACTAATATGGATGCAATCTAATCTACTATGTAGATCTAAAAATGCAACGTTGGCATTCTATTAGCCGATTTGTCATGCTTTTATCATCATTGAGCCTTTATTATGTTGAAAGTTAGTACAAACATCGATGGTATAATTAGACCATGATGACCTGAGTACAACTTCCATACAACTTCCGTTGAGTTTTGATAGTGCAATATAACACAAGAATCTAGGTATAAATGGACCGAAATGACCTGAGCATCACTTGTGTAAACAGACAAGAGTTATTTTTTTTCCCATGCAAATTCAAAATGACATCTATGATACTTTGTAGAGCATGTCCCACAAAAATTTTTATACTAGTAATGATTAACTCACAGATAGCAGACAAAGAAAATTTCATTCTCGTTCCTAGCTCCTGTAGTTTAGGACATCATCGAGGTACTCTAGAGAAATGATAACAACAATCAAGATACAATGATTGAACATATGTGCTAAAGTGATCAAACCATGATTCAAAAGATGATCATCCAATGAGATTTGTTTTTTTTGTCTTAACGCTGATTTAGATGGTTGATTATATGATTGAGTGTGATTGATGTTTAGTTTGATGTTTAGCATGATTTATATTTTCATCAGGTTGTCTTGTTGCTTTCCTATTATTTTAAGCTCAAAGCAGGTTGCCCCGAGTGAGTTCAAGATTTTTCCCCCAGTCAGAAACAAACCAAATATTACGAATATGCACATTGATAACCAAGCCAAGGTCAGACACGACCGCAGTAGCCGGATATGTACATGAGGCTCATTTTATGATAGGAATGTATGCGTAATGATAGCAAAAGAGGATGGCCAACACACATTCCAATAGATGGAGAAGCCGGTTCATCACAAATAGCACATGTTTTCTAGGTTTCCACTACTTGTTTTTACTGCACTTTTTTAGATTTTTAGATTTTTTGATGTTACCAAGATGCGTGTTTGCCAAGTTTTCATCAAGGCAGAAATTGTTTTTAATTTTTTCCTTTATTTTTTATTTTTTCTCTTTTTTCTCTTTTTAATTTTTTACCTTTTTTAACTTTTTTATTTTTCTTTTTTCTCTTTTGGTTTGTCACCAAGACACCTGTTTGCTAGGTTTTCATTAGGGCGACCAATTTTTCAAGAAATTTTCTATTTTTTTTGGATTTCTTTAGGACATTTTTAAATTTTTTTTGGATGTCTTTAGGACATTTTCTGATTTTTTGGATTTCTTCAGGACTTTTTCTGATTTTTTTGGATTTCATTAGGACATTTTCTATTTTTTTGAATTCTTCAAGACATTTATACCATGCAATGGATGAATCATGTGTAGAAATTTTTGAGATGGAGGTTGTTCACAACTTCCTCAAATAGATCCCCTTTAGGCATGGATAGTCGATAGGCTCCTAATCCATAGATTGATACAATGATAAAGGGTCCTAGCCAATTTAGTTCAAACTTTCCTTTCTTTTCTCTATCTTGTTGATTACATGGATTTTCCTTCAGTACCAAATCACTGACCTGAAATGTTCTTGATTTGACCTTGTGATTATACTTTCTTGACATTATTTGTTGATATGCTTTTGCAAGATGATGATGTTCATCCAACAGGTCTAGTTCTTGTAACCTAGATACCCGATAATCTTCATCTGAAATGATCCCCTTTAGTGACACATAAAGTGATGGTAGCTCAGCATCAATAGGTAAAATATCCTCTGATCCATAGATGAGAGCATATGGTGTGGCCCCTATGGGGGTGTAGATACTGGTATGGTATTCCCACAAAGCAGGGTTCAGTTGGATATGCCAATCACATCCAACATCGTTGACTATTTTCTTTAAGATTTTCATAATGGTTTTGTTTGAGGCCTCTATTTTTCCATTTCCTTGAGGGTAGTATGGTATAGAAAACTGATGTTGGATATGAAACTATATATCCCAAGACTTTTGTAGATGTCACTCCTTATACACATTTTTTGGGTTCAATCGTACATTGAATTTTTCTAGTTTGGTAAGGACTTTATCCAAGATCTCTAGGTGTCCTTCTCTGGTGTATTATTTTCCAACAAATCATCTACATAGTTTTCCATGAATGTGTGAATCATATCATGGAATATTATCATCATGGCTCACTGATAAGTAGCTCCCGCATTCTTCAGTCCAAAGGGCATGATGTTCCAATGAAATGTGCCTCATGGGCATGTGAAGTTTGTTTTATCTTGATCCTCGGGTGCAATTTTTATTTTGTTATATCCTAAAAAACCATCCATAAGTGAAAACATGGAATTTCTTGCTATAAGGTCCATGATGTTATCTTTGTTGGGTAGAGGAAAATCATCCTTCAGACAAGCTTTATTAAGGTCTCTGAAATCTATACAAATCTAGATACTGTTGTTAGGTTTTGAAATTGGTACAATATTGGAGATCCACTCGATATAATAAATTAGTATGATGAACCATACATCCAATAGCTTCTTCAGTTCTTCTTTCATCAAGAGGGCAATATGCAGATGCATTTTCCTTAACTTCTGCTTTACTAGTTTTACTCCTAGTGTCAAGGATAAATCATGCATGATTAGATCTGGATCTATCCTTGGCATGTCTGCATAGGACCAAGCAAAGTTGATTTGTCACTCTTTGATGGAGCTTGATTTTTCTTGTTCTATCAAGGATGTTGCTAAATGTAGAGTCTTCACTATTTTTGTTGTGCCAATGTTAATGGATTGGGTGGGCTCAAGCAATACTCTTGATCTCTCTTGAAAGAGTTTGGGGAGAATGTCAAATCTCTCATCCTTCAGCACCTCAGAGAGGTTTTCACCATTGGATGTGCACTTTATTTTTACTTTTTTTGGATCTAATACTACCATAGAATGGCTTTCACCATTAGATCAATTTTATATATTATTCATTTTGTAGCTGAGAGATTGATACTCCCCTGAATAGAAGCTTCATTCTGAGATTCACTGGTGGAACATGTTTCAGGGTTGTTAGCGCAAAGGAAGTTGACAATGGAATCAAAATTTGAAAAGACAAGAATGTCGAGAGGCTCGGTTTGGTTCCAGTCAATAAGTTCAGGATGTACTAGCAGTAGGGAATCATCGGATTGGTTTAATTCAAATGTAGTTAGGGTCCTGTCCGTGACATCTTCACGTAGTTTGATAGAAATTTCAAGGTCTATGATGTAACTCTCCTTTGAATGATATATCTTTCTAGGAGTCTGATCATCTTCACTTGAGCCATCAATAGATTATGATCCAAATTCAAGTGGTTTGAAACCTGAATTTTTCTCGTCCTCACATAAGGGTGCATACTTTTGTATCACATCAATTCCCTTGTCATGATAGGACTCTTTAGATAATGAATCACACTCATATTCATTTGAGTCAGTTTCATAGTCATTACTATGTAGGATTCATTCAAAAACCTTATGGGTGGCTTCTTCTTTTGTTTCCTCTTTATATCCTAGCCCTATCTTGTCTTTTCAACTGGTTAAGATGGGTTAGATTGGTTCCACAATGCCTTATTTTCTCTTTTTGATAGGTCCTTGTCCTTCATATCCCATTTTCTCCAAGATTGAAATCCATTTACCATATTTTATTGTTTGTACATTAGTTATTTGTTCTTAATATGCGGCTTCATCCTTGTAAAGCTAGTTAAGAATAGCTTTCTCTTCTCCTTCATTAACTATAGTGCTTGCTTTCACAAATCGACTATCAAAAAGTATCAGAAGTTGTGAGGGATGTTGTGTTGAGGTGGATGGTTGACCATAGGACTTTGGGGAAGATAATTGTGAGAGACATAGGGATTGCTCAATAGAATATTCACCCGTGCCTTTATCTTTGACTTGGAGCTTTTTCTCAAATTGTTTGGAAAAAGCATTGAGTTGGGCTTCATGATCGGTTGAGGCGGAAGGGGTAGCTTCTTCCTTTTTCTCAATCTTTTCTAGGCAAGGAGCTCAGTTGGCTTTCTTTATTTGAGGACATGGCAAGCATTTTTGACAAGGAATTTAATTGGCTTGAATTACTTGGGGTGGTGGATGTGGAAGTGAGATATTCTCTGTTATGGGGCATAAAGACATCTTGGACCAACTTGAGGGTGTTGCAATACTGGGGACTATTAGCTGAAATGGTGATCTCTTGCCCATTGCAAGGGAATTTCAGGCATTGATGGTAAATTGAGGGGACTACCTGCATCTCATGGATCCAAGGATGACCAAAGCGTATATTGTATGTCAAGTCTTTTTCCAGAACTTGGAGAATTTTGTCTTTTTGAGATTTTTTTCTTTTTGAATTGGCAACACAATTAGTCCCTATGAAGATCTTTCTTCGTCATCATAGGCTTTGGTAGTGATCTTTTTCCTTGAATATATTGCATTCTCTAAGAATCCCAGTGCATGAATGAGCTTTAAAGTACATATATTGAGAGCAAATCCTCCATATATTAGAATGTGCTTGACTAAATTTTTATGTATTAAGACCTCAATATGGATTGTTGAGTTATGGGGACGAGTGATCGATGCATCGTTATTTTCTGAGAATGATAGGAAATGAGGTGCAATCAAATGCCCCACCATGGCTTGGAATGTACAAAATTCCAAATCCCTTGGTACTGTTGTGTCCACTAGGGCCTTCTCCAAAATTTCCTTGTGGGCAGGTGAAATCTTGAGGAGTTCCAATATAGATATTTGTGCTAGGATCTTTTGCAGTTGATCAACAATTTTGTATTGATGTGATAGGGCAACAGATGTTTTGGATTTGATTCCTTTTAGAATATATTTGGATTGTGCTCTTTTGGTTGCATTTGTGAGCATGTTTTCTTGTTTCCCTTTTATTTTAATGACATTGATTTTGTTGTCCATTGAAGCCATGTCTTGTTTGATGTTATGGACTTGAATAGATGTGATGTTGGTGTCATTGATTTTATTTTCAACTATGGTGGTATCTTTTCCATGTTGAATTGGAGCGTCATTAATTTGATTATTGGCTACAAAAATGTTTTTGTGTGCCATTGATCTAAATGTCATTTATCTGATCTTCAACAACCGAAATATGAAGGATGAGAATATCATGAACATAGTTTACATTTTTCCCTTTTTTGTTCATTTTAGAGGATTCCCCTTTGTCATAATTTGGTAAGGGATTCTTGAATGCACCATGGTCAGCATTTTTTTGGGGTCCTATTTGTATGATATTTTGGTCTACCAAGTCTTGTACCTTGTGCTTTAACTGCATACAATTATTTGTTTGATGGCCTTTGTTATTGGAGATTGTTGGATATTACGGATATGTGGTTGTCATTGATGTCAACACTATTGGAATTAATGTCTTTAAGGATGTATATGTAAAGGATATTGAGGATACTAAGTTGGGGATTAAAGGGTTTGTTGAAACATATATCTAGTTTATCCACCTGAAGTTTAAGAGGTTCACATGAATATTTGATCAAGTTATGAGTATCGGTGTTCCAACAATTGTTTTGTTGTTGTAGCTAGTGTTCTTGGAAGAAGATGATGTGATTCTAGTTATCCAAGTTGTTGTGGATGCTTTTGTGGTGATTCATGATGCTTTTTTATGTTTCTAGATCATGATCTATTTGTGTTGCTGGTTTGCATCGATTTTTGTGCTCGTGATTGGTGATTTTATTTTGAGTGTGGGTAATCCCACAATAATGGGTTACACTTTTTGGCCAAACTTGACATTGAAATCAACATTTTTCACTAGATCTTCATTTTCTTACACCTATACAAGCTAAACCATTAAGAATTTGAGGATGAAGAAAACTAGTGATTTGTGAGATTTTATGTGTAGATTCTAGTTATAGATTTTTTTAAAAAATTTAAAAAATTGTGAATCCTTCTATGTAATTTTTATCAACTTATTTTTTCTACGAAACAACATTTTCAAAAAGTGATGTTTACTTTTAGCTGCATAACTTTTTTTATAGAAAGAATAAAATTCTAATTTTTTAAATGTAGTTTTTTCACACCAATATCTAGTAGATGGATATGTTTTCATTTTATTTTTTTGCATATATATTTTTTTGTATGCATTTGAATTAACTTATTATTTTTTTTGTCAGAATAAAGACATCAATATCTAGGGTACATCTATTTTTTAGAATTTTTTCTCTCTTTTCCTATTTTTTCATATGTGTGAAACAAAGACCTCAATGTTCATTAGAAAACCTACATTCACAACAAATAAAAAATAAATATAATAATAAAATTAAATATATTTAAAATTATACTTTTTGGGAAGCTTATATTAAGGATTACATGTTTACAAAAGATAATTTTTAAATTAATTAATTTGATCCCCCAAAAGTTAAATCAAAAGTGGTTTTTTATCAGCATTTTGATAGGTGTAGAGGAGACTCCATTGTAGGTATGGTTTAAAACTAAAGGGTTTTCTATCCAAGGGGGTTTGATATAAGTGGGTTTGATCAAACCATATTCAATTAAAATCCTTTAAATGGAACCTTTTTAAGGCTTAAATCATTATATTTTCTAAAAATGTCTGATTTCAACAAAAATCAGGATGTCCAAAAAAGTGTAACCCATTATTGTGGCAACACCCATGTTCATGTTTTCCATGATCATGGCCAATAGGGTGATTGTAGTGTGTTGTGGATCTTTGAGGTTAATTGTTTAAGGTGTTTCATGTTTGAGACATTTTGTTTTGGGTGCTTTCTATGTTTTGGCCAACACTATTTGATTCGCATTAATAAATTGTTTATTGTTTTGGGTCAACAGTCTATACATATTTCATATTTTGTTGAGCCGACATTTAGTTGATATTATCCTTAGCTGCGGATATATATGATCAATTTTTTTGAGGAGAATGAAATGAAATAAGCGAGATGCGTGAGTGCTATGTTAGAATAATGTTCTAATATTTTTAAGGAAGAAGTAAAGTGTGAAGAAGAGTGAGTAGAAGGAAGAGTTCATGTGCTTAACTGGAACTGTAATAAGGAATTAGCAGATGCTATCTTCTCAATTCAAGATCTTTCAGATGGATGTAATCTGAATGTGACTATAAGATAGTGTGTCTTCCTTTGGGTAGTAAGCCTTTTATATTTGAGTAGTGAGATCTAGCCAGTGTGCCTGAATGCATGTGCATTTCTCATTTGTAATACTTTTAATAAAGTATAATCTTATGGATTAACCTCCACTGTGGTTTTTCCTCTAACAAGGTTTCCACACCAAAATCTTGGTGTTATGTGTTTTTTTTATGTGGTGATAGTTTATGCTTTGATGTTTATTTATTAGATCTAAGAATAAGTTTAATAAGTATAATTTATGTGACAACTGATTCACCCCCCTCTTAGGTGTCTGCCCTTGTGTTGCCAATAATTGGTATTAGAGTAGGTTCCTCTAGAGGGGTAAAATCACAAAGTTGTGTCACACTTTATAAAGGAAACGTCCAATGCTTCCTCTAGAGAAGCTTGATCACTTGAGGTGATCCAAGATGGAGACATATAAGAAGGATAGTCTAAGATTTGATGGAACAAATTATTCTCTGTGGAAGACTCGAATGGATTGTCATCTGAGATGCATTGGTGAACCTTACTGGATGATTATAAAGAATAGATATATCATCCCACATAATGGTCCTTCTACTATAGGTGAGATTAATGAATCCAAGTACATTATCAAGGCTAAGGAAGCATTGTTGAGTGCTCTGACTGATTTTGAAATGAAAAATGTAATGGGGTTGAAAACTGCTTATGAGATTTGGAAAAATTTGGAAACTTTGTATGAAGGTGATAGCCATGTTAATATTGCTAAGCTACAGAGCCTAAAAGGGAAATATGAAACATTGAGAATGGGTGAAGATGAGAACATTGCTTCTTTTATGTAGAGAGTGAATGAACTTTTTTGTAGTATCAGATGTGATGGTGGAACATTGGAAGAATTAGAGATTGTTGCTAAAGTGTTTACATCCTTGCCTATTGCATACAAACACAAAGTTGTTACTATTGAGGAGATTCGAACTATGACAAATGTAACTAGATACATGTTGATTGGTAAGCTTGCTACTTTTGAGTTAAGTGAGTTTGGTGAATCTCTTCCTAAGACAGAATCTGCATTCAAAGCTACAATCTCCAGAAAATATAAGTAGAGATATGATCTGGGAGAAAGTTCTTCTAGAAAAATTTCCAAGTATGAGTAGGAAATGAGAGAGATTGAAGAAGAAGAGAGAAAACTAGATGATCTTGAAGCACTTCTTGTCAAAATGGTAGCCAAAGGAGAAAGTAAGTATAAAGAGAAATTGCCTCTTAAATTTTTTCTTGCAATAAGATAGGTCATTTTTCATCAAGGTGTCCTGAAAGAGTTCCTTAGCCAATATCTAACAAGCCTAGATTCCAAAAAAAGTGTTATTTTTCTGCTGATGAAGGTGTGACAAATGGTGAATCCAATAAAGAAAATGCAAGTGGGGATGATTGGGTATTTATTGGTATCAAGGAAAATAATCTTGTACCTACTATTTCTACTAGTTGCATGAATGTGGAAAAAGCTCTAGCTGCCAAAGTTGAAGAAAAAGATCAATGGATGATTGACAATGGATGATCTCATCACATGATAGGTGATGAAAGTAAATTTGTGAGCTTAGAAAATTATGATGGTAGTGTTGTAATATTTGGTGATGACAAAGCTAGTGTAATCTGTGGTAGAGGATCCATTTCTTTTGATGTTAAGCATAATACTGATGATGTTCTATATGTGGAAGGTTTGAAGCATAATGTATTAAGTGTTGGACAGATGGTTGACAAGGGATATAATCTTCAATTCAAGGATGGGAAGTGTAGAGTATTGGTGAGTTATGGAAATGTGATTGCATCTAGTACAAAAACAAAAGGTAATATCTTTCACCTAAGTAATACTAGTAAAAGTTGTCTAATTTCTCAAGTTGATGAAAGTTGGTTGTGGCATAGGAGATTGTGTCATGTAAACTTTGACAATATTATCAAGATAAGTTCTACTCGGGCAGTGAGAGATCTTCCTAAGTTGACAAAATCTACTAATACTATATGGAAGGAATATTAGTTAGGGAATCAAACTAGAGTTTCATTCTGAAGCAAACAACATTATTCAAATGAAGTGTTGGAGCTTGTGCATACTGACTTGTGTGGTCCTTCTAGAGTCAAAATTCTACAAGGAGACATGTATTTCATGTTAATTATTGATGGTTATTCTAGATTGACGTGGGTTTCTTTCTTAAGCAAAAAATATGAAGCTCTAGAGAAATTCAATATTTTCAAGGGTATGGTTGAAACAGAGATAGTTCTGAATATTAAATGTCTGAAATCAAATAGAGGTGGCGAATTCACTTCCAGTGAGTTTAATTATTTATGTGAAGAGCATGGGATAAAGAGACAATTATCTTCCCCATGGACCCCTTAGCAAAATGGAGTTGTGGAAAGGAAGAATAGGACAATTCAATAAGTTTCTAGGACTATGATGTTGGAAGGAAATTTTCCTCATATCTACTGGAGAGAAGTTGTGAGTACTATTGTTTACACTCTCAACTAGGTAAATTGTCAAAGGTGATATTGGTAGGACTCCTTATGAACTATGGTTTGGTCATAAGCCTACTGTCAGATACTTCAAAATCTCTGGGAGTCAATGCTATATCAAAAGAGATGAAGATATAGGAAAGTTTGATGCTAGAAGCAATGAAGGAATCTTTCTTGGTTATTCTACTAAAAGTTAAGCCTATTGGTGCTACAATAAGAGATTAAGGAAAGTAATTGAAATTGCTAATATAAAGGTTGATGAAGACACATTTAGACCATTCAGAACCTATAGATATGATTCAAAAAATCAGAATAATAGTACAGATAAAGGAAAGAAAGATCATACTCTAAATCAGGAAAATCAAGAGGAAGAAACTAGGGAAAGTGCTAAAGTAAGATCACAAGAGCCTGAAGTTCAAGAAAACCTAATAATCCAAGGTATGTAATACTAAATCACTCAAAAGACCAGATTATTGATTATAAGAATAAAGATGTTTAAATTAGGAGAATAATTACAGAAGAATAATGTTTGATCTCAAAGATTGAGCCTAATAGTGTTGATGAAGCATGCAAAGATGAACATTGGGTGGAAGCAATGAAAGAAGAACTACTAAAAATTGAGAAGAATGATACATGGATTCTTGTTCCTAGACCTAAGGACAAAAATGTAATTGGAACTAAATGGGTCTTTCAAAAAAATTTGAATGAGCAAGGTAAATTTGTTAGAAACAAAGGAAGACTAGTGTGTAAAGGATATTATCAAATGGAAGGATTTGAATTTGAAGAAAATTTTGTTCCTATTGCTAGGATTGAAGTTGTGAGACTATTTCTTGCTTATGTTGCTTACAAAAACTTCAAGATTTATCAGATGGATTTCAAGTCAGTATTTCTAAATGGTGAACTGGATGAAGAAGTGTATATTGAGCAACCTGGTGGATTTCAATTGACTGATCAGGGAGATATGGTTTTTCGGTTGAAGAAAGCACTGTATGGACTTAAGCAAGCCCCGAGAGCTTGGTATGCCAAATTAGAAAAGTATTTGTTGAAGCTTGGATTTAATAAAAGTACTATTGATAATAATTTGTATTTCAAGATTGATCATGGTAAAGATTTTACTGTTGAAGTCTTTGTTGATGATATCATTTTAGGAGGAGATTATATTTTGTGCATGAAGTTTGTTGATGAGATGGAAAGTGAGTTTGAGATGTCTATGATTGGAGAAATAAAATTATTTTTGGGATTGCAAATTTCTCAGTTAGATAAAGGGATTTTTATATCTCAGTCCAAGTATGTGAAAGAATTGCTAAAGAAGTTTGGTATGGAAGATTCAAATCCAATTGGTACACCTATGGTGACTGGATGTAAATTGACACAAGATGATGATTCTCCTAGAACAAATCAGACTAGATATAGATCCATGATTGGTGAATTACTCTATTTGACTCAAACAACACCTGATATCATGAATGTTGTATGCATTGTTGCAAGATTTCAAGTTGATCCTAAGGAATCTCATGTGACAACTTTGAAGAGGATTTTTAGGTACTTGAAGGGGACAATTGATTTTGGCCTATGGTATCCTAAAGAAGATGACCATACTTTGAGTGTTTTTACTGATGCTGATTGGGTTGGAGATTTGGATGATAGAAAGAGTACTAGTGGTGGTGCATTTTTCTTGGGAAAGAATTTTATTTCATGGTTAAGTAAGAAGCAGAATGCCATTTCTTTATCTACTATAGAGGCATAATATATTGTTGCTGCTAACAGTTGTACTCAAGTATTGTGGATGAAGAAGATGTTGAAAGATATTAGAGTTGTTTATGATGAACCTATTTATATATTCTATGATCATTCAAGTGAAATTAACATTTCTAATAATCTGGTGCTACACTCAAAAACCAAGCATATATCTATCAAGTTTCACTTTTTGAGAGAGAATGTGAGTGGAAAGGAAGTCATATTGGAGTATGTTCCTACTAAGGAATAAATTGTAGATATCTTTGTCATGACCTTGCCTAAGGATACTTTTGAGCATCTCAGAGGGAAGCTAGGGGTGATTACCCCTCCTAATCAAAATTAAGATGCAATGAATTGCATTATTATGTGCATTTCATAGTCATATCTTGTGATCTAGATTGATGTTGTGGTGGTTGTTACTTAGGGGGAGTAGTCAAAGGTTTAGATATGTGGTTCAAAGCTTGTGTGGAGAAATATAATGTGCACCTTTATCATTGATGTCAAAGGGGGAGAAGAGTCATGAGAAAATTTGTGAAAGAGTTAAGAAGAAAAGAGTCAAAACCTAAGGGGAGAAAGTGTTAAGAGAAAGTATCATTGATGGTGTTTTTCGCATCATGTGTTGCCATTAATGCCAAAGGGGGAGATTTTTGGAGATTGTTAGATATTGCTGATATGTGGTTGTCATTGATGTCAACACTATTGGAATTAATGTCTTTAAGGTTGTATATGTCAAGGATATTGAGGATAAGAAGTTGTGGATTAAAGGGTTTGTTGAAAAGTATATCTAGTTTATCCACCTGAATTTTCAGAGCTTCACATGAAGATTTGATAAAGTTATGAGTATCAGTGTTTCGACAGTTGTTCTGTTGTTGTAGTTGGTGTTCCTAGAAGAAGATGATGTGATTCTAGTTATCTGAGTTGTTGTGGATGTTGTGTTATTAGAATAAGTGAACTAATTAGAAAGTAAACTAACACACCAATTAAACATTAGATTGGAAGAAACTAATTTAGAAAATACAAATGCAAACTCTAATTAACAGTAGATCCTTCAAATTTGTCCCATTGTCCTCTATCTCCAAGGATTTGATTAAAGTTACTAGCTCTCAGTTGTGTAAGCAATAGCTTATTGAAATGAAAACTTAGGAGAACAAGATTGATTGAAAATGCATGTCCATTGCTAATGGTTTATGCTATGAAATTGAAGAAAATAAAATGTTATGATATTGCTAAAATGCTGATATACTTATTCGAAAGCAACTATAGTAATTACGCATGAAATCTAGGATGAAATCTACTTATAAAGAGACTGTATTTATAGATTTTCGAAAGGAAAGAATCTAGTTGGCAAAGATTAATGGTTGAGTTTCAAACCTGTCAAGATGAACGGTGAATGATTAAGAAGTTGAGAGAAAGGTGGAAGGTTGAGAATAAAGTGGAGGAATGTTTTCAACCCACAAAACCATGCTCATTCAAAAATGGAAACAAATTGCCATTTGTCACCTCATTTATGAAAATTGGTTGAAAGTTGAGGATAATTGCTAATTAAATAAATAAAGTTATTTAATTTCATGTGATAATGAATTTAGAAGCTTCCACAATTAAATAATTACTATTTAATTATGTGCGAGAAGTGAAAAAGATGAGTAATTAAATATTAAATTATGTGTGAGATGAGGAAAGTTTCTAATTAAATATTTAGAATATTTAATTAAATGTGAAATGAAGAATTAAAAAGTATCTAATTAAATATTAGAAATATTTAATTAAATGTGACATGAGGGAATATCATTTAAATTTAAAATTTTAACTTGTGATAATTAATATAAATAAATTGTGAAATCTATTTAATTAATTAAGAGGAAGATAGCAATAATTAAATAAACTTATTTAATTAAACTAGAAGAATTTAAAAAATGAACAATATAAATAAATAATTAAATTTATGTATATGTAGATGACTTTAGAATATTAATTAAATAATTCATATTTAATTAATTAATAGGTTTGATTAACCGTGATCATTTTTAGATGTGAACACATGCTTCTGTGGTGATTCATGATGCTTTTGGATGTTTCGAGATCATCCTCTATCTGTGTTGTTGGTTTGCATCAATTTTTGTGCTTTTGATTGATGATTTTCTTCTGAGTGTTCATGTTTTTCATGATCATGGCCGACAAGGTGATTGCAGCGTGTTGTGGATCTTTGAGGCTAATTTTTTTAAGGTGTTTCATGTTCGAGACATGTTGTGTTGGGTCCTTTCTATATTTTGGCCGACACTATTTGATTCACATTAATAAATTGTTTATTATTTTGGGCTGAAATTTTGTACACATTTCATATTTTGTTGAGCCAACATGTATTTGATGTTATCCTTAGTTGCAGATACATATGAATGATTGTTTTGAGGAGAATGAAATGAAAGAAGTGAGATGTGTGAGTGCTATGTGTGAATAATGTTCTAATATTTTGAAGACAGAAGTAAAGTGTGAAGAAGAGTGAGTAGAAGGAAGTGTTCATGTGCTTAACCAGAACTGTAATCAGGCATTAGTAGGTGTTATCTTCTCAATTCAAGATCTCTTAGATGGATGCAATCTGAATGTGACTCTAAGATAGTGTGTCTTCCTTTGGGTGGTAAGCCTTTTGTATTTGAGCAGTGAGGTCTAGGTAGTGTGATTGAATGCATGTGCATTCCCCATTTGTAATATTTTAACAAAGTATAATCTTGTGGATTAACCTCCATCATGATTTTTCCCCTAACAAGGTTTCCATGCAAATTTTTTAGTGTTATGTGTGTTTTTGATGTGGTGATGGTTTATGCTTTCATGTTTATTTATCAGATCTGAGAATAATTTTAATAAGTATAATTTATGTGACAACTAATTCACCCCCCTCTCAGTTGTCTACCCTTGTGTTGCCAACATTTGTATCAATGAAATTCACAATAATGGGCATCATTCCACCATGACGATTTCACTTTTGGCTCAAAACCTTAGGTGTCAGGCAAGGTGATAATATTTTCTGCAAGAAGTTCTTTCAATGTGGATTCTAGTGATTGACCCAAATGTGTGAATTTCCTAGGATTTGATGGCATTTGATATGGTGGTGGTCGAGATGGAGCATTTTTTTGGTTATTGTTCTGATTGGCATTTTGATTTGTGTTTTGATTGGTTTTGGTGGTAGCTTCTATCAAGGTAAATATTGGTTTTGCATTTTTTGTTTCAACCGAAGAATCATTATTACCATAATTCTTGTTTCTTTGCCAAAAATTTGGTTTATCATTGCTGTTAATTACTGGAGGAGTTTGTTGAGTTGTTTTCATTATAAATTCTCAAGATTCCTCTCTTGACCAAACCTTCTTTTATTTTGATTCCATTTTCAATCAATTTTTCAAAGGTTGGTGGACATTGTAACTCAAGCCTATAACTCATATCATCATTTAAATTTTCAATGAACACTTCCATCTTTTCATTTTTTGGTATGGGACAACGAAATCTTGCAAATAATCTCCTCCATCTTTGTAAAAACATGAGGAATGATCTACCCTTCTTCTATTTTACATTGCAAAGATCCTTCAATATAATCTCATGTTGAATGTTATAAGAATAGTGTGTGATAAATTTGTTGACCAATTCTTCAAAGGATCTGATTCCTAGGGGTAATTGTGAAAACCATTGCATACATTGTCCTCCCAAACTTCCTAGGAAAAATCTCATAAATTATGTTTCCTCATGTGAAAATTCAAGGCTCATGGTTCAAAATTCTTTTATATGATCTATAGGATCTATTTTACCATTATATTTATTGTATTTAGGGAATTCACAATGCTTAGGGAAGGGTATCATGTTTATAGCTTGATCAAAAGGGTATGGGAAGATGTCTTGTATCAAGAATCTTTTAGTGGTTCCCTTTTGCATGTCAAGAAGTTGTTGTTGAAGATTTTACATTTTATTGGTTAAGCTAGCCACTAGATCTGTATTTGGTGGATTAGTTTCAGTCTTTTTGGGTTCTCCTTATAGTTGATCAACTTCAAAGTCCTCAGGTAATTTGATACCTTGTTTAGCTAGCATTAATAGGTATATTTATCCATCTCTTTCCAAAACTTTCTCCATAAAATTATGGAAGTTAGGATATTGTTGTGCCATTTGGATGTCTTCCTCAGTTTCAAGGGTGTGGAATTTATGGAATAGATTTTCCTCAGCTTCAGCCATGGTGTTTTGGGTTTCAAGTTCTTGTTCTTTAAGTTTTTTCCTTTGTGATATTATTTGAATGATCATACAAGTGATGAAGATGTACTAAGTTGTGATCATTGTTTATTTCAGGATGAAGGATGATAAATCTTGATAAAGGATGATGAATCCTGATGGTGAAACTCAATTACTAATCAGAGATAGGTGTGATGATGAGGCACTTTTAGATGTTTGATCAAAGCTTAGGTAAAGTATTTTCAATTGCAAATGCTAGTTTCAACAAATTTAAGACTCAGTTTTGAAGAGGATCCTAAAATATGAGTTGAAATTTTGGATAGATAGTGAATTTAGCTTTTTGTTTTTGGATTTATTGGATGGACTAAAATAGGGTATGGATACACTAAAATATTGCATATATGTGCTAAAATATGGCTTCGATGCGTTGGAATGCCCCTCAGATGTGCCAAAAAAAGGACCCAATGCGCTAGAACAAAGACTACATGCACTTAAAAAAGAACTATAAGTGCTAAAATATGGTTTGTATGCATTGGAAAAGGATTTGGAAGCACTAGAGAATAGGTTGTATGTGCTAAAACTAGATAGTGACGTGCTAAGCTACCCCAAGATGAAATTTCAATGGGATTATTTTGTAGGTGAATGCGCTAAAAGTATGAGTAGATGCACTATAACAAGAACTGGATTTGCTAGAAAAAGACTTGGATGTGCTTAAATAGAGGCTAAATGCGCTAGAAAATTAATCATAAGCGCTATAAAATGACTCAGATGCACTTGAAAAAGAAATATATGCACCAAAATAGGGAATGAATGTACTAATCTAGAAAATCTTCTTTGTTTTGATAGTCTGATTGATTTTTCTTATTTTTCTGGCAAGGAATTTGAATGTTTGAATGGATGTTCTTCTGAATCAATGGTTGTATATTTTTGTATTTGATTTTTGTTTGAATGTTGTTTTAAAACACACATGTAAGACACATCAAACAAGTACAATTCCTAAGGCTGTCTAGGACAATATTTATTGGATTCCCATTTGGATTTTACTCAAGCTATTCTTTCTTTTATTAGATGATTAGAAGCTTGACCACACTGGATCCCCTCCATGACACTCACTTCTTAGGTCAGCCAAGCTTCAATTCTCATGAATCTCCCATGAATAACTTTTCATCTCTACTAAAATCCATAAGAATATGGGACGCCTTCAGAGGTATGACCTCTTTCACTGGCATAAAGAAATGGGATTTGGCTTACTATAACAAAAAGGTTCTAATATAGGGATTCCATTCATGGGGGATCATCCATACGACAAGAGACCATTTTTTCCCTTCTTTTCGAAACAATCCTCATGATACTTGAAATTTCCTCAAGTACCCACACTTATATCTCAGGTGGAAGTCATTTGGCTTTAGTGTGTTCCTGATTGGGTCATTCCCTAGGGTGATTAATTTTTCCCACTAGGAAGGCCCTCTAAGGATAAGATTGCAATAAAATGAAAAGATTGGGTTTGTATTTTTGATCACCTAGTTAAGGGAAGAACATATACCTACCACTCTACAAGAACAATATAAATGGTGTTCATTTACCTCTTAATTAAACTAGGTTCCTAATTTAATCAAAAGAAACAATAATAACTCTAGCCCCTACAAAGCAACCCTTAGTAGTTTCATATTTATTTGTCTTTGACAGTGTTCTCATAGTTTTAACAAATTCTCTTATAGTGTTTAAAATACCTACAAAATAGAGAGATATTGATTAGTTCTCAGAATTCTGAACTTCTATAAAATAAACCAGATGTGCCAAAACAGACATCAAATGCACTAAATTATTAATTTAATGCACTAAAATAACTACCATATGCACCAAAACAAATATTGTATGCTCTAAAAATTAGAGTAAATGCACTAGAAAACTCCTTGTATGCCCCAAACGATAGACTGGATACACTGAACAAAAGACTGGATGAGCCAAAATAGGGCCTAGATATGGTAGAGGATGTTTCGTATGTGTTGAAAGAACTCATAGTCCATGCTAAAATATTTCATGTAAAAACATGTAAACACACTTTCCAAAAAATGTTAATAATAGGGGCTAGTCCCCATGGTGGGTGCTAGAATTTTGTCATGTGAATATGTGTAAAGTGAATAATCAACACACAACCAATGAAACGCATTATATTAGAGAATTGAAATCACAAATCTAACAAAATTTGAAACATAGAAAATTCCCTAAAATCATTCCATTTTTTCCTATCTCCAAGGATCCCTTAAATCATGGTGGCTCTCTGATTTTATGTATGCACTCTGCCTATTAGAATGACAACCTAGAGATTGGATGCTATAAAAATGCAAGAATCCTAGTTCCTACATGATTTGATAAACTATGTGATATGCTATAAATGATAATGGTGATATTATAATGGATATGATGCAAATGTTGTGTACAACTATTATGCAAATGGAAATGAAACTAATACACTAAGCCATGATTCTAAATTAATATGAAAATACCATGCTAAAATGCTAAATTTTCTAATGCTCTCTAATGCTCTTATGCTCAAAGATGATTTATGTGGAGTAAATTTGCTAAAAAATCTGTTATGAAAAGATGGAGAATGATGTTGTATTTATAGGATTTTCAAGGCATATTGTGATGTGGAAGCAACCAACAATTAATATTTCAGATGGAAATATTGGAGGTGGAGGATGAAGAAGTTAGAGAGAATCATGTAGATGGTTCCCTTTAAAAGAGCACTTTTCCAAGTATTTAGAAGAATAAATGAGATGGAGGAGCCAAGTGTCCAAGGTTGTTTCAATTTTTTTGAGGATAATTCCATTTAAAATTTAGATATATTTAAATTCATGAGACATTTGATGATGTGGATGATGAGGTGGAAGGAGGTTATAGAATTATGTAGAAATGTGACAAAATTGAATTTAGAAATTCAAATTTAATGAGAGGGAATTAAGAAAATAAAATAAATTAGTTTTTTATCATCACAGTCTGGCATTTTTTTCTTTGAAGAAATGTGTAAACACATCACTTCAAAGAGGGGAAAAATGTATACACCTAAACTCGGTCAAGATAATTGATTAATTAACTACAAAGTATTTGATTAACAAACCCTCTTAATTTGTCTACTTATAAATAAATTGAAAATTTTATTTATATAGTTCATCTTCTAATTTCTTCCTATCTCAAATAATTTCTTCATGATTTAATTAAATAAACAAATCTAACTAATTTATTTTATTTAATTAAATCATGAAGAAAATGATTTGAGATAGGAAGAAATTAGAAGATGAACTATATAAATAAAATTTTCAATTTATTTATAAGCAGATGAATTAAGAGGGTTTATTAATCAAATAATTTGTATTTAATTAATCAATTATCCTGACCAATTTTAGGTGTATACAACAGATGTGTGCCTTGTGTGCGAGTAAGGGTTAGATTTAACCATTCATTTTTAATAATTCATAAAAAAATTAATCTATAGTTGGTTAAATTTACTTCAAAATAATCAAAATTTTAATTACCAAACCAGGGGAAACACCATTTATCTCGAGGCATGCATGTATAGAACAACAACAACAAAAATTAGTTATTCGAAGCATACCTGGTTTTGCTAGTGATATGATTTTGAATCATAATGCGACCTCAAAACCCTTGGTAGTTGCGTTCTTTGGCTTCTCGAGGATTACCTTTCTTTGTATGTTACAATCTTGATTTTAATTCTTTAGTGTACTTACAATCGAGTAGTATGGCACAAGGTAGAGTGTTATGAAATAAACTACATGCTCAAGGGTAAAAGCCCCAATCTATGACACAATTTTGGCTCTTAAGATGCCACTTTTTTTTTTGAAATCAGCAAAATATGATTTGCACGAGAAAATGAAGATAGTTACGCTCAAAATTTCAAGATGCGAAAAGAATAAAAGTCGAAGTGCTCCAAGTCTAATTTGTAAGCTACTATTTTCTTTTGAAATTAATGAAGATGAAGAGTCTCAAAAAAGGGGGGGGCCAAAACAGGTCCTATTTTTATAAAAAAAAATACATAGCGCCTAAGGGCTCCCCCCTTTTTGATTAACTTTTCTTTAGAATTTCAAAAATCCCAAAGGTGAGAAATGAGCTAAGACCATGTACTTTATCCTCCTTCTTTCGGATAATTTTTTTAATGAATATATAATATTTTATGAATTTTAAAAGTGGACACATCCTGAAAAACTGAAATTTGAGCATGCTCCCCCCAATTTTTTTGCAAACTAATCAAAAATTGATTTTTTTTTTCATCATGTGTAGAATGGAGTCTAGTTTCAAAAAATGTAATTTGTTTCACGTTCCAATGAATGTGTAAAAATCTATCCTAAACCTAGCACATGTTGGTTTTTGACCAAAAACGAAGGGATTTACAATAGAAGCCATGGATCAAAACCTTAACTAAATCAAAATGAAAAAAGAATTATATATTTAGATAGCTAATAGAGAGGTTAACATTATCATAGTTTTTTTAATTAACTTGCATTGAAGGACATGCAAATGAGACAGGGCACATGGAGGAAAATATGAGAAAATTTGGCAAATCTTGTTAACTAACACGTCCAAAGCAGGCCATTTGGTGAGCGCCAAATTTGGCACTTGCCGAATGACTCATCACATTTGGCATGCGCCAAATGTGAGTCATTTGGTGAGCACCAAATTTCCTGCTTTGCACAAAACTAGAATTTCCTCTCTTTGGTGAACAACTTTGATAATGCTTAGAGTGCACAGTTTATGATCATAGATGGATAGTTGAGGTCTTACCTTTCATACCTTCTCCAACTCGTTACCATATCTGGGTAATTCTTTATCCCTCTGAAGTCTCTATCTCTTAGGTCTCACTCCCTCCCACGTGACCTAGACTACTCTCTCATTCCAATCCCCTATGTCTGGTCTCTTTCCCTCCCACCTAGGTACCTAAATAAATCTCTCACTCCAACCCCCTTTCTCACTCTCCCTCTTTGGTCTTTTTATCTCTCTCACTCCATCTCCCTCTCTTAGGTTGATATCTTTCACTCTTTGTCTCTCTCTCTCAAGTCTCTCCCTCCTAACCCCTCTCTCTCTCTTAGGTTTGTCACTCACTCACTCCCTCTATCTCTCTCCCATTCCCTCTATCTCACTCACTCTATCTCTATCCCTCTCTCTCTCTCTCTCTCTCGGGTATCTCCATCCCCCCCTCTCTCTCTCTCTCCCACTCCCTCTCTCTTACTCTCTCCCACTTTGTCTTTCTCCCTCTCTCTCAGATCTCTCCCTCCCACTGCCTCTCCCTCTCCCTCTCTCTCAAGTATCTATGTCCTATCCCCTCTCCCTCTCTCTCTTTGTCAAGTCTCCCACTCCTACCCCCTCTCCCTCTAAAAGTCACTCACTTTATCTCTCTTCCACTCCCTCCCTATCTGACTCCCTCTATGTCTCTATCCACCTCTCCATCTCTCTCAAGTATCTCCCTCCCACCACCTCTCCCTCTCTCTCTCTCCCTCTCTCTCCCTCTCTCTCTCTCAAGTCTCTCCCTCCCACCCACTCTCCCTCCCTCTTTGTCTCTCAAGTCTCTCCCTTCTACCCCCTCTCCCTCTTTCAGGCCTCTCTTTGTCTCTCTCTCTCACTCCCTCTATCTCTCTCCCACCTCCTCTCTCTCTCGCTATCTCCCTCCCACCCCCTCCCACTCTCTCTCTCTCCCTCTATCTCATGTATCTCCCCCCACCCCCTCCATCTCTCTTGAATCCCTCTATCCTGAGTACTCCCTCTCCCTCCACCCCCTCTCCATCTCTCAAGTCTCTCTCTCTCTCTCACTCCTTGTCTCTCTCCCATCCCTCTATCTCTCTCTCCCTCTCTCTTCTACTCTCTTAGGTATCTCCTTCCCACCACCTATCTCCCACTTTTTCTCCCTCTCCTTCTCTCTCGGGTGTCTCCCTCCCAACCTCTCTCCCTCTCCCTCTATC
>CM021107.1:554249792-554271182 GCA_007115665.2 Sequoiadendron giganteum | reverse complement strand
GGACAAAGATAGAGGGAGTGACTGAGAGAGAGAGATACCTAAGAGAGGGAGAGGGGGTAGGAGGGAGAGATTTGAGAGAGAGAGGGAGTAGGAGAGAGATAGAGGGTAGAGGGTTAATGGTAGAGGGTAGAGGGTTTAAGGGTTTAAGGGTTAAGGGTAGAGGGGAGAGAGATAAGAGTGAGTGAGAGAGAGAGACTTGAGACAGGAAGAAGAGGTAGGAGGGAGATAATTTAGAGAGAGAGAGAGAGGGAGGGGAGATGTAGAGACTCTCCCTCATACCCCCTCTCTCTCTCAAGACTCTCCCTCCTACCCCATCACCCTCTCAGGCCTCTCTCACTCACTCACTCCCTCTATCTCTCTCCCCTCTACCCTTAACCTTAAACCATAAAACCTTATCCCTTAAAACCTACACCCTTAAACCCTCTACCCTCTATTTGTCTCCCACTCACTCACTCCCTATCTCTTTTTCAAGTCTCTCCCTCCTACCCCCTCTCCCTCTATCACGTCTCTCTCCCACTCACTCACTCCTTTTATCTCTCTCCCCTCTACCCTCTACCCTTAACTCTCTACCCTCTATCTCTCTCCCACTCCCTCCCTCTCTCTCACTCACTCTCTATATCTCTCTCTTAGTCACTCCCTCTATATCTCTCCCCTCTACCCTTAACCCTAAACCCTAAACCCTTAACCCTTAAACAGTAAACCCTGAAATCCTCTACCATCTACCCTTAACCCTCCCTCCCTTTATATCTCTCCCACTCCCTCCCCCTATCTCTCTATCAAGTCTCTCCCTCTTAGCCCCTCTCCCTCTCTCAAGTCTCTCTCTCTCACTCACCCCCTCTATCTCTCTCCCACTCCCTCTCTCCCTCTCTCTCTCTCTCAACCCTCTCCCTCCTACCCCCTCTCCCTCTCTCAGGTCTCTCTCTCTCTCTCTCCTTTACCCTTAACCCTAACCCCTACACCCTTAACCATTAAACCCTAAACCTTTAAACCCTCTACCCTCTACCCTTAACCCTGCCTCCCTCTACCTCTCTCCCACTCCCTTCCTCTCTCTCTCTCTCAAGTATCTCCCTCCTACTTCCTCTCCCTCTCTCAAGACTCTCTCTCACTCACTCCCTCTATCTCTCCCCTCTACTCTAAACCATCTACCCTATACCCTTAACTCTTAAACCCTAAACTCTTAAACCGTTAACCCTCTAACCTTAACCCTTAAACTCTCTACCCTCTACCCTCTACCCTTAAACTCTCTACCCTCTACCCACTATCCTTAACCCTCCCTCCTTCTATCTCTCTCCCACTCTCACTCTCTCTCTCAACCCTATCCCTCCTACCTCCTCTATTGGAAAATGTGCCTAAATATTACTAGCATGAAACTCCTGAAAGAGAAAAGTCGATGAGACCCTCAGACTGTTTTGCCGACTAGCAGTTGTGTTCTAAAACTTCTAAAGGAGTCGGGTCGCCGAGACTGTGCAATTGACCTACTGACTGAGGTCATCGAAGGGACATAAGTTGTCGCTATGAAACATTTTGTCTCACTCTGCTCGAGCAGACCTCTTGCTAATGGGATGTTTCCTGATGAACTTCGGTGAGAATCTCAGCGACTGGTGTTGTTAGGGTGACATGTGGGCTTGGTAAGATTCTAAGTGGTGGGTATACTCTCACTGACCAAGTGTGTATTCGGTGAGACCTACCACTGATATTCTCTCCTTTGCCATAGGTATGAACTTAGTATGATCTCCTGCCGATAGTCATTTCTCTTGCTGACAGACTTGAATGTTAGTGTGAGATTCTAGCCGGTGTGAAGTCTTAGCGACAGAGCGTGTCTGGGAAATAGCGCTAAGTTCGGTGTGACTCTTGTCGATATGACAGTTGGTTTTTCATAACTTCGGGAAGACTTGGTATCCTATCGATCAAACTTCATATAGTGTTGTCGATGCTATTGGTCTTGCTGATAGCATTGTGAATGGGAATTTTGGAATCGAGGAGACACGGTCTAGTGTCTCACCGACATGCCATATGTTTGAACTATTTGATAGAGTGCCTATCCTATGTGGTGCATTCTAAGCCAATGAGAGAATTAGGATAGAGGGTAAAGACAAAGAGGAAGAAAAAAAATTATACTAAGAAAACCAAATTTCACATAACAAGCTTGCGTTATAATGCAAGCACATTTTGTACTGCACTAAAATGGTAAACTATCACATGTATCTCCCTAAACCATGCACACACTTTAGAATTTATAATTTAGAGAGAGAGAGAGTCTAGAGAGATGGAGAGGGGGTGGAAGTGAGAGTTTAAGAGAGAGGGAGTGGGAGAGAAGGGGTTAGAGTGAGGGGGACTTAGCTAGGTAGGGTGGGAGGGATAGAGGGAGGAAGAGAGAGAGAGGGTGGGAGATAGGGTGGGGAGAGGGAGAGAGAGAGGGAGAGGGAGAGAGATGGAGAAAGAGAGATATTGTATGTAGGTAGGGTGCCAAAGGGATACTTGAGGTGTGAGGGGTGAGAGGGAGAGACTTGAGAGAATGAGTAGTGAGGGAGTGTGAGAGAAATGGAGTGTGAGAGGGAGGGAGTGGGAGAGAGAGGGAGTGTGAGAGAGATGACGTGTGAGAGAGAGGGAGTGGGAGAGAGAGGGAGTGTGAGTGAGAGACCTGAGAGAGGGAGAGGGTGTGGGAGGTAGTGACTTGTTAGAGGTAGAGAAAGAGGGGGGTGGAGTGAGAGGGACTTATCTAGGTAGGGTTGGAGGGATAGATAGAGAGGGGAGAGAGACAAAGAGAGAGTTACCTAGGTAGATTTCCAAAGGGAGAGACCTGAGAGAGAGAGGGGGTGTGAGGGAGAGACATGAGAGAGAGGGAGAGAGAGGTAGTGGGAGAGAGTGGGATGGAGTGGGAGGTACATACAGAGAGATGGATAGAGGGAGTGAGAGAGGGTGGTAGGGATTGATTGAATGAGAGGTATGCAGAAAGAGGGAGATGGTAGATAGACATAATTAGAGAGGGTGGGAGGGAGGGAAGGAGGGAGAGGTGAGATGTATAGATAGAGAGAAAGTGATAGGGGTTGAGGGTATAGGGTTGAGGGATTAGGGTGGAGGAACTATAGGGTTGATGGTTTCTAGGGTATTAGGGTTTAAGGTTTGAGGGTTGAGAGAATAGGGTCGATGGTAGAGGGTATTTGGTTGAGGGTATAGGGTAGAAGGTTTAAGGGTTGAAGGGTTTGGGGTTAAGGGTTACCTTTTTAGGATATCGGGGAGACTTAAATCCACCTCTCGCCGAAGTTGATTTATTTCACTGACGCTCATCAATCATTCGCTATGATCTCCCGCATCTTCCCCAACACCTCAAGTCTCCCCAAAATGTCTCCATAGTTTGGCTATCGGTAGGACTTGCATAGTCGGTGTGACTTAAAATTGTTTCTCCATGATTAACTTTCTCTCATCGACTGTCACCCTTCAGTCTTTATTGTATCACTATAACTCCCATCGAAGCAACCCATCATTGTGATAATCGCAAGTTGGGCAGAAAATCCTTATTTGATTCTGAAAGTATGTATCACGCTGAGATTTTTCCTTCTGCCAACTCAAGTCACCGAGACATGATGATTTTCCTACCGATAGAATCACATTCATCATGACCTCTCTTAGATATCGTCGTTAAAGCTTGTCTCACTAATAGGTTTCTTTCATCGATGAGACCACGAACATTGTCTCACTGACCACATTCTCACCTCCCATGTTGGCAAGATCGGTTAATGTCAGGCAACCTTTTGAAAATTTTCTCCGATGACTCCTGTCTGGCTAATAGACTTCCTTTTGAAAGGTGAGATCACAAACTCTATCTCACTGATCATATCCTTTCTTCCTGCGTCGGCCAAACTGGAGAATGTCTAGGGCTGTCTTTGAGACTTTACCCCAACGATGCCTTATCTCGCTAATAGATTCCATTGCATTCTGTGTGGTATAACTTCACACCGATACGCCGATGGATCACTGTCTAATTGATAGAAAACGTGAATCTATGTTCTCCTAGAAAATTCCTCTATCGGTATGATAGTCACTAGTCTTTCACCTATATGCTAAAGAAAAAGGGATTAGTGCATAACAAAATATGGGTCGGTGAGACCCAGGCCACCTTATGCCGATATGGTCATATATTCAAATGCTCAAGTCTATATGACTTTTAGGTGACCATGTGACAAAAATTTACCCAGAATTTGGTGAGGATGCTACGTAAGGAAATTTTATGCTTGTAGTATGGACTAATGAGCATGAATGGCCAATGATTTTTTTTCAAAATTTTTGGGTTCTAACATAACTGTCATATGCCATCACTTCACTCCTTTTAGTATCAAATCTACTCCTTTGATTTTATTGGCATAGTCCCTTTTGATCTATACCTATTAGACATTTTCCTTTCCCTTATATTCTCTTTTTGACATAATTGTCACTATTGTTCAAATTATCAAAGCATACTCCCTTAGCAGTATTTTCTTCATTTGGGACAACAAAATCCTTCACTTGTCTAGTATTTTTGCAATACCCCTTTTGATGATGGAAATTAAATGTAGAAGTGTGAGAACTGAAGTTAACTTCTCTGTAGTCTTCCATTTGAAAGCTTGTAGCACATTTGACTACCATGAAAGCTCAAAAAATTGGTAGAAGAGACCTAAAAGGTAACAAAACCCTAATGTCTCAACTCGGTCTTTATTAAATTCAATCTTAACAAAACAACCTACTCATGCATGTCAATTTGACTAATTCAAGGCATTAGAGACTAACCTCTTACAAATTTTCAAAGAAAAGGTTATTTTGACCCTAAAGGATTGAACATAGACTAACAATTGTAATTGTTTGGATCTACCAATTCATCCCTCCACTCAGTTGATTGTGTGCCCTTCACCCTTGGCATTTCCATTATTATCATAACTTTGAAGAAAAATATCAAAAACTACTCCAAGTGCCTAACAATGATATTGCCTAACATTCATCATCCTATATTGATCCATCCACTTTAGCCTCATCATCAACCTCACATAAATCATTTCCAATTATGAGACAAGACAAGGGTTGTAGAAACTATGGTCTTAAAGGGTATTTTTATGTAGGAAAAATCCCATCTTCTCCTAAGACATATGGAAAACCATAACATAGAAAAAATCCTCTTCTATCATCAAATTTGAACCCAGGGTTTTCTCCAAGTGGGGAGAGCTAAACAAAGAGGTTATAGAGGAAGACATCTCCAAATTGTTGTACCAATATGAGAAAGAGAAAGAAACCCTACCAATAGATCAATGTGGTAAGGGTTTCCAATTCATTAAGAATATGGGGGATTCACATAACATGGTAGACTTGGTCTACATCAACAAGGAATAAGATAACCCATTTTTATAGACAAATGACAAAAATATCAAGGGCTTGGGTATGGTTCATTATACGTTACTCCTAACATCAAGAGTACCCCTAAAATCATATTGCTTAGGGTTGAAAAGGTATGGGCAGTGTATGACTCATAGAAATCGATGCAACCTAGGTCACCTCTAACATACCTTAGGGTATGATGTTCAACAAAACAACTACTATGGTTCAACCGACTTGATCCCTTAAGGGTGCAAAATGCAAAAGGGCAACAATATTTGACAAGGTATTACTCATAAACCATGGTGATTATGAAATCTCTATCTGAACCTACAAGATCACCTTGGACCCCTCTACAATAACCTCTCTCAGTTATTTCTATCTCGGAGGCATTTTCCTGTGGTGGCAAATTTTCACTCAGGGAGAGAGTTGTCAAATGCAACTAGTTGAAAGTTGCAAAGTGGTGAAACTTTTGTTTTGCAACTCGTCTGACCAAAAACAATATTCCAATGCATCCGGGTGGGTATGTTTATGCTAGGAACGGTCCTCTTTTGCACCCAAACACCCGAAATCTCTCTGAGCTATGTTCAACCGGATCGATCCCTTAAGGGTCCAAAGTGCAAAATGGCTACAAAATTCATAATGATATTACTCAAACACCATGATTCTTAGAAACTACTCATTTGATCCTACAAGATCACATTGGGCCCATCTACAATAACCTCACTCGATTATTTCTATCTCGGAGGCATTTTCCTATGGTGGTGAATTTTCACTCGGGGAAAAAGTTGTCAAATGCAAGTAGTTGAAAGTTGCAAAGTGGTGCAACTATCGTTCTGCAGCTTGTCTGACCAAATGGACTATTCCACTGCATCTAATTGGGTACCTTTATGCTAGGCATGGTCCTCTTTCACACCTAGACACGTGAAATCGCTCTAAGCTACGTTCAACCGGATCGATCCCTTAAGGGTCCAAAGTACAAAATAGCTATGAACTTTAGCATGCTATTACTCGAACACTATGATGCTTGGAAACTTCTCGTCTAATCCTATGGGATCATGTTGGGCCCCTCTACAATAACCTCACTTGGTTTTTTCTATCCCGGAGGCATTTTCCTATGGTGGCGATTTTTTTCTCGGGGAAAAAGTTGTCAAATGCAAGTAATTGAAATTTGCAAAGTGGTGCAACTTTTGTTCTGCAGCTCGTCTGACCAAACGGACTATTCCAACATGTCCATGTGGGTAATTTTACACTAGGTATAGTACTCTTTTGCACCCATACATGCAGAATCACTTCGAGCTACATTCAACCGGATCGATCCCTTAAGGGTCGAAAGTGCAAAATGGCTGCGAAATTTAGCATGCTATTACTCAGACAACGTGATGCTTAGAAACTACTCATCTGATCCTCAAAGATCATGTTGGGCCCATCTACAATAACCTCACTCAGTTTTTCCTATCTTGGAGGCATTTTCCTGTGGTGGCGAATTTTTGCTTGGGGAAAAAGTTGTCAAATGCAAGTAGTTGAAAGTTGCAAAGTGGTGTAACTTTTGTTTTGCAGCTTGTGTGACCAAACAAACTATTCCAACACATCTGAATAGGTATGTTTATCCTAGGAATGGTCCTCTTTTGCACCCAAACATGTAGAATCGCTCTGAGCTACGTTCAACCAGATCGATCTCTTAAGGGTCCAAAGTGCAAAATGGCTGCAAACCTCAGCATGCTATTACTCGGACACCGTGACGCTTAGAAACTTCTCGTCTGATCGGAAAAAACTAAAAAATTGACAAAAAATGCTTTTAAAACCTGCAAAAAAACCTGAATAAAATCGTGTTGATTTCCATGTGAAAAAAAAAATGAGACCATAGCTTGTTGCTTACTATTATGCTTTGATAGAATTTTTCCAAGCATCCATAGCTTGTTCAAAAGCACCTGTTTTAGGCTTTTAGCTATATTAGCAAGGCAGTGAACTTTTTGATAAAATGCTTTGGTAGACATGTATGAAAAATGTCATAGCATAGACAAGGTAGTGAACTATTTGAAAAAATGCCTCAAAGAAATGCCCTCTCATGGTGATGGAATGCCATGACAATCCATAGCCATAGGCATTCGTCATGGCATTCCATCACCATGAGACCAAATTTCTTTGAGGCATTTTTTCAAGCTATTCACTGCCTTGTCTATGCTATTGCTTACTATTATGCTTCAATAGATTTTTTCCAAGCATCCATACCTTGTTCGAAAGAACTTGTTTTAGGATTTTAGCCATAGCAGCAAGGCAGTGAACTGTTTGACAAAATGCTTTCATAGACATGTATGAAAAATGTGGTAGCATAGACAAGGTAGTGAATTGTTTGAAAAAATTCCTAAAAGAAATGTTGTCTCATGGTGATTATTGTCATTACATTCCATCACGATGAGACCACATTTATTTGAGGCATTTTTTCAAACAGTTCACTGCCTTGTCTATGGCTTGTAATGCCTTCAAAAGGCTAATTTGTCCAATTTGTATGTTCAAGTCAAAATGATGTGTCAAGGACTTGTAATGGCTAATTTGAATGTAATCCAGTCATAAAATAAATCACTAGGAGGTGAAAATATAAAAAATGCAAATAATACAATGTTGTTAAAAAGTAATCATGATGTAATTATGCAGCAAGAGAGAGCATAAATCAAGGAATATTAAGAGTTAAAAGGGTAGTTGCACTGATGAGAAGTTAGAAAAGGCAGTTGCTAAGAGGGAAAAAGTTATAAAAGGCATTGTAAGACGTGCAAAAAGGAGGTTGGTATAGTTCTTTTTACAATGGGTTTCAGAGTCTAATAGAGAATTTCATCACTACTCCACCAATGTAGGCCAAGTATATTGGTGGAGTAGGTTAATGTTACGGTGTTTTAAATGCTTTTTATGATTGTAGGTATAGGGGAATGCAAGAATGCTCAAATGAAGTTGTTGTTACACATAGAAATTGAAGGTTTCCACACAAAATTTGATACTACAGTCATGCATAATGAAGAAATAGAGTTTGACATGGCTTGAGAAGGGTATAGATGATGTTTGTAGGTGTATTTAAATGTTTTGGAAGATATGGCACATTGGTAGAAGATGTGGAAGGTGATATTCCAAGAAACCCTTATTATTTTGCTTGCAAAGCCTATATTCAAGGGTTTTGATATTTAAATGTTTTAGTGGATCTAATAACTCTTGAAAATGATGGAATTCTAAGTTTGGAGGTATGAAAAAAGACTGTTTAAGGTTGGTTAGTGATTTGGAGATGATTTGTTGGTAGTCACCTTGCAAATTTGGCCTAATTTGTGGTTGGGAGTAGCCTATCAGACCAGTTTTCTGATGTTTCTCTCAAAACAAGTGGCAATGTTTTTGTGATATGTCTAAATACTCTATAATGGGTCTCCAAAACTATATCAAGCTTCTTTTGATGCAAAGATAGTAGAGTTGTATCACCCGATTTAGGGCTTTGCTAACCTACAAGGAAATTGATGAAATGAGTGTTAAAACAAAGGCCAGTGATATTTGTGATTAGATTTGTGATGTAACTACTTAAATAATGTTTTCAAAGGTATTTCAATGATTTGGGAAAATGTTAAAGGTTAAGGTTGTTGATTTGATGTTTAGACTATGGTGGAATCTTGATGAAGAATGGTGTTATGACTGTGAAAATCAGTAAATCTAATAACTCAGAGTTATCTGAATATGTTATTGGTTTGTTTCTATTAGAAGCATGATGATTATGAGGCTCTTATAAGTTTATAATAGTTTGAAGGTAAGAATGTATGTCTATTAGCCTTGGGGAGTGTGAGTTGTATCAAGGAGGTTTTGGTGAATATTGAAGTATTGGTTGGTTCAATGCCTTTGATCAGGATTTTTTGTTAAGATCACTCAATTAGATGTTGATAATGGTCTATAATATGATTTTGGTGGTTTGGGAAACTGACATGTTGTCTTGGAGTTTTATAGAACTGAAGAAATCAAGTGAATTTGAAGAGAAATTGATGAAAAGTTTAGTAAACAAGTTGTTTGTTTAACTGGTGGATAGTGTTATTTGTGACATTCTTCCAATGGACTGCTGTCACATACTCCTTGGAAGACCATGGCAATATGATAGGTGTGCCATGCATGATGGGAAAGAAAATAAGTATACCATAAGGAAAGATAGCCATACATTTGTTTTGACTCCACTTCTAGAGGATGTGAAAGGGAAAGACAAAGTAATCATGTGTGGGAACAAGGAGCCTGTAAGTGTTGTGAGGGAAATCAAAAATTCTGGTTCTGGGAACCATTATAGGTTTGCTAATACAGGGGTAGTGGATATAAGGACCGATGTAGCAGCAAAGGAGGTAATGACACTAGGTTTGTGTGAAAGACTTATGGTGGGCACCATAGAATGTCATGTTCTTGTATATGTGAGAGTAAATAAAGCAAGGTTTGTAACTACAGAGATAGATAACACTGATAAAACAATGAAGAAGCATGGTGGTAGTGTGTTGGGATTGATGACAGGGGTACAAGGACAACTTGTTGATAAATGGGAAAAATGCTGAGTTTTGGAGATTTCAATGAACCTGACTTGGAGATTGTTTTCAAATTTCCATTGTATGAATGTTGAGAGTCTTTGTAGGGCCTTGGTGGAGATTTGTTGTTATTTTGCAAGATTAAAGGTTTGTAAACCTTGAGGGTGAGTTGATGCCTATTAGGCTGAATCATTATGAAGAAGAGTTCTTTGACTGAGAATTGACATTTACAATGTTGTGAGTCTTCTCCACCTTGGCTCTGCATCAAAGCACAACTAAATTTATCATTTCAAAGCAATTTTTTTGATGCAATTTTTTCCAGCAGTTCACTGCCTTGTCTATGATATTGCTTACTATTATGCTTTTGATATATTTTTTCGAAGCCTCCATAGCTTGTTCAAAATCACTTGTTTTAGGATTTTAGCCATAGCAGCAAGGTAGTGAACTATTTGAGAAGATTCTTTGGTAGACATGTATGAAAAATGTGGTAGCATAGACAAGACAGTGAATTGTTTGAAAAAATGTCTGAAAGAAATGCGGTCTCATGGAATGCCATGACAAGCTAAAGCAATTGGCAACTGCTCCTAGTTATTAGTTATGCAATGTGAAGTAATTGCATAACTGCTTAGGTTGACTTTGTAAAAAGCTATATTGTAATAGAAATTTTGTCATCTATCAACATCTAGTTATTCGTTATGCAATGTGAAGTGATGCTTTGAGTTTGAAAGATGTGCAATGCATGAATAAAAACTACAAAAATCTATTTTCTACATTTCATTAGTTAAAATATTTATTTTATTTTCTCTCTATATCTCTATGCTATGGAAATGCCTTTCGATTTCAAAAAAGATAGTTTTATCTCTTGTTATACAATTTTTTACGTTTTTTTATCTCTTGTTATAAAAAGGAGCAGATATACAATGTTAAAGTAGAGTGAAAGCACAACTAAATTTATCATTTCAAAGCAATTTTTTTGATGCATTTTTTCAAATAGTTCACTGCCTTGTCTATGTTATTGCTTACTATTATGCTTTTGATATATTTTTTTGAACCATCCATAGCTTGTTCAAAATCACTTGTTTTAGGCTTTTAGCCATAGCAACAAGGC
The DNA here is from genome assembly GCA_007115665.2 of Sequoiadendron giganteum. Lineage (NCBI taxonomy): Eukaryota > Viridiplantae > Streptophyta > Pinopsida > Cupressales > Cupressaceae > Sequoiadendron > Sequoiadendron giganteum. The sequence continues at coordinate 554,260,208 of CM021107.1, read as the reverse complement.
AGTGAAATGTTTGAGAAGATTCTTTGGTAGACATGTATGAAAAATGTGTTAACATAGACAAGGCAAGGAACTATTTGAAAAAATATCTCAAAGAAATTTGGTCTTATAGAATGCCATGATAAGAAAATGCAATTGGCAGCTGCTCCTAGTTATTAGTTATGCAATGTGAAGAAATTGCATAACTGCTTAGGTTGACTTTGTTCAAACTATATTATAATTAAATTTTCGGCATCTATCAGCATCTACTTATTAGTTATGCAAAGTGAAATAATGATTTCACTTTGAAAGATGTGCAATGCAATGTAATCAATGACATGAATATAAACTACAAAAATCCATTTTTTATAATTCATTATTTAAAATATTTATTGTATTTTCTCTCTATATCTCTATATGCTATGTAAATACCTTGCAATTGTATTTAAAAGTCTTAATAGGTCAGTTAGGTGGTATTTGTAAAATCAAGTTGTGAATGAATGGTAATTAAGAGAAAAATTGGAAAATTGCCATCTTAGAAGTCTAACAAAGGGTGGTTATGGTGGTTGATCAGCTCAAGGGGTAGTTGGAAGGTGGTATCAAGATATATTTATGTAATACCCCGAGTTGAGGTCTGATTTTGCTGAGTTTCTAATAAGAAAATATACTTTTGAAAATGTTGATCACTAGTTTTCTTTGTTTACCTGAATTTTCTTTTCCTTAAATAGGCCCATACAAGTCTATCATGACTTGAGCCTTTGGATACTTGATTTCATATGTGTTTACTCTCTTTGCATCTGTTCTGAAGGTTTAAATCCACCGTTAGTGTGTGTGGGATCATAAAACTTGGTTACTGCTTCGTTTTCTGTGGTAGGGGTTTTGAGGGAAACATCATGACACATTAGCCAATCCACCTATTGTTCTGACCCTATTGCTTAGTGGATTGGCCTGTACCATGATTATTTTGGTGTGTGAATACTTTGGAGGCTAAGAGAATGAATAAACTTAGTGGGGTGTGAAGTTCAAATGTTGTTGAGTGAAAGTAAGGAACTCAAGTAGTGAATCTAAGAAATACTAAAAGGAATTGGATTGTGAGTGTCTTTTAAGTTAGGATAGAGGTATTGTGGGGTTTTTGGACCTTTGGAAGGATTGGGGGAGGTCTGGAGTTATGAGTTTCTTTAAAACCCTTGTTTTCGTGAAGGTTTAGGATAGTTTGTGAGTAGATGAATAGAACAAGTTCTTGGGGCTCTTAAAATGGGAGAATCCTAAGTTTGGTGAGCATCCCTAAGACTTTTTCAAGTTTCCTTGGTTTGGAGGTGAGTTTGTGAGGGGGTTCCTTTGGAAATTAGGCCTAATTGTGAAGCCTAGACCGAGGGAGGTGTATTGAAAGTTCATGTTGGTACAAAAGAGTTACTATTGGTTTTGGAATATGTTGTGTAACCTTGAAAAGGGTATCTTAATCCACCTTTAAATGGTCAGGTGTTTTTGAAAGGTTGGGAGAAATTAGGCTTGGACTAGGTTTTGAGTTTGGTGTAGGTACATCATCAATTTTTTTTATTTGAATACATCAATAGGGAAATTTTAGTGTCCTTAGGTTTATTTTGTCTAATAATCTTTGAGAGATCAAGAATAATGCAAATAAAGGGTGTTTTGTGTCTTAGAAGTCAATTAGAAATCATATAAGTTGTAAAATGTTGACAAAGCAACTATAACACAAAAAAATGTAATTAAGGGACCAACTAATCCCAAGGTTGGTTATGGGAATTGGGGAGAAGATGGTTGTTGTAAAATGCTATAAAACTCCTTAACAAGGCTCGAATGAGAGAGTGGAAGAATTTTTGTAACAATTTTACACAATAAACACCATAGTTTTGAGCAATTTTTTGGAAAAATATTGTTTTCTTGATATTTTTGAGTGTTGTACGGGCACATACAGGTTCTTCATGGTCTAAGAATTTAATAGGATGTGTCTATATTTTTTCTAATTCATTTATTTTTTATTTTGTGTCTTAACTCTTTGTTTGTAGACAGAACCAACACAAATAGTGATTGTCCCAATGTTGCTGAATCAAGGGTTTGAGGGGAAATTTGTGATTTAACAATCAATCCTCCTATTGTTTGCTACTATATCTCAGTGGATTGATTGAAAAAATGTAATAATAAGTGTGTCAAATCATTTTGGAATAAGGAGTCATAATTATATGACATTTTTGTGACTCTTCTAAGACTGAACAAGGATTTTCCAACATGGAAGTGAGGAACCAAAGAGAGGTTTTTAAGAATTAATGATTGTAAGGGTTATGTGAGGGTCTGATGAGTTTGTGCAGAAGTATTTTGAGATGGTATTAATGTTTTAGGGCTAGGAATCATATCTTTCCATTCTCATTGTCCCAAGAAACCCTCCTAAACCTTCACAAAATCAAGGTAAAGGCATGCCCACAAGTTCAACTAAAAATACAAAAGCACCTAGCCCTAAAACATTAAGTTTTCATGGATATGTCATGCGAAGGAAGAGGATTTTGATTATTAGGTTTACCCAAACATTACTAGGAGTGGAGTCATCAATGGGCTAGACTATCTAGTGAGAGCAATGGTATATTTATCCTTCTCCTTGGGAGGCTATTGAGTGTGAACTGGAGAGATGGTGAGCATCACATGGAAGAACTTGTTGGTGTCTAGCAACCAAACTAATGAAAAAATTTGAGGTTTGGAACCATGACCTAAGATTTTCCAAGGCGTTTGGGTAGATACCTAAAGTTGGAAGGGTGGTCCCTTTGGAAAAAAGGGCTAAGAAGCCAAAATTGAAGTAGGTGTGCTAAAAGTCTGTTGGTCCAAAAGAGTGACCACTAATTTCTCGGTATGTTGTGTAGCCCTGAAAAGGGTATCTCAATCTATCTTGTAATTGTCTAGTGTTTTGGAAAGGTTGGAAGAAATCTGGCTAAAACTGAGTTTTGAGTATCACAAGAATAACCAGTCACAAATGTGAGTTTTGGAGACCTTGATGAATCTGACTTAGGGATTGTTCTCAATTGATTCAATTGTCATTGTATGAATTTTGATGGTCTTTGTAGGGCCTTGGTGGAGTCTTGTTGTTCATTTTCAAGGTTGAGGAGTTGAGTCCCTTCAGGGTGGGTTGATGCCTATTAGGTTGAATCATTATGAAGAAGAGTTCTTGATTGAGAATTGACATTTCCATTGTTGTGAGTCTTCTCCACCTTGGCTCTACATCAAAGTGATACAAGGGTGGATTTTTGGGTAAGGTGTTGAATGAAGAGTTCGGTTTGATGGGGCTTTGAGGTTGTGTAGATTTCTCAAAATAGGTTTTATTAATCTTGTTAGGAGCCCCTTGAAGGCAGGTTGTCAGACTGATTGGGTTTGAGCCTCCTTTCCTTTTCATCGGTGAGGCACAAGTAATTGAAGCATTCGAAAGGATACAAACCACCATGAATGGAGCTTATTTATACAATACACTTTAGATGGGGCTTATTGAGCATTCAACAATAATTAATTAAGCATTAGATGTAAACAAAATCCATGCCTACAACATTCAAGCATACAACTTACACGATACGCATGATAACATCATTCAAGAATGGAAGTAGAGAAATAGGAGTTTCTTTAATCAAATATTTGAAAGGCTATACAATGATATATATTTATAAAAGTATATAAATATATCCAAAAAAACCATATAGGCTTAGTACAAAGGAGCCATTTGGACATAAAATATCACGTATATATATCAATATTACAAAACATATGTTCCAAAATGCCACATAGGCATATATCAAACAACACTAATACATAGTCATTTCCCTCTAGGGGAAGGATATAAATCCCGTGCTGCCTTTGAAATTCGGCTAGATGGAGTGACTATTGCTTGTCTTATCTTTCGAACACGCTCACTACTCCTCCTCTCTTCACTCTGGACCTTAAACTGTTACAATTAAAAGTAAAGATGTTAAAACATAGAAATTGAATTATGGAATGACATATAACAAAATATAATAACTTACTGCATACACATAGTCATCATGCACATTTAAAGCATCAACATGTCCATGATCTGGAGTGACAACCACCTGTAGAAACCATGAAGATACAAATTAAACTACATAAAATTATTGTGAAAATTTTCTATAATAGACCATAAAAGAGAAAATATAATGTCAAATCGACTAATCTATTCCATACCTCTCTCAATGGATCAGAACTGGCTATTGCTGCAGCAACTCCATGGTCCATCATGCCACCAACATCACTAGGGCTATCTCTTGTCAACAACTACAAATGAAACAATATCTCAGGTATCATGTTGATATAGGAGAACATAATGTGACACGATCAAGGAATACTTGAATGCAATGTTTGTGTTTCTCATCAAATTTTTAGATTTGTATATATGCAAAATTATGAAAACTAGCTAGCATAGATTTATAACACCATTAATAAATAAAGGCTACCCGAGTGTACGCTGTTTGAGGATATGAATCGCGAGCTGTGGAGGAAGAAGGTGCACTAGGAAACTGTTTGAAATCTAAATCATGTTATGAGACAAACATTCAAATATAACATTCAACTATTCAAATGAAATAATAATATCTTTAATACTAGTTGCATACCTATGGACTCATCGTCGAGAATGTATAAGGGTTTGTAGGAATAGATCATCCCTCATGAGTAGTGTGACCCTGAAATTTCATCATATCAAAATTCTACTAATTTAGTTATTCTTAAATTTCAAAATATATTTTAATAAACAACATTAAAATAACTTGCTAAATTTTACCTGAGTGTCAATGTCGAATGTATCATTTAGAATATCATCTGTGAAAGCCATCACCTCTGCAACTAACGTAGGCTGTGTAGCTGCATCACGAGCACCCTGATAATCATACGTGCAAACAACACCACAAGCACCACAATGGTGGGCTGGAGTTCGGGGCCTACATGTCTCCTCCACAACAGGATCTACTAGAGGACTTGCATACTCTAAAATGGTCTGGGTGAGTGAGCCAATCAACTTCATGGTGTCCACCTCTACACTGCCCTTAATAATGGAAGGAACAATGACATGCTCCACCATGGGTATGCCCAAGGCTCTTGGTGCCAACTATGGATTACATCGTGCAGTAGGTCTATTGTGTGTGGAGCCCCCACCTCTACCCTGAAAGTCTAAGATGTCAAAATAGTTTGGCATTTTATTGAGAAAAAACTTGCAATAGAGTTTCCTCAAAAAGTATTGCGGCACCACATGGTTATTGCATGGAGGTTGGTCAAATACGATCCACCATCACTCCCAAAAATTTTTTCTAATTAAATCATGGTGGTACCAATGGATGGGGAACCTCCTTCATGCATGGGACAAAGGTTCATTGGTTTTTGGGTCTTTAAATAGGGCACGCAACTCGGCTTTGCTAATTTTTAGTTTTTTGACATCTACATATGAAAAACCATTAGCATAAAATTGTCTCATCTCATGTCTCTTACTTGACCAAAAATTCATTTGCTCGCTCATTTCTCCTACATGAGTTAAAATTGACTTCAATGATTTAACAATCCCTCTCCTATAAGGGTGGGTTTTGGCATGCTCGATTAATCTTGCAATTAATTGTTCAATGTCTCTTTTATTGTTTTCAATTTGATTTTGAATATTTTCTTGTGTTCCTTGAGGATGCCTATGAATTGATGGAGGGGTTTCGGGTTGTTCTTGTATAGGAGGCTCTTCATGAGGGGGTGATTGTGAATTCTCAATATTTTGAGGTGGAGATTCATTCCCTGAGAATTAGAACAAATTTTTATTATAAAAATCTATTTAAATTTGCATTCCAAATCAAATTCAAAATAAATAGAATAAAAATAAACACCTCTTTGCAATCTTCAACCTCTCCGACGTGTTGGCGGAATCCTCATGGAAAATGGCAAGCTAAGGATGCAAATAATGCAAGAGATTTGGTGAGCGTGAATTGCAGACCTGAAATCCTCTTCCTCAAGCCGCAGGTTGAAGACAAAATGAGGGTTCCAAACCTGATTTTGTCTTTTTGTGTCTAAAAAGACATTTGGTGTGCGTGAAAGGGCTAATTTCGGGGTTTTTTAAATTGTTTTTTCGATTTGGCACCTAAATTGTGTCACAGATTGGTGCACTTACCCTCAAGGTGGTGCCAAGTATGTGTGTTGTTCACCACCTTCATTAATTACCTATTACAATGCATTAATTTTCCTAAATAAAGGTGCAATCATGGCATATTAGGGTTCAAATCATGAACACCTTAGTTTCTATGCAGGGAACACCATTAGAAAAGAAGACAATGCATAAGGCTTATGTGGAACACTTATGTGTCATTTTGATTCTTACAAGGCAAAGGATTTATAATCAAAGCCACTTTGGATACTTAACAATTTCTGAGAAAAAGAGGATTGAACCATTCAATATCGGAACTTGAGAAAGGTTACTAGGAATCGGGACTTGAATTACTGGTTCATGAAAACTGGGTGCAAAGAGAGACTTAAAATTGGGTTCAAATTGGACCAAATTGATTTAAAACATATTCACAACAGAACTTCTAGTTTTTTAGTCTCCAATTAAAAGAAAAGAAAAATCCACCACTGGGCTAACTAGCAAAGAAAATGAGAATACATGCACCAGGATGATTTATCCAAGTGATGACTCACCGAGATTGACATACCAATTGAGTGAAAAGAAAAAACTTACAAAAGATATAATATCATTAGCACAACATCAAATTTGGGACTCGGGGGTCTGGTAAATTGATAAGAATAGGGAAAATTGCTTGCAACACCTCAAGTCCCATAAAGACAAGAACTTAGGCAGAGACCAGATAAGCTAAATTAAAAACTTCCATTTTACCATTTACTCCAAAAGAAGCACACCAAAGAAAGCAAAATCAAAGGGAAAGAAAAGTGGAAAAAAAAGGGGTTCCACATTTTTCCAAGGAGAAAAAAAATGGTGCATGTTGTGAGACCACACAACAACTAGCAACCAAAAAACCAAATAAAATAATAGAAATCCAATTCCGGACCTTATAACCATACTTCAACTTTCTACAGTCCTTAAATTATAAATGGTTAGACCCTCATTTTGGCATTCCATCTATACTTTAGATAGCATATAAGATTAAATTTTACTGAGCTCACATGTGTGCAATTGATTTATTCTGCTACAGTAAATTAGAGCATAGAAAATGTTTGCATTGACCTATATAATTTGGAAATTTCCTCTTAAGACAAACTTGGATAGAGCCTTGCTACCAGTCAGGCATTGATAGCCTCAACAAGGTTATCTATGTAATTCCCCCAAACATAGCTCTATTTCCATTCAGGCGTCCATAGCCCCGATAGAGATATTTGGATAGCTTAAGGATTTGAGTTTTATATTTTGATATTTCTTTTGATATTCATTTCTTTCATTTGATATTTATTTGTAAGCTCATTTGCTTCAACTTGCAAGCAATGAAGCCCACTATTAGGTTGGAAATTATAGTAGTAGAATAGGTCACCTTTTGATTTTTCACTCAATGCAAACAATTGCTATCCCAAATTCAGTAGAATGATTAAAGTATGGGAATTTGTAGCTCATTATCAATTGAATGATTTATGCAAAATGAAGTAAAAAGGAACCAAATAATTCCCCAATTATCTATAATTAAAGGACTATTTTGGTCAAAGCATGAATCACATTTCTATAATTGGCATTCTATTATTTGACCACCTTCAAAGGTTGCTAGTTACTATATATCTCAATGATGCAAAACCCTGAAAAGAAAAAGAAAAAGATAAAAAAACCAATACAAAAAACCCAACAAGACAAAACAAAACTATTTACAAATGGAAACTAATTACCAAAAAAACTATTTACAAACTATTTACAAACCATATGGGAATGGGTAACCAACACTAAGCCTTGAAATAATTATTTAGGAATTGTCCATTAGCAGGAAATGGAACATCCTCTCTGGTTAAAGTGTTAAGCTTGTAAATGTTGTCACCTAAAATTTTAGATACTTGGTAAGGACTAGTTCATAACATGGAAAACTTATCAATGCTCACCTTTATGCTCATGGGATTTTCCCCAATACAAGACTAAATCACATATTCTAAAGGTTTTCAATATAGCCCTTTTTTCAAACCACTATTTTACCAGAGATTGATTCTTAGATAAATGATTTATAGCTCTAGTACATTTTTCATCTAAGTGCATCAATTACAACAATCAAGCTTTAGTTTGATCATCTAATCCAATGTATTCTTGTGAAAATTGACAAGTAGGGATTTTCAAGTTTATAAGAAATATTGTTAGTGTAATTAATTATTTATTACACTAGCATAAGTTAAGTTAGGTCTGTATTTAATCATTTAGTCCTAGGTTGCATTATTAAATAATGTTGTTGAGATAAGATTCCCTTCTAGAAGATGAGTTATCTTTTCTAGAACTTATCTCTATCTTGTTATCATTCCCTATGTATTTAGTTAGGGTTTCATGTTGTCTCATGTAGTGTGATTAGAACACATGGCAACATCTTGTGCATTCTAGGTTTAGCTCTTGCGTATATAATCAAACATATGTACTCTTATATATTATCTAGATCATCATAATAGAATCTCCTATTTGAATGTCATTATTGAATACTTTCTATGTGGTTTTATATTTCTTCTTGGAAAAGGTCCTCTATTGAAGATTGTAGCTTCATCAAGCACCCTATGCATTGATCATTCCAACATGGTATTAGAGCTATTCTAGTGAAGATTCATCTCAAGATCAAGAAAGTTGGGCTACTGAGATTCTTGTAGGCTTGAAGGTTTCCATTGTAGGTTACTTGACTCCACTCGGGGACCAAGTTGATTTCTGGAGCAAATTTATCGAAGCTCTCCATTGTCTTCAAAAGGCCTCAAAACCCTAGGATCGCATGTCCATTCATTAAATTCAGATACATCACCATGGGAGCCTCAAAGGTATTTTTTGGGTTTGCAAAATCAATCATACGATCTGTAAAATTTGTGGAAAAAAAAATCACCCCTATCAGTTGTCCTTTGAGGCAAAAAAAATTTAGTCATAGGCCATTCTATTTTTTTCAGAAAAATTTCGAGCAATTTCTATTTTGTTTGGAATTTTTTTTTTTATTTCGGGCTTTATATAGTTTGCATAAAAAATAAATCAAGGCAACTGCAATTAAAATAACCTGTCGGCATACAAAGGGGTTCATTTTCATCGGCGACATAATTTTTCTATCAACATCAAATAAGGGCCTTTTTTTTTTGTGGACATATTTTTTGTGAAGTCGACATATATATATTGGAGATTAATTTTTTGATTTTTAATTGCCTTTGGCAATATTAAAAATCTTTATTCAGTCTTTTTGTGTTGACCATTTCGTTTGGACCGACCGCCAGCCCTCCACTCTATTTGAGTGATGCCTCCAGCTCTGCCGCTTCATCTGAGATCTCCGTCCCACCACCACCAGTGGTGGTGCTTTTTTTCTACCAATCTCTCCTGAGGTCCCATCAAGGACTAAGAGCTAGTGCCTAGGGGCTTGATTTTTGCCCTAATTTAGCCTACAAAGTGCCTAATATAGGCTTTTTTTTCATTTTTTCATAACTTTCACCCAAGGTATCGAAATTTAACAAATGAGATACTGTTAGAAATTTAATTCAATGTATTTTGCAGTGGTGACATCTATTTTATAGTATTTTTCTTCTAGAAAAATCTATGCTCAACTCAATTCAAATCCCTAAATTGGACTCAAAGGCTCATATCTTCACAACCATTTATCAAAATTCAATGATTCAAGTGGCATCAAGAAGGTAATTCAAAGATTTTTTCATTAGTCGATTCACTTCGATTAGTTTCCGCTCCAGGTACTCTTGCATTGGTTTTGTTCAGTTTGGTGATTTTTTTCAATTACTTGGATATCCTGAAGCTTGGAAAAAGGTTTTTGGTTTGGATGGCATCACTTCTATTGCATGTCAGTTTTGGAGGTTTCTATTTGTTGTTGAAGATCATTGTCTTTGTTTTTTGGAGAAATTTCATTATACATTATGGGATTTTCATTTTCTCCTCTAACTATGTTGCACATGGGAATCTATAAACAATGGTGGGATGGGATCATAGAACACCTCCAATTACTTGATTTATTGCCACATATGTATGGTATAGTTCCCCATCCAAGTGAACGCATTCAATAATTTTCTTGGAGTTGCAAAAAATACACTATTTTAGAGATCATTGGAATGCAAGTTGATTGTGTTGTTTTGAGTTATATTGATCATTTTGATTGTCCTAAAATCCTTTGGACTAAGATTTGGGAGATATATGGTGATTCAAAAAATCCACCTTTCCTCGATGATTAGGTTTCAGAATGTCAGGTTTTAGATCAGGTACCCCATGATGATATTTTTGTGAAAATGGTTGTTTGTTTGGATTGC
>CM021107.1:554102666-554249692 GCA_007115665.2 Sequoiadendron giganteum | reverse complement strand
TTTTGTCTTAAGGTTTTCCTTCATTACCCTAGTTTGATCTTTGTGATTTTATCACATTGAATTTAAAATCAAAGTGACTTCACTAATACTTCCATGGCATTATGTTTGCCTTAGTGATTTCTATGTTTTGAGAAAATCATATATGCCTAGGCCCTTCATTCTATAAGTTGAGAATTTCATGCTTTCACTTCTTTTTATGATTTTTAAGAAAATCATATAGTTGTGCCTTAGTCCTTTTATGATTTTGGGGAAAAAATCAAGTCTAAAAGCCTTTGATATTTTTCTGATTTTTATTAGAAAATCAAATGTCCTTTTGCCTTTGATTTATTTTATGACCTTGGAGGAAAATTCAATGCTATGAACCTTAGCCATTTTTTATGATTTTTATAGAAAATAAAAATATGCTTAATACTTGGAAAATTAAAATTAGAATCATATATTTTTCCTTGTATTTTTGTCAAATCAAGTCAAGTATGAGTCGAGCCTTCTATTTTCTAAAACTAAAACTACAAAATATTCTAAAGAAATATTAAGGTAATGTGCTATAAATTTCCTTAGTATTTGTTATTTTAAATGTAGTTAAATCTGAATAAATGCATCCAGATCTCTTGGAATATTTCTATTTCCAATTTTAGTCTCACTTGGATGAAATGGGAAAAAATTGAGCAAAATTAGACCTTCTATTTTAGTTTTTAGATAGTTTGGCGGTGATTTTTGAGTCCTTTCTAGATTGATTCACTTGAGATAGAAAGTTTCTATCATCCTCACTCACTTTGGAGGCAGTTTGGGCACTGATTTTGAGGCTTTTCTTTGGAGCTCAAAAATGGTTTTAAGGTTGCTATTTTGAGGTGCAATTCAATCAAATTTTTTTATTCTCATTATTGGAGATACTTTGGAGATAGAAGTGGGAGAAAAAATTAGTTTTTAATAGTTCAAGTTCATATATGATTCTTACTTTATTGCTAACTTACAAAAAGCTTTGTAAGCTTGATATTTGTACTCAAATTTGATACTTGCATACTCATTCAGTCTTAATAAAACAATAGAGCATTCCTATTTCCTATTTTTGTCTCATATTTGCAGTAGAAATTTGATGTTCATTATTATTCTAACTTCTGAATCCTTTTTATGTCTTTTTATTGTGAATCTATGTACAAAATATTCATATCATTTGGGTTGTGTGTTGTGTTCAGTTTTGATCCTTCATACTGTTACCTATTTTTGCTACTAGCTCAAACAAGTAGAGCTAAACTGATTGCAGATGAACAGACAGGTACGTTTTATTTCTATTATATTACATTCCACATGCATAAAGAGATCAAAGGACTATTTTACCATATTGCATTATGCATATGCATATAGCATAGAAGAATATTGCACAAATATTTTTTTTTAAAAAAGTCTATTGATAATGTAAATGTATAATTTCTCACACAAGCTATGAGACTGACTCTTTTAATGTAAATGAAAGAAAAGAATATAAATTTATATATGTTAAGTAAATAATGCACATATAGGGAAAGGATACTAGTCATTTCCTGAATGACTGGTTCTAGTTGAGTTGCCTCACATCATCTTCAGTCTTATGCTTGTCCTGCTTTCTGGCTTTTGATTCCTTGTTGCTCCCAGTTGCCTGCATCTGTGAGAAGAATGTTGTTAGAGCAATGGAAGGTCTACAATCACTATATGCACATGCCTCTATAAATATATAATCTGATCAATCATGTGCATTAAAATAAGCAGGCATATCATAAATGTCTAGGAAAAATAATAGAATTATAAAACACATCCACCATATGCTCAGTATTTATCTAACATGTTTTCTTCTTGTGTAGGTATAGGTGAAATTATGTTGATTGATTTGATCACAACATGTGGAGTGAAATGGGCTCCCACAAGGGTTGAGCCCAACATGTTGCCCTCTATTTTAAGGGGGGTGAGAGTGCAAAAGGAATCACATTTAAAGCTGAAAGTAGTCATCTCATCACCTATGATAGTGAGTTCTTCTCACTATCATAGATGATAACATAACTATTAAATTGGAAGCATAATAAGGAAGAACAAGAAAATTCATGAAATGAAAGCCTCCACATGAGTGACAAACATATCATAGAGGAATTTTATGAGGTAGTGATCATTTTCTGATTCTAATGATGAATAGGAGTCTTTCTCCAATGTATACAAAGTGACAAGGATAAATGACTTTGAGTCTTGAAATACATAGGGTGATCATACTTCTATGAGGGAAAAGTTGCACATTCAAGATAATAGACAATGCTCTTCAAGGAATGGGGGAGCAATCCCAAATGTATCATACAATGCAGGCCATCACATGGCAGTAAGCAATCAAGATGTTGAGGACAATTATTAAAGTATGATAGTTGCAGACCTATGCATAAGAAAGGACAATCACCTTATTGTAAGAAATGACACATGGCTTTAGACCCTAGGTCCTTAGGGTAAAATTATGTGCAAGGGATAGTTTGATATGCTCATATCTAGGATAAAGATTAGACCTATGCATAGCTGTGAGCAGTCATCACTATCCAGGATTTTCTTTTAGACCTTATAGAGTAGAGGGGTTCACCTCTCTTAGCATCATAACCATTATGAGGTCATAGGGAATATCACAAGTCCCATGTATAGAGGGAGCTTATCATTGCTATTGTACTAATGAAATTTGATATTCATTTTATGACAAAAATTGAAAGATGGCAATGGCCTCACATGAAGGATAAAAGGGGCAACCACTATAGCATCTAGATAGTGAGAAAATAATGGACATGGTAAAGATAGCAATGCTAACAACTAGACAATATTAACGATTTGTGATAGTGTTCATAGAGGAAGATCACAGTGATAGTAGATTTGTTAGAAGAGAGTGAGGGAAGGTTACAATCCTATTGAAACAAAGATGAATTGGGATCATAGCAACAAAAAAATGATGGTATCCCTTAAGAAGTAGACATACAAGTGATACAATCATTTTGATAGTCAAAATGAATGACAAGTATGATAGATAGTGTGGTTTATATCATCATGTTGAAGCTCCTAATGTCAATCAGGGGAGTTATGCTACAAAATGAGACATCAAATAGTGATGGAGAATCTTGGTCACAAAGTGAGTACAAAGCCCTCAATACCTGCAATAAATGGTAAACCCTCGAGAAAACCTAGAAAATGAGAAACCAAGTTTACAGAGACCGAGCGAGAGGAGTGAAGGTTCTCTTTATTTTATTTTTTAGAAGCTTCGAGTATATTTTCATATGACAATTTAGAGAAATATAAAAGCTATACAATGGGCCGAGTACAAGAAAATGAGGGTTTTCTATTTTTGAAAATAAGGAGAAGCCATAGCTTGTAACATTTCACTGTTGAAAACTCTCAAGTTCTGTAGGTAATGGAAAACCCTCGAGATTTCAAAAAAAAAATCTTGAAGATAAAACATAGAGGCTAAGAGTTTCATCAGTTTTTCTAGAAAAGATAAAGAAACCATTGCAGAAAATGAAGAATGTACACAAAAAACAAAAAAACATTTGCATTATAATGTTTATGATGGAGCTAAAATGGCATTTTTCTTCACAGAAAAGAAAGAAAACAATAGTTTTTATGTATAATGAAGGCCTTACCACACACATTTCACTTTTTTCATGCATAGATCTTGCAAAAATATTTCCAGAAAGCTCGAATGAAACCCTATGTCAGTGGCCAATGAGAGCTTCTAGAAAGCTCAAGTTTGAAATGAAATGTCTTGTAAACATTTTGCATCATCTTTTGTTCATTAGGGTTTTTACCCTAATCTATGTCGATAAGAGAAAGGAATTTTTGCCTATCTTTTATTTAAATTCCAATGTAACTAATGTACACCCATGGGCTAAGACTATAGGTCTTATGCAAATATCCTTGTATACCTTCATGTATGATATTGTATTAGAGTCAATAAGATTTTTTTTGTTTTGATCTCATATATGGCCGAACTAGGGTATTATAGTTTTGCAGTTTTGCTTCAAATGTAAAGTACTTTGTCAAGTAATGTTTTTATAAATCACTTAGCCAAAGTTACTCTTGTAAAATGTAAAATAGAATATCTACCTCTAAATTCTTTGAACGACTTGGTTGGAGCTTTTATGCTTTTTGCAAGCATATAGGGGAGGTTATTTGTAGTTGGAAAACATATGCCAAAGATATAGGAATGCTTTATTTTTCTTTGTTGAGGATTTGAGAACTTTTTAGAGGATTTGTTTCATGGTTTATGATGGACTTGGTCAATTTTGACCTTTTCAAGCATATTGAAGCCTTTTTGGAGTGGATATGGATGCTATATTTTAGGATTTTTGGGACGTCTAACCCCAACTATTTCTAGAACCTCTTTTGGTGGGTTTTTTGAGGGAGATGTTGGTTATAGTCACTAGAGTGACTCTTTTACACTTAGTTCTTATGATGTATTTTTCTTCTTAGTGACTACATACAGTCCTTTGGAGATTACAAAATACTTTGTAACTCATTTTGGATATGAAATATAGTGAAATCCTTGGGTGCCATTGATATGAATTTTTTCCTTCTTGTTTATTGCATTATTGTGTGTTCCCACATGATTGATCAAGTTATCCATGAGATAGTATTTATTTCCTTTTAACTTTCTCTCATGATGTTGATTCCTTTATGCAAAACTGTGTTACTGGAGGTTGTAGATTGTGTCATAAAATGGAAAAATAACTTATAATAGTGGAGATACCTTCCTCCTTGAATATCAATATAATACTAAAATTGGGGATTTGATGCTAATTGAACATGAATATTGGTTAATTCACTGATTACATTTACTTCAATTTTGTCAAGTTGAGTAACTTTCTTCAAATAATTGGTTAGAGTTAAACCTAGAATCTGACATATAGCAAAAAGGAATCAAGTTAGTAGATGCTCCTGAATCTACCAAACAATCATCAAGATTTTTACCAAATATTCTCAATGTGAGAAAAAATGGCAAGGATCACATATTTCCTTTGTAAAATCTATTTGTGAACCCGCCATAGAAACTATGTTTTTTTTATTTTGCCTTAATGGAATTTTCCTTCGCCTACACTTCTTTACTAAGTATGCTTTCTTTTAGAAAATCTTCTAAGGTATTCAAGAAATATTTTCTAATCATAGGAATTTTGAGCAATTCAGATAAAGAGAGGTTAATTTTCACTTTTGTTAATTTCTTCCACCAAATAATTAGTCAAATTTTTTTGATAGATTGGTTCTACTTTTCCACTTTGTGAAAAAAATGACTAGTTATATTCAGGGTTTACCTTAGTTAAACCTATGATGCTAATTGATTTATCATTTGGTGGAGCATTAAAGTTGTTAGGTAGGATTGATGTGGTCAATGACCCTTTAATTATATTTCCACCATTTGTGTTACTTCTTAGGTTGTAGCTATGTCCTTTCAGATATTATTGGGAAACGTGAATTTCATTAGCTTCATCCTAAGGTTCATTTTCATCTTGATAAGAAAATTTGTACATTTCTAAAGTCATGGCTGAACTGTCTCCTTCTTATTTATAAGTATGACTCGTGACAATAGCAGGTGACTCAAATCATTCATAACTTTCAACAAATAAAGCAGATTCATATACTACTAGAACTAATTCATTCCCTTGAGGCAGGTGAGAGTCACAGTGGTCATTGTAATGTGTAGTGGGAAGAAAAATGTCTAACATAGTTTTAAACTATGGAAAATGCACTTCAGAATGAGCTTTTGTGTTGTGGATTTGATACCAAGTGTTCATCGCAACGTCAACTAAATTCACCTTTGACGTAGGTCTATCATCAGATGGATTGGTGTTATGTAGAGGTCTGGATACTCCTCTTTTATTTGTTCATGTGTTCCAAGTTCTAGGTGGTCAAGGAGCATTATATGCTCGACTTTACAAATTTTGATTACTATTCTGAGAGTAAAAATTCATATTTCTTAATTGTGTAGCCTCTATGGTTAACCTTTTAAGTTGAGTTATGATTTCCTTAATCTCTTTTTTATCTTATAAGGTTTTGACTCTTTGACTCTCCTTAGTCTGTGAGAGGAAATAATTTTCATTGGGATGTAGCTCTTCGATAGTTGGACCAAGGTGTGGGACTAGAGCTTGACTATTTCTTTGTTGAAAGCAACTATTTTGAGTAAATGTCCCATTCTGGACCACTAAAGGAAATGAATTAGGAGTCATTGGATGATTTAATGGAACACCATTCACACTCAGAATAAGATAGTTATTCAATCCATTTCTACCATTTATAGATGATCCACTTCTGAGATGTTTCATTTCTAGATTTACACTCATGGCTTCAACATAAGCTTCGGGTAAAGTAATAGGAGGATTTTCCCTTCATTTCAAAAATATAGAAGTCAAAGGATCTACTTTCATTTAATAAACCATAATTGTGGAAAAAAATTCCACTACATAAGGTGCTTGTAACCTAGAATAAGCCTTTTGAAACCTATCATTAAAAAAAGTTATAGGTTCACCATTGACCCTTTTGATTTGAGAAAACTGATGATATAGCAAGGTAGAATCAACTAGTGTTCTAAACCTAGCTAAAAATTGACTTTCCATATCTTTCCATGATCTAACTAAATTATGAGCTAGGTTGATGTACCACTGGTAAACTTCATCACTCAAGGTATAAGGGAAAAACCAGCTTACAACATCTTCATGTTGTATCCTTCCTCTAAAACACGTATCCTTAAAGATACTGATATGCTCTTCCACATCTTTGTGAAGATAATACTTAGGACATAATTTTTCTAGATTTTTTGGAAGATCATTATACACAGCAAACTGAATCGATGATTCCACATTAAAGAAAGCCATCGTTATGGGCAGGGGTGGTATAACAACAGTCATATTTTGTGATATTGCACTTGCACTTCTAAACCCTTGGGGTCTAGATGCTGTTTGACCACTAAGTTCAATTAATGTCACACGAGGATCACTAGACTAATACCTAGTGACTCTATGAGAGTCCAACTTCTCTCCTAACAAAACCAAAAGAACTATATAGTCCCTCCTAGCACCAGTTCCTATTGATGATGATGTTAGTCACACACCAACAGTGTAGATAAATCCTAATAGATAAACCATGAGAACCTATCTTTACTTGAAAGATTACACCAGAAAAACCTAAATCTTAGGCTAACTCAGCTTAATCCTAAGGCTCATTTATATCAGGTCTTGACTGTACTAGGTTTGCATCAGGGTTCACTGTCATAATGTTGTTAATCACGAGGGGTAAATTATTTTTCAATCTCAATTTCTCAAAGGAATCATAAAGATAAGCAAAAGATAATCTTTGTTTGGTCATTTAACAATTTTATGCAATCAATAAATTTGTAGTAACATTTCATGAACTTCAAACAAATTACATTAATCTAATTAGATTTATATTTAAGCATTCAACAATATAATGGAATCAAAATATTTACAATAAACTCCATGCATTCATCTCTTTTTTTTTGAAACATTTTCTGAAATTTAAACATCTATTTTAAAATAAAGAAAAACAAATTACTAAAAAAGAAAAATTTCTCCCAGGTATTAGCCACACATGCCTCAAGAAATAACCAAACTAGAGCAAACCATTCCATATGTCACCAAATTTCTTCACAACTAGGCACATAATGATACGATATTTTCAAGAAAGGGGGATTATTTTCCACTAGATAGTGTCAATATGTACCCATAAATGGTGTAACACATAGTCTTGTCCAATAGGAACAAACAATCAACTACATAAGATTTCATATTAGGAAATAGCTTTCAAATTGGCTCTGATATTGTCTAACTTCTAATAAAACATAGAAGTTCTTAATTTGGAATGGAACAAAAAAATAGGAAAAAGAAGAAAACTTGGAAAAGTTTTGGTTCTCCAACATACACAAATTCTAAACTTAAAATAAAAATAAAGCAGTAAACAACCTTTTATAGGAATAAGTCCCAAAATTTTGAACTTAGGTTCATCAAAGAGAATAATAAAAAGCTAATTGAAATGTAGCATGTGGAAAGTGACAATTGTCATCAAAATATTCTAGGGAAAGTCAAAACTTTGACTTCTTCATCAACAACAATTTTCAACTCCAAGCTCTCATTCACAAGTACTCCACATAAAATAAGATCAATGATATTCTTCACATTCTAGAATGAGCCACCTTTACTGGCACCGAGAAAAAAACCTGAAACTTCATTTCAAAACCGTATCAATGCATTGAACATTCGACATCCAATTTCTAGTTATCTATCCTTCTACATTAACCTCTGAGTTTGAAGAATCTTCTTCACCTTTCCTCTAGTGATATTCCTATAAAGAAACCAATAATTTATGCATACATTCCTTCAGAACTTCTTGAATTACCTTCCAAATATACTTAAACCCAATATAATCTTTGAATATCTGAATGATATTTTTATTCCTCTACATCTTTTTTGTCTCATATTTGACCATGGAATTCCTGCACTTTATAATCTCATCAATAACTTCTTGGTTTAAAGAATGAACAAGGACCTTATTTACTCTTTTAAGCCATTCCTTGAAATATTTTACCTCCTTATCACCTTGCCCTCAAGTCTTGGGTACACAACTCTGTTGTGCCAACATTTCAATAAAATCTCCATCTTTGTCAAGCAACTTGTTACATATTTTAGTGACCTTTTCAAATCTGTCTACACATTGTATCAAAGTTTCACTATCCCAATTCACTTGTTTCTTCTACTTTTCAAACATCGGAACCTCCTGTTCCATGGTTATGTTTTCACTTACCATCGTTCATACATTTTCCTAATTAAGAGATTTTAAATTTCACCTCTCTACATCGATTTCTTCTTGGTGAAACCTAAATTCTCCTTCTAGTTTCTTATAATTTTAACACCAAGGGTATGCCTCCTTATATTTCCCAACTGCATCTATGATTAACTCTTCTCCCTACCTCACCAAGTACTTGTTGAACAAGACAA
Source organism: Sequoiadendron giganteum (assembly GCA_007115665.2). Classification (NCBI taxonomy): domain Eukaryota; kingdom Viridiplantae; phylum Streptophyta; class Pinopsida; order Cupressales; family Cupressaceae; genus Sequoiadendron; species Sequoiadendron giganteum. Next base: position 554,240,705 of record CM021107.1, on the reverse strand, counting down.
CTTAGAGGGGAGATGAATCAGTTGTAACAAAATGTAACCTTTAATAACTTACACCAAATATTAGTTCAATTATCATTGACAAATACTTTACTCTGCTAATGTGATTAATCATTAAGTGCAAAAGAAGAAACTAGAAAACACCACACACACAATAATACTAGATCTACCTAGAAAACCTGGTAAGGGAAAAACCACGGTGAGGATTAGCTCAAAATATAGAGAATATCAAAACCAAATACAAAAGATCACTGCCAAAACAAGACTTACTATCTAGATCAGGACTCACTATCCCACAAGGGTTAACCACTTGGAGGTCTCACTACCATATAATTACAAAGAAGATAGAAGATATTTGTTACAAAGAGAAAAAAATCTCAATGAAATAGAGATTTCCACCACTATTCACTCCCACACTTGTAGACATCCTTGAATGATAGAGTACACCTTCAGCTCGTTGCATCCAGAAAATCATAATTAGATTTCACATTGATCTACTTAAACTTCCATCACATACACATTGTTTCACATCTATCTTAAATATATCTTGCTTGCATTCATCCTTTCACAAACATCTCAACCTGTATTTATACCATCTTTAACTTTGGAACATATTCAAAGTCAGCCACACACCACTTACATTTATAAATTTAAATTAGGTATGCACCAAAGCATTCTACGATAGAATTAGAATGAGGGAAACCCAAACACACACTTTAACATGCTTCCATAAACTTTGTAAGTAGTGTTAAACACAAGGTTGGGAAAACTAGTGTAAAACACATGAATCAATTAAGCACATGAAACCTTAGCATGATCCAATATTTCCAGATAACAAAATTAACTTGAACACAATATCAACAACTTATCCTTAGAACCACAATTCATAAGACTCAAACAAGAAGAAATCTAGAGCACCAAAATTTCTCCAGCACCTCAGCCAGATACATGTAGAAAAACATAGTTCAAAACTAGTGAACATAACTCACATTGTACAACGATCCAGAAACCTAAAATATGGATATAAGATCTTCCAAAAACCATGAAGAATACCTCAAATCCACACTAGCATAGCAGGAAATCCCTGAGAAAAACTCAAAGAAAACACTAAACACCTGCAACCTTCCTTTATTACAATTTTATCAATATCCTCGACATATACAGTCAATAATCATCATCTGGTACATTAATGAAAACAACAACCAGTTGGAAACTAGTTAACCAGTTGACATCAATGAAAACACCTTCATACTTGCAACAATCTTCCCCTTTGTCATTGATGGGAACACATGATTTGAAAAAACATCAAATACAACACAACAAATATGAACACATTTTCCATGATTTTACTTTCTCCCCCTTTGACATCAATGGAAAAGGTAAGAGATGTTTTAAATTGATTTCCCCTTTTAAATTAAGAACAAAATACTCTTTCAATGAGAAAACATGACACTACCTACTCCCCTTGAGAGGTATCCACCAAACATCGGTCCAAAAGAAGGATAGATCCATAAACACTCTAGAGTGATACATCTCCATATGCATCCAGTTCAAGTAAGGAGGGGCAATAACCCCTAACTTCTCCTAGAGATACTCAAACATATCTTTAGGAAGAGACTTCATAAATATTTCAACAACCCAATCCTTCATAGGTATATACTCAATCTTAACTTAATTTTCCACAACCTTATCTCTCAAAAAGTGATACCTTATTGGTATATGATTTTTCCTTGAGTGCATCACTAGATTCTTTGAAATCTTAATTGCACTTGTACTATCACAAAAGATAGAAATGGGATCATCATACATAACACTGATATCTTTCGATGTATGTCTCATCCATAAAACTTGTGTACTATAAGATGTCCCAGTAATATACTCAAACTCTACAGTGGATAAGGAAACTGAATATTTCTTTTTACTCAATCATGACACAAATCTGAAACCAAGAAAGAATGCACCACCACTTGTACTTTTTTTATCATCAACACAACCTGCCCAATCTACATCTATATAAGCACTTAGTGTAAAATCAATATCTCTAGGAACCACAGGCCATAATATAGATTGCCATTCAAATATTTGAATATCCTCATAGAAATTGCAACATGTGTTTCCCTAGGATCTTCTTGAAATCTAGCCACAAGACAAACTACATGCATGATATCCAATCAAGTAGCCGTTAAACACCTCCAATCATAGATCTATATTTTCTCTAATCATCCTTAGGTGAGTCATCATCTTTACTCAATTTGTATCTAGTCACCATAGGAGTGCATACCATTTTGGAACCATCCATCCCAAACTTCTTCAACATTTCTCTTACATACTTTGACTATGAAATAAAAATTCCTTTCTCTATTTTATTAATTTGCAGCCCAAGAAATAAATTCATCTCACCTAACATAGACATCTCTTCAGAAAACATCTTACACATTGTTTCATTTCCTCTAAAGATAATGTCATCAAAATATACAACCATTATCAAGATTTTGCCATTTTTAATTTTGAAGTAAAAATTACTATCTACCGTACCTTTATTGAAACCTTGTTAAACCAAATATATGTCTAACCTTACATACCAAGCTCTAGAAGCTTGCTTCAAACTCGATAAGACCTTTTTTAATCTACAAACCATATCCAATTGATCTGACAACTAAAATCCTTCTGATTGTTCCATGTATATTTCTTCTTCTAACTCACCATTCACAAATGTGGACTTGACATCCATCTGATAAAATTTAAAATCTTTATGAGAAAAAAATGCTAAAAACATTCTAGTAGCTTCCATTCTTGCCACTAGAGAATTTTTTTCTTGAAAATCTATACCTTCTACTTGTGAGTAACCCTTACACACAAGTCTTTCTTTATTTCTAACCACTTCTCCATTCTCATTCAAATTATTTCTAAATACCCATTTTGATCCAATTATGTTTTTATCTGTCAGTCTAGGGACCAATTCCCAAGTTTTATTCTTCTCAATCTACATAAGTTATTCCATAGCTTTCATCCAATGCTCATCATTACATGCTTTGGTCACTGTCTTTGATTCAACTTCAGAAAGTAAGCATAAATTTATTTCACTAGTAGCAACAACTCTACTTCTTGTCAATACACCTTTCCTCTTATCTCCAATGATTTGACTTTCTAAATGATTTTTCTACACATATTTAGGTTTATTTGGGGACACCACCGAAGCTTCTTCTTCTTCTTCATTTTCCTTCTCCTATTCTTCCACAAATTCTTCTACTCTTATGAAATTAGGTATGTTAGATACATATCCATCAAATTCAATTGAATTCTTCAATTCTTCATTAGCCTTGACATTTGTGCTCTCTAAAGTCTTTCTCAATATTTTGCTGAAAAATATGTAAGCTTTTCTTCTAGTAGATTATCCAAGAAGGATAACTTCATCACATCTAACATCAAACTTTCCTAGATTTTCTTCATCCCTTCTGATGTAACATTTTCTTCCAAATACCAATACTTGATAGTAGGAATTCTTCCAAACCATAGCTCATAGGGGGTCTTACTCTATTATCTCTTTCTTGAACTTGAATGAACACATAAACAACAGTGTGAATAGCTCACCTCTAGTAAAATTCTAGTAGACCTACCTGTGTAATCATTGATCTAGTGACTTCTTGAATTGTTGTGTTCTTTCTTTCAACAACTCCATTTTTTTGAGAAGGTCTCAAAGCATATAACTATATTTTTATTCCATGAACTTCATAAAACATATTAAACTCATTGGAGGTGAATTAACCACCTTTTTCAAACCTCAAGCATTTTATTCTCAAATTTGCTTCATTCTCAACCATAGCCTTAAATGTCTTGAATCTATCTAATGCATCAGATTTCTCTCTAAGAAAAGAAACCCATGTATATCTAGAGTAATAATCAATCAAAATCATAAAGTACCTTTCACCTTGTAGAGTTTTCACTCTTGTAGGACCACAAATATCTATATGAAATAAATCAAGTAGTCTGGGAGTAGATTGTTCCTTCGATCTGAAGTTTTTTCTAACTTTCTTTCCAAACTATTTTTTTTTGCAAATATTGTTAACCTATTTTTGTCATATTATCATAATTCATATGACACATTATTTGGTGCCATAACCAACTATCATTAATTTAAGTCATAAATAAATTTCCATCAACACCTTTAAGTTGATAAATATTTCCTTCAGACTTCTTACTAACAACAATCACAATTCTATATCCTTTCCTGATTTCACATCTCTCATCCTCAAATACAAGATTATATCCTTTACTACACATCTTTCCAACACTCAAGCTATTATGCCCTAAACCCTTAACATAGTAAACAACATCAATATTATTCTTGTTATAAAAACTTATTGAAACTATCCCACAAATATTAGCACCAATATCATCTCCAAATGTAACTAAGCCTCCATCATATTTTTCAAGTTTAGAAAACTTACTCTTATCATTGGACATGTGATGTGAAGATCCATTGTCGACAACCTAATATTTATTTTCATTTTTCGCATGTAGGGAAGAGATCATTGTATCTTCATACTTCTCAGTATGACTTTCCTTCACCTGTCTTTCTATATTAGTAGGAGTAAATTCATCTTTTATAGATAAGAGCAAGCATTTATTATCATCAAAATCTCCATAATCAGACTCTTCATTCACATAATATTCTCTCTTAATCATCTTCCCTTTGTTTTATTTTCTTAATCTATGTTTATTATTTTTTTCAAACATCTCGAACCATAATGACCAATTCCTCCACAACTAAAGAATTTAAAAGGTAACTTACCTTTATACTTATCAAAGACCTTTTTCATTCTTCTTACAAAGTTAGATTCTACATCATCAATTTTTTCTTCATTCAGATCTTCGACTCTTGTAGCCCTAAAATTAGTTTGTCTTTGATCCATTTCTCAATCTAGGATTTCTCATTTCATAAGATGCTAGAGTACCCAACAACTTGTCTTTAGTATGTATTATAATCTATATGTTCCTCAATAGTAGATACATTTTCAATGTACACATCAGGGAGAGTTCTGAGAATCTTCTTCACAATCTTAGATTCATCCACTGTAGCACCAAGTCCTCACATTCCACCTACCAGTTCATCCACTCTTTGTACATAAGATTTAATGTTCTCATCTTAAGACATTTGTAGGAGCTCAAATTGTGCTTCCAAATTCTGTGACTTTGATTCTTTCACCCTTTCATCACCTTCATGCATCTTTTCCAATTCATCCCAAACCTCTTTAGTAGTCTTTAGATTTGCAACTTTAATCAACTTAGAATATGAAATAATATTATTCAAAATAAACTTCACCTTGTTGTTTGCCTCATGTGCCTTGATCTCATCAACTATAGTATGACCATTTGTAGGAGGAGTATAAGAAGTCTTGTAAGAATTCTCCAAATCATATCCATAGTACTCTAGATATCCTTCCATATTTATCTTCTAGAGGGAATAGTTAGTCCCATCCAACCTAAGAAACTCAATAGTGATCTTGCTTGCCATCCCAAACTTCCTTAAGCGGTTAAGATCTTCTCCAAGGAACCAAGATCTGATACCAATTGTTGAACAAGACAACTGAGAAGGGGAGTAAATTAGTTGTAACAAGTTTTTACCTTTAATAACTTCCACCAGAGATTAGATCAATTATCATTCATAAATCCTTTACTTTTCTAATGTGATTAATCATTGAGTACAAAAGTAGAAACTAAAAAACATCACACACAATAACACTAGATTTACACAGAAAACCCAACAAGGTAAAAATTACAGTGATGATTAGCTCACAATATAGAGAATATTAAAACCAAATACAAAGGCCCACTACTAGAGAAGGATCACTACCAAATTAGGACTTACTATCTAGATTAGGACTCACTATCCAACAAGGGTTAACCACTTGGAGGGCTCACTACAATAGAATTATAAAAAAAGATAGAAGATATTTGTTACAAAGAGAGAAAAAAATATTAATGCAATAGAGATTTGTACCACTATTCACTCATCCACTTGCATACATGATTCAATGATAGAGTACACCTTTATCTCACTACATCTGGAAACTCACAATTAGATTTCACACTAATCTACTCAAACTAGCATCACATACACATTGTTTCACATCTATCGCACATCTATCTTTCTTGCATTCATCCTTTCACAAACATCTCAACTTGAATTCATACCTTCTTCAACTTTGGAACATATCGAAAGTCGGCCACACACCACTTGCATTTATAAATTTAAATTAGGTTAGTGCCAAAACATTGTACGATAAAATTATAATGAGGGTGACCCAAACACATCCTTCAACATGCTTCCATAAACTTTATAAGTAGTGTTAAACACAAGGTCGACCAAACTAGTGTAAAACACAAAAAATAATTAAGCATACACAACCTTCGCACAATCCAATCTTTCCAGATAAAAAAATTAACTTTAACACAATCTCAACAACTTATCCTAAGAACCACAACTCATAAGACTCAAACAAGAAGAAATATGGAGCAACAAAATTTCTCCTATACCTCAGCCAGATACACAAAAAAACATAGTTCACAACTGGTGAACATAACTCCCACTATACAAAGATCGATAAACCCAAAATATATATATAACATCTTCCAACAACTATGAACAATACCTCAGATCCTCACAAGCATATTAGAAAATCCCAAAGAAAAAACTAAACACCTGCAACCTTCATTTATTACAATTTTCTCAATATCCTTGACATATGTAGTCAATAATCATCATCCAGTACATAAATGATGAAACCAACCATTTAGAAACTAGTTAACCAATTGACATCAATGACAACAACTTCATACATGCAACAATACTTCATCCATTCTTCAAATACACTTAACTTATTGTTTAGCACTGCAATGGCACCCACCCACTCCTTAGACATGAGTACTATATTTTGAGCTAATTAAATTTGCACTTGATCAGATTGGGCTAATGACTTGATAAAACCTTCTAGGTAGGAAATATGCTCCTTTAGCTCTCTTTTCTTTTGTTCACTTTTCTATACCTTGGTGATAGTCGTTTTTAAATTCATTTTCATTTACTCTAATTCTTGTGCCCAAGATGAATTCTTGACATTAATGGTGGTTACCTTATAATCCCTAGGTGTCATCTCATGCTTACTTTTATCTCCCACTAGAGCGGCTATATGGAGTGTTATCCCTCCATCTACATTCTTCTTGAAAGCATGTCTTTTCTCTGCTCTACATCTCGGTTTAGGGGTTTCCACTTCTTGCATTAAACTTATAAGATCTAGAGGCACTAGTTCCACCTCCAATGATGGATCCATTTCCCTCACTAACCAATTAGGTGCCTCTTCATTTTGTTCTTTGTCTTCAACATTTCTTTGTTCCTGATTATTTGCATGTTCAATAACTCCTTTTGAACCATCAACATTTCTTGTCACACCTTCTAAAACTTGAAAAATTTCTATCCTCACTCACAGGGATATCAGATTACCCTGATTAGTTGCTATCACTTCCTTCTCAAGATCTATATTCTCCTATCCAACAATGTGCTCAACATTAGTCCTTGGGGCATTAGTTTCTTGTTGTCTTGAAACACTAGGATTCTCTTCATTTCCTATTTCACCACCCAATGTTTGTGAAGGCTCTAAATTTTCACTCTCAACCTGATCTTCTCTTGATTTCTCAAAAACCTACGGTTGCTCAAAATCATTTTTACTACTTCCTTGCAAAAAATTTTCATTAACTGTATCTTCATTAACAATATTTCTAGTGGGGTCTTGACTTTCAATATCCTCTGTTCTTCTTTCATCAAGCTTCTCAAGGTTTTCCACCTCTAGGGTGAGTGTTCCTATTATGAAATATTCTTCTTCAACATCTATAGGAATTGACCTTATATTTGGCACTTCTTCCACTACTAGATGCACCATGGGTATCTCCTTAGATCATTTTTCAACTTGTTTCATCTTGTTTTTCCACTTCTCCACTATTCTCTAATTTGTTTTTCATTTAGCTTAGAACTCTCCTCTTAAATCATGGGATTCTTTCCCAGTGTTTGTCTCATTGCAACCATATTAACTGAATGGGGAGAGGTGAATAATTTTACAACCCTTTGATATGTCAACTTTGTCTAAGTACAAGTGTGTGTATTCATTATTTCCTCTTCATCAATAATAGGTTTTCCATTTGGATTTTTCGTGGAAGAAAATGTCACCTTAGGCTTTACTATTACCTTGGCCTTACTAGCCACAAATTATTTATGCTAGCTAGTTGGTGTCATTGAAATTTTCTAGATTGGAGCATTAGGAGTTCCCTCCACAACTTGTCAAGCTCCCTTTGCTTTACCAACTTTTCTCTTCTTTTTAGTAGGCTCCTCATACCTAGGTTCATCTTCCACTCTCCATGTCTTCTCTATATTGAGTAGTTATGTGAGCTTTATCCTAGCTTGCCTTAATGATTTCTTATAATCATTAATCGAATGATGAGTATATGTCAACACTTGCTAAGAAATTTCTTCATTATTTACTATTTCTTCTTTTCCAAAGTCTAGGTCTGGGATAGGTTCATCATAAATCTTTTCTGAATTATAAATTGGATTCAACACCTCTCCATCATTTGAATCCAACTAGTCTAGAATATCATGAAGTCCCAAAATCCTTACTAATTGTAATGACAACCTTTGATATGATCACTTCCTTACCTAGTGCTCATCATTACACTTAAGCCAGAATTATTCAAAATCATAAGCATGAGTATACTTTCTACCTATTTTCCTAGCAAGATTTCCCTTTGGATCATAATTCCTTCTTTGGAGTGTAAATAACTCCATATTATACATCTCCAGTTCTTCTTTGCACATATGGACCTATTTCACTGCATTGCATTTGTAATTCCCAATTATGATAGGGAATTTGACAAAACATTTATTGTGTGCTACTGAGAAAAGAGCATGGTAAGGCTTCATCTATCTCACCAATTCTAATAATAGTAATTTTTCTATTGGATACATGGGTAACATGAAAATTTGTCCTTTGAATCCTTCCACCTTGATGTAGGTGAAAGTGGGAAATTGAATGTACCAACCCCTAGTTGATTGAATGACACTTTGTGCTTCTAGGAACAACCTTTTGGATTTTTCACCTTCCATTATTCTCACTAGCTTCATATATAACACATCATTAACCCTTTGGATGGTAATTTGGAGTAAATGAGAATATGTAAAATTATTCCCTGGTTCTCTACCTAGGGTACCAACTCTGTTCAATCCTTGAATATTTTTTCTTAAGGTGTAGGACTAAACCACATAAGAAGACATAGAAAACCATTGGGACTCTAGGAATTCCTTTATATTTTAATGAAACTTGTCACTAATGAAACTTCCCTAATGAATTTACATGGGGCCTTTCATTATTTTTTCTATTAGTTTGAGCATCCATGGTTCAAATTTACTAGTGTCTCTGAGTCCAACAATGCTAATTAACAGGGTTATGATGTCTTGAAAATCTCGGTTACACACAAACCTTAGAATTGGTTTCATTTTCTTAGTAATCTCCACCTAGCACCACTTTGCATTCACATATATTCTATTATGTTCTTCTAGACTCATATACATTTTGGCTTGGGTTTTCATATCCAATGTATTCATCTGGTGAGATGCCAGGAGCCCAAATGTATATACAATTCCTTTTACAAAGAGGTCTACATAGACTCTCCCTTCTTTCTCAATGACTCTCTTTTTTAGTTCATACCAATTGATACATTCCATTACTAATCTAGGGGCCTCCATTGCTGGTGGAAACCTTTCAGCTAAATGCAACCCACTTTCTATAATATTCTTTGAACACTAAGAATCATTTTATTGTCAAACCCATGTAATTAATTCAGTATAAAAAAACCATCTTGGATGAGGGTCAATAATTGTCCCACCAATTGGTACAACTTGTAAAGCAAAGTATTCAAATTCCTCACCTGGATTCCTTCTAGAGGTGCTCATATTTTCTTGGGTTTCCTACATTATTACCATATGTGTCCCTTGTGTGCGAGTTAGCATTATAGTTAACCATTCATTTTCAATAATTCATAAAAAAAATTAGTCTACAATTAGGTTAAATTTACTTCAAAATAATCAACATTTTTATTACCAAACTAGGGGAACTCCATTTATCCTGAGACATGCATGCATAGAATAACTAATAGAATTTTAGTTATTCAAAGCATACCTGGTTTTTTTGGTGATACAATTTTCTTATAGAATGTGACCTCAAACCCCTTGGTAGTTGTATTCTTTGGCTTCTCAAGGTTTACCTTTCTTTGTGTGCCATAATCTTGATTTTAATTCTTCATTATACTTATAGTCGAGCAGTATGGCACAAGGTAGAATATTATGAAAGAAATTTCATACTTGAGTTGGTGCATTAAGTACGTGTGTTGTTCATCACCTTCATTAATTACCTATTACAATGCATTAATTTTCCTAAATAAAGGTGCAATCATGATAGATTAGGGTTGAAATCACAAACACCTTGGTTTTTGTATAGGGCCCACCATTAGAGAAGAAGATGGAGCAAAAGTCTTATGTGTAACACTTATGTGTCACTTTGATTCTTACGAGGCAAAGGATTTATAAGAAAAGACACTTTCGATACCTAACAATTTCTGATCAAAAGAGGATTGAACCCTCTAGCACCATACCTTGAGAAAGGTTACTAAGAATCGAGACTTGACTTACTAGGTTAATGAGAATTGGGTGCAAAGAGAGACCTAGAATTGGGTTCAAATGGGACCAAATTGATTTAAAACATATTTGCAACAAAATCTATGATTTTTGGTCTTCAATTAAAGGAAAAGAAAAATCCAGCACCAAGCTAACCAACAAAGAAAAGGGAAATGTAGACATTGGGATGATTTATTTGGGTGACGACTCATCGGGCTTGACATACCAACTGAGAAAAAAGTGAAAACTTGTAGAAGATACAATATCCTTAGTGCAACAACATCAAATGTGAGACCCAGGGGTTCGATAAATTAATAAGTCAAGGGAAAATAGCTTGCAAAACCTCAAGTCCGGTAAAGACAAGAACTTAGGTAGGGACTAGGTAAGCTAAATCAAAAACTTTTGTTTTACCATTTCCTCCAAATGAAGCACACCAAAGTAGGAAATGCAAAGGAAGGGAAAGAAAAGTGGAAAAAAAGGGGTCCACATTTTGCCAAGGAGAAAAATGGGGCATGTTGTGAGACCATAGAACACTATTCTTTGTACTACTTTCTCTTGGTGCTCCTTCCAGTTCTATTATCCTAGATCTTCTCAATATCCTCCAGTTCCTAATGTGGTCAATGATCCTCCAAATTAGCTTCATCGCTACTAACACTTGACTCTCCTTCATGAAACTTGTAGATGTCTACAACATTAAATATGTGGTATACCCATTGTCTCCAGTAAGTCCACTTCATATGCATTTCCAAGATCAAATTTCCTTAGAATCTTAAATGGCCCAAACTTCCTCATCTTCAACTTATTGTATGTGCCAACTAGAAATCTCTCTTTCCTTAGATATACCATTACTTCATCCCCAACAGTAAATTCCTTGTATCGTTGGTGCTCATATTCCTTCTCCTTATTATTATTATTCATGTCCTCCAAATTTTTTTGAACTTGTTTATGCAATGTATCCATGAAATCTTACTTATTATTCATGTCCTCCAAATGCTTTCGAACCTGTTTATGCAATGTATCCATGAAATATTCAATTTCTTTAGCTTCAAAACTCCTTCTCTCCATGCTGATGTCTCTTAACTTTTCAAAACCTTCGTGGCTTGTTCTTGTCACAATTTGAAATGGTTTTTTCCCTATACTCTAGTTAATTGAATTATTGTAGGAAAACTCTTCTTGCGGTAGAACTATATCCCAATTTTCTATCTTATCTCCAACCAAACATCTCAACAAGTTATCCAAACTTCTATTTACCACTTATATTTGTCCATCGGTCTATGGGTGATATACTAAACTAAACATCATATCTGTCTCGATATTCTTCCATAGTGTTCTCTAAAAGTATCCAATGAATTTGGTGTCTATCTAAAACTATACTTCTAGGAACTCCATGCAATCTCACAATCTCTTTGAAAAATAAATCAACATGATGCACAAGATCATTAGTCTTCTTACAAGGAATAAAATGTGCAATTTTAGAAAATCTATCCACAATGACCATTATTGAATCATGTCCTCTTTGTGTTCTAGGAAATCTCAATATGAAATCCATGCTCAAATCTTACCAAGGTTTCTTTGATACTATCAATGGTTTATACAATCTAGTATTCTGACTGACTCATTTTTTCCACTTGACAAATCTTGTAATTCTAGACATAATTCTTTACATCCTTATAGATTTTTGGCCAAAAATAATGTTCACTCACCAAATCTATTTCCTTATCCACTCTGAAATGTCCTACTAAACCTCCATTATGCTTTTCCTTAATCAAAATTTCTCTCATCAAACTCCTCGAAATGCACAATTGATTTCCTTTGAACAACACATGTTCCTAAATGATGCAGTCCAACCATTGGCTTCGGTCTATTACAATGGGCTATTTACATGCTTCACCAAAATTTGCATCTTCTTCATTCATATAATTTAATTCATCAAATCCCAGTACTTCCACTCTCATCTCTATCGACAAATTTATTCTTCTACTCAATGCATTTGTAGTTTTGTTTGACTTTCCATTGTTGTGCTTCAACAAAAATGTGTAACTCTACAAGAACTCCACCCATCTCATATTTCTTTGATCCATCTTCCCTTGACTATTCAAATATTGAAAATATTTATGACCTATATACAACACAAACTCCTTGAGTAGTAAGTAATGTCTCCACTTCCTCAAGGCTTCAATTATGGCATAAAATTCTTGATCATAAACTGAGTATTTTCTTCTAGCATTATTCAATTTCGCACTAAAATAGGCTATAGGTCTTTTTTCTTGTCTTAATACTGCTCCTATTGCATTTCCACTTGCATCATAGTCAACTTGAAATACTTTATCAAAATAAGGTATTGCTAACACTAGCTTATCTATCACCTTTTTCTTTAATGGTTCAAAACTATTTTGTGCTTTGATCATCTAGTTGAAATCCTTCTTGTCTCCTCTCATTGTCTCCATCATGGTGTTACAAACACTATTGAAACATATGATAAAATTTCAATAGAAACTAGCTAGTCCATGGAATGGTCTTACTTCTCCAATATTTACTAGTGTAGGCCAATCTAAGATTGCTTTCACTTTCTCTGAATCCATTTTTAGCCCTTCAACAGAAATAAAAAATCCAAGATACACCAACTTTGTTTTCATAAAGCTACACTTCTTGATATTTATTAGCAACTTCTCTACTCTTAACCTCTGCAATAATTTCCTAATGTGTAAAAAAGATTCTTCTTTGGTTTTACTAAAAATTAGAATATCATCCAAGTAAACAATGAAAAACTTAACCAAGAATTTCTTCAATACCCCATTCATCAATTTCATGAAAGTTCTTGATGCATTGTTCAATCTGAAAGGAATCACTAACCACTCATATAATCCTTCATTTTTCTTAAATAAAATCTTCCATTCATCTCCTTCTCTGATCTCGATCTGATGGTATCCACTCTTGAGATCAATCTTTGTAAAATAATTCTCTCCACTCAAAAAATCCATAATGTCATCCATCCTTGGCAATGGGAATTAGTACTCGACAATGATTCTATTAATTACTCTTGAACATGTACACATTCTCCACTCTCCATCTTTCTTTGGTACAAGTACAATAGGTACCACACATGGGCTCAAGCTTTCTTTGATTAATCCTTTCCTCAACAAATCTTGTATTTTTTGGTTGAATTCTACATTCTTTGTCAATGTCATTCTATGTGCTTCTTTTTTTCGCAAAATAGCTCCTGGTATTAGATCTATCTGATGGATGATACTCCAAACCTCTGATAAACCATTTGGTACATTTTCTAATATGATGTATTTATATTATGTTAGCAACTTTGCAAATCCTTCACTCTCTCAAGTAGGGATATGTATCTCTGGACTATTTCTCTTCTTTGGGATTAATGTAAAACACATGTTTTCATTCCTCAGACCATTAAATTTTTTATTTCTATCTACCAAACATAGTTTGGTAGTGCTACAAACCTTACTCTTGTCTTCCTATTCCAAAGATATCAATTTGATTCTTCTCCCATTTCATGTCACAATGTAGGTATTTATTCTTCCATCATGAACATCTTTCCTATCATATTTCCTTGGTCTTCCTAATAGTAAATGACAAGCATCCATAGCCATAACATCATACAACACTTCATCCCTATATGATCAAATATGAAATTTCACCAAACATTGTTCATTTACCAATACCTTATGCTCATCTTAAATCCATGCTATCCTATAAGGGTTTGGGTGTTTCAATGTCTTCAAATCCAATGTGGTTACCATATCCTCTAAAACTAAATTATTGGTACTACCACTATCAATGATAACTTTACATACCTTTCCTCTAGACTTGCATCTAGTTCTATATAGACTTTTCCTTTGCAGTGGTTCTTCAGTCACCTCTGCATGCATCAAAGCTCTCCTCATCACCAATGATTCACCTTTCTCTAGTTTGCCAATTGAATTAGGGGATTCAATAGGTTCTCCATCCATATATGTTGTTCTTTTGGTATGGTCTGGCTTCTTTCTAGTATTCTCTTGATGACACTCAAAAGTTCTATGTCCTTCTCCACACTTGAAATAGGTTCCTTTGAATGGTCTTCTCTCAGATCTCTATCATTCTGGTACGAATTATGATATCCTCTATGTCCACAATATTAATTTATATCCTTCACCTCACCTTGGTAGGGTTTCGCATCTTTGTTTTGCATGGTATAGGGTTTCCTTTCTTTGAATTGGGCTCCAATCTTCTAAAATATTCCTTTTGCACTTCTCTACCATTGTTTAAATTTCTTGCTCAACTTCTCCTCCACTTTCAATGCCATTTGGTATGCTTCTTCAACTGATGTCATTTTCATTAGGCTCAATTATTCTTGGATGCTTGGTTTTAGTCCATTGATATATCTTGAATCATTTTCTTTGCTTGCTTCACTATGACCAATTCTAATTATTATCTTGTATAATTCTTCAGTGTAATATTTTCAACAATTTCAATTCATAGTCGGTTGGTATGAATTGATTCTTCAATTCTGTCACCATTCTATCCCATTTAATGATTCTTTATTTTCCTCTTATATTCCTATCCAATTGAACTTCTTTCCACCACAGTGCAACATGACCTTTCGATTTTTTTTTGCAAACCTAGGTCTTTCCGATCTTGAATTTCTTCATATTCAAAGTATTCTTCCATTTCAATGATCCAATCAATAAATTATTCAGGATTCAAATTTATTGCATAATTTTAAATTTCAATTCTAGGTCTCTTTCCAATCTTTGAGATTACTTTCAAAAATTTTGCTTGCTCTCAATCTTCTTCACCTAGGGTTTCTACAATTGGATTTGCATGATCTTTATCATCACTCTCATTGTTCTACCTAGGGTTTAAGCCTCTCTTTTTTTCTTCTTCAACTGCATCTAATCGGACTTGCATTTTGCGCATCATTTCCAACATTTCATCCATTCTTCTAGCAACATTCACCATAACAAGTACTCTCCTTGGTGACATATCTCTCCTTAAAATGGTCCAACTGCCTCAATTCAGTGATCTAGCTACAAGGGTTTCAACTACCTCACAATCAGTGATCAGTTTAAAAAAATGAAGTCTACCTCAAGTTGGAGATCTATTCACCATTAGGAATGCCCTCAAAACTCAAAAAATTTCTCTCAACCACTTGGTGTAGTCATAGTATGAAGGTTCTAGAAGGAACAGTCTAGACTGTACAACAATGAGTCAACACAGTGGAATTAACATAGAGAATTGATGCAAAAAATAAGAATATTCATTAACATAAAATGTTTACATATAAAATTTTCCACAAAGGTGAGCATCCAATCTCACAGGTCTTGCCTTATAGGCTTACAATCACACAAACTAGCCAACAAACCTTCTTACATGCCCTCAAAGGGTTTATGTGAGAATGTAATGAATCTAAAACATCTAACCTAAAACACAAAACTAACTAATGATCTAAAATGAATTAAAATGCTTATAAATATTCTCCTCAAGCTCCAAAATAGGTTTCCATTAGCCTCAAGGGTTAAAAAAATGATAAAATATCAAACATGAAGTTTGACCTCAAACATGATTAGATAACTCCACATGAGAAGATGTAACTTGTGGATATCCAAGATAGGCCTTAATGAAACCAAGATGCTATAATGATATTCATTTTAGGTCTACGTGAGCAAGGAATAGGTTCACACAAATAAACTGAGCCAAGTCGGCCCCAAATGCTCTGTTTAGAAAATATAGTGAAATTCTGACAGCAACAACTTTTAGTAGACAAGTGCAAACAATCTAAAATCTAGATATATGATAGGTGTCCACATGTAAATTCTATATCCTATGCCAGGAGTTGAGAAATGGTAAGTGGTGAAATTTGAAATGAACAAGTGAAATTTCTACTAAATGCAATTCAAGAAAGAACTATTTTTGGTTGATGCAAGATTGCTTTACCACCAGAGATGATCCTGCATTATCTGGAAGAAGGTTCTAGAAGAGAATTTAGAGGAATATTTGATTTCACAAACAACATTATATTCTCAGAATGAGAGGAATATCCTATAGATTATTGAGAATGGTTTCTCTAGTCATATGGCTGGAGATAAAAGTAATTTTATGAATTTCAAATAATTTGAAGGTGGTTCAAGTACACTTGGAAATAATTAAATTTCTAAAATATTTGGTAAGGGTACATTAAGTATTTATGGTGGTAAGAAAAATACACATGGTGTTCTATATGTGGAAGGATTAAAACATAATTTTTTGAGTGTCAGTCAAATGTGTGATAAGGGATATCAAATATCATTTAGTGCTAATGGTTGTGAAATCACCAAATATAGTATTGTTGAGTTGATTATGGAAGGAAGCATGAAAAAAGTGATATTTATCATCTCAGTGAGTTGAATGGAAAGAGATGTCTCATTACACAAAAGGTTAGGATATATGAAATTTGATGATATTCTCAAGGTTATTTCAAAAGGTTTGGTCTGGGATATGCCAAGAATCAAGAAACCTCAGTCAACCAGTTGCATGCCATGTCATGAAGGAAAATAGACAAGGAACAAATATCCAAATAAGGAGTATTCCACATCAAATCCATTGGATTTGGTACACACATATTTATGTGAACCAATGAGGACTAAGATTCCACAAGGAGACATGTATTTTATGATGTTAATTTATGATTATAGTAGGACCACTTGGATTACATATCTAAAAGAGAAATCAAAAGATTTTGAGAAGCTCAAAAATTTCAAGGAAATGGTGGAGACTGAAACTGGAAGAAGAATCGAAGTTCTAAGATTAGATAGAGGTGGAGAATTTATAGTTGATAAGTATGATAGATTTTGTGAAGAGCATGGAATTCAAAGGAAATCTTATGCTCCTAGAACACCACAACAAAAATGAAGTTGTTGAAACAAATAACATGAACGTACAATAAATGGAAAGGACTATGATATGTTGAGAAATTCTTTTGGACATGTACTAAAGAAAAGCTACTTAGACAATTGTATGCATTATTAATAGAGTTCATATTAGGCTCAAGATAAAGATGGCTCCATATGAGTTATGGAAAGGAAGAATGACATCAGTAAGGAATCTAAAGATTTTTTGGAAGTAAGTGTCACATCAAGAGAGATGAGAATTTAGGTAAGTTTTACTCAGGGTTAAATGAAGATATTTTTCTTGGTTACTCTTTAAGAAGAAAAGCTTATAGATGCTATAAAAAAAGGTTGAAGAGGATAACTAAAAGTGAAAATTTAAAGGTTGCTAAAACTATTCAAAATACTACTATTCTGAAAGTTGAAGAGGAAGAGGAATCAATTCATAGCAATATTGAAGAACTAGAAGATGAAATTTTAAAGAATCTAGCTAAGTATATTTAGAAAAATAATTTTATAGATCATATAATTGGTGATAAAGATAGTGGGGTTTTAACCCAGATGAGGCAGGAAAGATCAAAAGAATAGGTACATTTTTCTTTACTATCAAAGATAGAACCAAAGAAATATAAATAAGAAATAAATGAAAAAGGTTGGATTGATGTTATGGAAAAGGAACTAAATCAAATCATGAAGAATGAAACTTGGTAACTTGTCTAAAGGCCTAAGGGAAATAATATGATTGGAACCAAATGGGTATATAAAAACATGTTGAATGAAGAAGGTGAAGTGAGTCAGAACAAGGATAGACTTATGTTTAAAGGCTATGCTCAAGTTGAAGGTATATATTTTGAGGATACATTTGTTCCAATAACAAGAGTGGAAGCAATCAGGATGGTTTTAGCTCTGTCAGCTTACAAGAATTTCAATGTGTATTATATGAATGTAAAGTTAGCATTCTTGAATAGATAGCTTGATGAGGAAGTATATATTAAGCAACTAGAAGGATTCTAATGCACTAACAATCTAGATTATGTTTGCAATTGAATAAGGCTTTGTATTGTCTCAAGAAATCTCCTAGAGATTAGTATGCAAGATTAGATGGATACTTACAGCAGAAAGGATTCCAGAGAGGTTGTGTGGACAATAATTTATACATAAAAATAGAAGGAAAACTAATGTTGATAGTTGTTGTCTATGTTGATGACATCATTTTTGGGGGAAACAGTGATGAAATTTGCAAAAACTTTTAAAAGGCTATGTATAATGAGTTTGAGATGTCTATGTTAGGAGAATTTCCTTTCTTCTTGGGATTGTAGATTGTTAAATTTGATAGAGGGATTTTTATCTCATAGCACAAATACATAAAGGAGATGTTAATAAAGTTTGGAATGAAATATTGCAAACTTCTTGTAACATCTATGGTTGCCAGGTGTAAGTTGAGAAAGGATGATGACTCTTCTCTGGGAGATCAAACATTATGCATTCTTATGATTGGTAGTTTGTTTTTGTAGTGTAGTAAAATGCATACCCTTGCATTTTCACACATTTTTGGGTCGGCCTTACTTTTTTTATGATTTTTATGGCTTAATTGGTCCTATTTTGTGTCCATAAGCCCTACGAATTACATATTTTTTTGGCTAGTCTTGAAATTCTCCATGGCATAATTAATAATTTAATGACTCCATCAGTGTGTCCCTAATTTTTGGGTTGGGACTAAAATGCCACTTAGGCATCTTTGCCACCCAAGGGTCTCAAGACCCTAATTTTGAGATATCTTAATTGGGCCCCTTTTTGGTGTTTGTGTCCCAAGTTTTTACAACTATGGACTAAGACGCCACCTAGGGAGTCTTACTCCTCCTTGAGTCATTTTTGGGATTTAATTTCAAATTCTAGCAAGATTTAGCCTCCTTTATTCAATGAATCCATATGTCAGCTTGGTGTGATGTAATTTTAGGATATTAAGCATGAAAAAGTATAAATACAAGGTTCCTCCACTCATTTTAATAACAAGCATTCAAGTATTCATTCCTAAAGCAAGTCTATGCAAGTCATCAAGCATTTGGAGTCATCATCAAGATTCAAGTATCATGTCAAAGGTTTAGTGCATCCATTCATGTTGTTGAGCCAAGATTGTAGATCTAGCATGAAAGATCTATTTGCAACCATTTTTCACATCACATTCCAAGATCCAAGACTACATTCTTCATGGCCACTACATGGTAAATTGTATATTCTCTTCACAAGACATCATCCAAGGTGATATAATTTACATATTTCATATTTCATGCTTCATTTAATTAATTTCATCATTTGGTTTAATTACCAACAAGGGGTTTGACCAAGGCAAACCCCACATTCACTAACAAACAAAAAGTTTTTCCCTTCTTGTATATTTGTGATTTCAGATCTAGGTTGAAGTCTTGAAGATCATTTGGAGTGAAAAGTTATAAAATCTACAAAGTTGCATTAAAAAATTTGCATCTTCATGAAAACTCACCTACACGCTAAATCTGGAAGTTTCAAAACCTCAGATTTGAGAAGAAGCAATTGTAGACCTTGGAGCTCAAGACCACATTCTAAGTTTTTAGAAATCTATAAAGGGAATAATATGTCACCTTTGGTGTCTTATTCCTCCCAAGCATTATTTTTAGAGATTCCTTCAGGTCCAGTTTCGACATCCAAAGATTATGTATTTTCCCTAAAAAATAGCAGCGAGACTAATATGCCATCCTAGGCATCTTAGTCCTACATATTTTTTTTGGAAACTTCTTTGCATTTCCAGAATCCTCACAACATCTCCATACTTCCCAGGTACACATACCCTAACTTGGTGTAGCTTAATTTCATCATTTATATCTCCCATTTGGCTTACATTCTTAGATTTTCTAGGGTTTGTAGGTTGAATGTTCATTTGTCTTTTCCAAGCATTTTCTTGGTGGTGAACCCCTTTAAAGCTGAAATAACCCCCTCTTAGGTCTTCCTCATTTAGAATTTACTCACCTTGTGAGGGTTTTAGTCAATACAATTAGGAATCCTAGGACATCACTGAATGACCTAGATAGAATAGGTGGTTTATCCCCCCTTACATTATCTTTGATTCATTTTGTTGAACCCAAACTTTTTGAGAATTCATTTTTTAATTTGGATTCCATTAAAGTCCTAGATCTAGGTTGCATTCATTCTTGCATTGCATCTTCCATTAGTGAAATTGCATCTAGGGTTTCTCATATTTAGCAAAATTGCATTTAGGGTTTCTCATATTTTCTTTAGTGAAAGTGCATATAGGTTGCATTTTTTGCATTCTTCCATCATATTATATCATTGAAAAACAAAAAATTACATTTTTCATCATCTTAATTGCATTTAGACACATTGTTATTGCATTCAAAATTGAAAAAAATGCATTCAACTTTGCATCCAATTACTTGTCCTAGTCACCTTTTCTTGCATCCATTTGCATAGTTTTCTATTTCCAATCATCAAGTCCCTAGGTAGGCAACCTAGGACAAAAAATCCCTTGGTGTCATCTTATTCCCTCTCTAGTTTCTATTGCAGTACCCTATCTACATGATTTTCTACCTGTTTCAGCTTTTGAAACCTTCAAATTTCATCTTGAGGACTAACACGCCCTCCCTAACATCTTTGTCCCTATGGAATTCCAGTCTGTAGTTTTTTTGATCTGAATCAACATTTATGTGCTTCTTTTTTTTGGCATTGGCTATCTATTTCATTGGGTTGACTTTTTGTTTCATTCATTTTACTAAATCTTGCTTAAATTTCTTCCTTTCATGCATTTCTCAATTCCAAATTTTCATTTACAACATTTCATCTTTTAGGTTGTTGTATAGTGTAATCAATAAATTACCTTGATTCAAATCTAAACATTGCATTTAAATATTTCACTTTAAGTCATTGCATTGCACTTTCTTTACTTTTACATAATAACATGTTTTCTTTCAAGAGACATGGCTTTGATATGCTTCAAAATGGATTGCATAAGTACAAAATCCCCTCTTATGATTTCAATTTAGTTTACACTAATGAGGTCATTACAAAACATGTTAGTCATCCTTTTACTATCTTTCATAGTTATGAGAACATCCTAGAGAAAGCGGATCAAACCATTAACACAATTATTATTGTTACAGTGCCCATTAGTGAGGAAGGTGGTGTAGACAATCATAACAACCATAATTTTTCTTCTCCTAATACATCATTGACGAAGGTATTTTGGTGAAAGAAGATAACATCATTGAGGATCATGAAAGTCTTGAATGTCTCTCTCCTCCCACTTGGGAAGATAGTATGACATGAGAAGATGAGATTATTATAACCACTTTTCTTACCCCAAATCCATCTCTCAACACCTCCCCTAATTAAAATAGGGCTTTAGTAAAAGAGGATGCAATAATGAACGATCATGAAAATCATATTTTTCAGGACATGTGGTTTGAAAGTGATAATCTTATCTCTCTCCTTCCTAATTTCCCTAACATTTGGAAAGAACTTTTAAAAAAATAGAATTTAACCATTCATAATCATGAAAACCATAGAAATCCTTCTCTTGATGCCTCCCCTACTTGTGATGAAGTTACTTTACAAAATATAACCATGAAATGTGATTAACATCTTACAAGCTCTCCTACTAGGGTTGATAGTATGGCTCAAGAGAATGAGACCTCTGAGAAAAATAACAATCAAATAGAGCCTTCTCCTAATATCCCCACTATTGATAAACAAGAAAATTCAACCACTAATAAATCCCTTACATGTGTTGAAGTCATCTTAGAAGAACCAACCCTTCAAGGTCAAGAATATTTGGTTTGTAGTTCTCCTAAACACTCTCCTACTAGGGAAGATATAATGGTGGAAGAAAATGAGAACATTGACATTAGTAATTCCTTAGATGAATATGATGAAGTAACATTGGAATCCTCTTCACTAAGCAATCATGAAAAGTCTTCTAAGGTTATGCACATTAAATATCCCTTGGAGTACTCTCCCTAGCTTAAAATTATCCTTTATCCACCCTCGCAAAAGCCACAAGTTCAAAAAAAACTTGTCCTTATCCTCAAACCACATAAGAGCAATGTTTCACAACAATCGAATTATAATATCATTTATCATACATACAACACTAGGAACAATCTGAAACCAAGATAAACACCTTCAACATCCCTACCATTTCTTAATCATATCTTTCTGAGTGCCCCTCGTTTGCCTTCGAATAATGGAGAGGAGTATTATCTTGTTGAAACACTTAAGAATACTCCTGCAAAGATATCCCTATACAACTTAATTCAAAATTCACCCAATTATCACACCATTCTTCAAATAGCATTGCAACAAGTTGTGGTTCCCTCTAGTGCAAACCCGAATGACATAGGAGCCATGATTCAAGGACTGAATGTTGATATTGTTTTCCATCAAAGTGAGATCCCTACTTTGGAATTGCAAAAACAATATGATACTTTCATGACAATAGCTCAATACACTAGCAAAGGGATAAAGTGAACCCTTGTTGACAATGGCTCCACTTTAAATGTATGTATGAAAAGCCTTTTGGATAAGCTTGGTGTTGATAAATCAAAAATTCAACCTGACTCTTTATCTATTAAGGGATTTGATAATGTGGGAAAGAAATTGCTTGGAGTGATCACTTTACCTAATATAGTTGGAAAGTCTACCTTACAAACCCCTATTCATGTTATGCCTCATGATCTTTCATATAATCTTCTTTTGGGAAGGTCGTGGATTCATGAGATTCATGTAGTACCTTCTACCCTTCATTGTAAAATGAAGTGTGTCTACAACAACAAATTGTACACACTTCATGCTGATCCTAAGCCTTATAGTGTCTTAAAAATTGAGAAAAACAAAGAGAATCCTTTGAAAAAATTGACACCAACCACACAAGTGGAACCTTCACAACAAAAAGACAACGAAACACACATTGAGCACATCAGAAAGCTATTAGACGATTATTTGGATTCCTTGGATTTCACACCTATCTTTGATGGGAAACTGAAGATCATAATAAAGCAATGTCAAAAAGAAAAAGTGATAATGTCAACACAAAAATCAGAAGACCCTTTGAAAGCATCCACCTCAACCACTTTAGAAAAAGAAAATTACACAACAAACTTTGATGGACTTAATTATGAGGAACCACTAAATCCAATAAAAATGAAAAATCTTTATGGAAAAGGTTATGAAAGGATGAAACAACTTGGATATAGTGGAAAAGGATGTGGTGCCAAAGAACAAGGTATATATGTCCTTATAGAGCCTCACATGAAAGAAAATATTAGTGGTCTTGGTTATTATCCTTCAAAAGACACAAACAAGCCTTCACTTAATATCAACACTATCACAAAAGAATCTCCTAAACTAACTTTAATAGTAGTGCATTCGAAGCCGATACACACTAGTGGTCTTTATCCTTTGCAAGAAATGAAACAAACAAACAAATATTTGCTTAAGGACAATTTCATCACACAAAACACTAATGATTTGAATTCTCTAGATTTTACACCTTCCTTTAACGAAGATTACAAAATCTTGCAACCTAAAGAGTCTTGTGTAAGTATGGCATCTTGTACTAAGAAAAAGATATCTTTGTCGCAAAATAACAAAACATCCCCTACTTTCGATCAATAAAGTATGTTATCAATATGCCTCTAAGATTATTTGATATCCCTCCATAGAAGAACACAAAATAAATTTTATTACAAGACTTCATTTTGTGCATATCATAGAGTTCATGGTCATTCTACTAATGAATGTAAGGCTTTGAGTAGTAAAATCCAACATCTTAAGGAGTTTGGTGCTCTTTCTTATGTGGGAGCAAAAATTTCATCTAATTGATAGTGATTTTATCTCTAGCATGTTTCTCATCAATTATTTGAGCTCACCCTTGTCCTACACTAAGTGGGGGCAAGGGGTTAGTTAGCCTTTTCCTCATATGTCACTTTTGATTGCCTCTTTCAGCTAGTTAATCACCTTTCATGTATGTGTAAAGAGAAATCTTGGGATATGGATGACATGCCTTAAATTAGCTGACATGTGATGTACTGAGTTATGCATTTTGGGGGCAACACTCTTTTCATTTTTCATGTTTAGCTACTTTAAAGTAATTGCTCATAGTATCATGTTAGAAATTCATTTAAAGTGGGGGCATACATTGAATTTTTTTTTGGCATGATTTCATTTGCATTTTTTTTCATGTTCCTTGTGTGATTTCCTTTATTCTTGCGATGTGTCCTTTTCTTGGTGGTTTCATTGGGTTTGACTTCCTTTGAGAGTGTGATATTTCTTTGTCCTCTCTTAGAAACGCTAGATACAATGTTCCCTAGGATGAGACCTTGCTCTTATCCTTTCTTGGAAACAAGATGAGACATTTCACGCTTGCCCTCTCTTGGAAGCATTAGGTATGATGTTACCTACGATGAGACCTTGTATTTATCCTCTCTTGGAGATGTTAAGAATGATGTCCCCTAGGGGTAAGACCTTGCATGAACTAAGAAAAATCCCTTTGAACATCCCTCTTTCTTATTGCATTTTCCTTTTGTCCTTACTAAAGTCGTGGAGGTATGACTTTGATATGGACTTCTTGGGGCTCACCTAGTGAATACCTAGCTTCACTAGCCCTTCTGGGCATGCATTTTTGTACCTTATTAAATTCATAAAGGTATCACTTTGATATGGTCGCCTGGGGCTCACCTAGTGAACACCTAGCTTCACTAGCTCTCGTGAGGGTGCATTTTGTTTGCATAGGGGAAATCATGTTCCACTTGTAAACCTCTTCAAGCTTATACCTAGTCGACCACATTGGATGACCAGTCGAAGCTTGACCCATCACAATTTTCCTTTTTCCTGTCTTTGATCATGTATGTTTATGATTTGGTTATGGATTCATATATCATCCACATGTGTGTTCCTTTGAACCTATGTTGGTTTGTCATAGGATATCGATCTTGGGGGCTTGATCATCTCTCTTGATCATTGTTATCCTATCTTACTATAATTTTTACATTTGAACCCCTCTTGATTGTGTGGTTGGCTAATTTAGTGTGAGTTTGAAGAAATTTCATCCTCTCACTAAAGTGGCGGCTAAATGTAGTGTAGTAAAATGTATACCCTTTCGTTTTCACACTTGTTTGGGCCCGCCTTGCTCTCTTTATGCTTCTTGATGGATTAATTGGTCCTATTTTGTGTCCGCAAGCCCTATGAATTACATCTTTTTTTGGCTAATCCCAACATTCTCCAGCGCATAAATGATAATTTAATGACTCCATTAGTGTGTCCTTGGTTTGTGGGTCAGGACTAAAACACCACCTAGAGTGTCTTTGTCCACCAAGGGTTTCGGGACCCTCATTTTGAGATATATTAATTGGGCCCCTTTTTGGTTTCTATGCCCCAATATTTTAGGACTTTGGACTAAGACACCACCAAGGTCATCTTAGTCCTCCTTGAGTCATTTTCAAGATTTAATTTCAAATTCTTGTGGGATTTAGCCTCCTCTATTCAATGAATTTATATGTCAGTTTGGTGTGATGTAATTTCGGATATTAAGCATGAACAAGTATAAATCAAGGTTCCTCCACTAATTTTCATAACAAGCATTCAAGTATTCATTCCTAAGGAAAGTTTATACATTCAAAATAAATTCATCAAGATTCAAGCATCCATTCATGTTGTTGAGCCAAGATTGTGAATGTACCATTGAATATCTATTTGCAACCATTGTTCACATCAAATTCCAAGATCCAAGATCTACATTATTCATGTCCACTCATGGTAAATTGTAAATTTTCTTCACAAGACATCATCCAAGCTGATATTATTTCCATATTTCATATTTCATGCTTCATTTCATCATTTGGTTTAATTACCAACAAGGGGTTTGACCAAGGGAAACCCCCATTCACTAACAAACAACAAGATTTATCCTTGTATATTGGTGATTGCAGATCTAGGTTGAAGTCTTGAATATCATTTGGAGTGCAACATTGTAAAATTTTCAAAGTTGCATTACAAAGTTGTCATCTTCACGAAAACTCACCTACAAGCTGAATTTGGAAGTTTCAGAACCTCCGATATGAGAAGAAGCAAGTGTAGACCTTCAAGCTTAGGATCAAATTTTGAGTTTTTAGAAATCTAGAAAGGGAATAATATGCCACCTTGGGAATCTTACTCCCCCCAACCATATTTTTTAGAGATTCCTTTAGATCCGGTTCTGACATCCAAAATTTTTGGATTTGCCCCAAAAAATAGCAGCAGGACTAATACGCTATCCTACGTGTCTTAGTCCTTCAAAGCACTTTTTGGTAGTTTCTTTGCATTTCCATAATCCTCACATCTCTAGAATTCCCAAGTACACATACCCTAACTTGGTTTAGCTTAATTTCATCATTTTTATGTCCCATTTGGCTTACATTCTTAGATTTTCTAGGGTTTGTAAGTTGTGTTAGGTCTCAAAAAATAAAGTTTTAACCACAAGAGGTTACCAAGCTCTCACAAAAATTTTGGCCAGCGTACAAGGCCAATTAATACAATTCAACCTTCTGCTCTTTAGGCTCTGCTAAACCTAGGCGGCTGCACCTATGTGAATAATGAAGATTTAAAATATATTTCCTGTTGAACAATCTACCCATAATGGCAATTAGAAGTGGATAGATAAAAACAAAACTACTAATCGTACTGTACAAAAAGAAAGAGTTTAAAAATGTTTTTGTTATTAATTTTATCGTCTGGGTTGTGACAAATCAATACCTTCTATCCACATGGGCAATGGAGTCAAAAAATCTAGAATTGTACGTGTTTCCCTTTCTGACTTAATTCAAGTTGCTAGGCACTTTGAAAAATGAAATTCTAATGACTGGCATATGAATTCATTAATTTATGACTTGCATAAATTGTGCTGGAATTTTTTCTTACCAAGTTCTTCTTTAACTATCCAAAAGAAATCCTAAGACCACTATGACTTATTAAAAGAATTTAATTCTAACTTGTAGACACCAGTTAATGAAATCACACAAAGTGAAAAATGCACTTTGATAAATCAAAAATATGCTTGATATATTGACTTAAATTATCAAAAGACTTTAAGCTGGAGACAACCAAGTAAAAAAAATATAAATTATGATACCACAACAACTGAACATCAGAAAATGATTTCACCAATTTAAAGTATTTTCTCCATTGCTTTGTTTTAGGAAAGTCTCTACATTATTTGCATTCCCTAGTTTTCATTATTTTTTGAAAAACCACTGATTTTTCTATACATTTATACAACATACATTAAAGGTCATGACCCTTCATTTACCCATTACAATCGTTTGCATTCCCTTGCCGAAAACAAAATATTTAATTAAATTAAATTTCGAGTAAATTAAATATTTTAACTATAACCCTCTCCTTTTTATTTTATTTCTATGCCCTCTTTTTATATTTCTTTTCCCCATAGATTTTATTATACTTACCGCTCTACCGCAGTCAACCTCATTTCCTCCCATGGTATGATAGTATTTGACTTTGACTACTTCCCATTACCGCTCAAGCGTAGGCTCTTTGTTTGCACCCTGGGATTCCACGATGACCGGTTGTTCTATATTTTTTACCACCTTATTGTGGTCCTTGTCTTAACCACCGAAAGTATGGCAGTGATTGTTCCTCATGGCTACCTCCACTGTTATCTCCATGTCTACCGTGTCACTGCGGTCTCTGACTTGACTACCAGCGGTATCGCGGTGACCCATCATGACCGCCACTTCACAGTTATCCTCCTGAACACCGCATTACCACATTCTCCTTTGGGACCCCTTGTTGTATTGCGGTGGCTCATCTAACCACCGCCTCGTCGTCGTCGACCTTGCTGACTGTTTACCATGCCACTGCAGTCTGTATTTTGACCGACTATGATGTAGCAGTATGCATTTATTGCTACACTAACCCCTTACTGTGGCACCACAGTCTACTTGGTGACCCTCCATGATGTAGTGGTAAGGGTTACCTTGACTGCCTTTCACCGCTATACTACAAGCTAGTCTTTGGGAAGCTATGGTAAAGTGGTGAAGGCTTATGAATGGAACTTTAATATGGTAGTGGTATATGGTATTTTGAATTTATGAATGGAAGAAAATATTTTTTAACAAAAAAGATAGCAATATATTTGGTTCAAATGGGTAAAAGACTTTAGAAGTTTCATGAAAATTTATGGTTCTAATAGTGGCTCCTATTGGGGATGAGTGATTTTCCTATCACTACAAGAATCTAGAATATTACTGGGAGAGTAGACCAAGACAACAAAGGATGTGAAAATTGAAGGCAATGGAAGATGGATGGAATGAAAAGATGAAGGAGATGGAAAAATGGGGGTAACCCTATACTATTGTACATGGAAAGAAAATATTCTTTTCAATGAGGGAATTATGGGATTGTCCATGTACTAGAACATCCCAACCCCTTTAAAATCCCTAAACTACTATGCATGGAAAATAATGTTAAAAGATGTTTGTTAAGAATTTTCCATGCACTCACAATCCTCAATCCTCTGTTACTCCTTAAGAGAGTAAATTTTTTAGGAACTACCCATGTACAGGAAACTCCTACTCCTCTCTAGACATAATCTGCAGGAAATAAGAATCCTCACCTCCTTTACCAATTATCAAGAAAGGGCCCAACCACAAAGCCTCAAACTTGGCATGCTTTCCCTTCTCCTAACATCGAGTATTCAACATCAACACTAGATCATTTTCTTCAAATTTTCTCCCCTTGGCCTTCTTATTAAAAAGATATTTCATTTGTGACTGCAACTCCACATTCTGCTTCGGAGCCATCCTCCTTATTTCATCAAGTTTTGCAAGTTGCTCCATTCTTTCCTCCATTGGTTCACAAATATCCAATTCTTCTTGTAGAATAAAATTATAAACTGGCGAAAGGTTTTGCAGTGGCATCCTGGCTTGTGTCCCATACACCAGTTCAAATGGAGATTTTCCAATTGCTTTCTTTACAGTGATCCTATCTTCCTGCACAACCAATCTTAACTTTGAATCCCACACCTTTTTATTTGTATCTAACATCCTCCTTATTATCTTCAAAAGACTTTTATTACTTGACTCTGCCCAACCATTGGCTTTTGGATGATATGGGGTAGAATAAGAAAAATTAATGCCATATGTGCTGCAAAAATCTCTAAACTCATCCGATCTAAAACACATTCCATTATCTATGATCAATCTGACCAGGGTGCCAAATCTAATTATAATGTTCTCCATCAGAAAATTCACCACCACCTTGCTTGTTGCTTGTTTAGATGGGATAGCCTCCACCCATTTAGTAAAATAATTTGTGGCCACTAATATCCACCTATGTCCTCCACTTGATCTTTCCTATATTTATCCAATGAAGTCAATTACCCACTGGTGAAAAGGGGCTTCTACCTACAAGGGTCTAAGTGGTAAGGCTCCTTGATACTTCAATTTCCTTGAAATTTTTTGATAAGGCTCACATTTCCTCACATGTGTAAAAGATTCAATGAACACCTTAGGCCAATAATAACCAACCCTAAGAATCTTATGTGTAGTGGTCTTAGCAGAATAATAGCCTCCACACATCCCTTCATGCATTTCCTTCAAGACATGCTTTGCTTGGGATTCATTTAAACACAACAACAATATTCCATCCCTATTCTTCCAGAAAAGGCCCCCCTCTATAAAAACATATTTAGAAGCTTACGGCTTCAAATTTCTCATTTGATTATCATTCAACCCTTCAGGTAATTTTATGTGTCTAAGATAATACATCACATTTGTATACCATGAAGTATGCTCAATACTTGCAACAACCTCTTCCCCAGCTTCTACATTGCAGATTTGGTTTGCTTCAATATTTTTTTCTACCATCAGTTTGGCCAAACCCTATCCTCTTACCAACTTGGTGATATGAATCTCCATATTGAATTCTTGGATTTTATTAATCTATCTACATCTTTTCCTTGTCACCTTTGTCTGCACCAGGATATCTTTCACAACTACATGTGGGACATAAGCAATTACTTTAGCTCCAACAAGATAAGGTCTAAAAGCCTTTGCTTCCTTAACCAATGCATAAGCATATTTTTCCATAATATCATACTTCAATTCTGATGCCTGCAAAGATTTGTTGAAAAAATATATAGGTTTCTCATGAACTTCATCATTCTTCTATAAATGACAACTGCTACAGTGTGAAATGAAGAAAAATAAAATATCTGAAATGGCTTAGTAAAATCAAGGGACTTTAAAATGGGAGCTTCTTTGATAGATCTTTTTATAGATATGAAAGCATCCATGGTTTCAACAGTTCAATCCAATTTTTCTCCTTTTTTCAACATCTTGGATATAGGTTTAACAATCTCAGCAAAATTGGACACAAATCTTCTAACAAAGTTAATTTGACCAAAAAATGATTGGATTGCTTTGACAGTTTTAGGAATGGTAATTTTATCTATGGCATATACTCTGTCAGGATCTATCCTAATCCCAATATTTCCCAAAATTTTACCCTCTATAACAATAAAATGATATTTTTTAGGATTAAGACTAATACCATATTCCAAAGCTTTGATCAATATCTTCTCCAAGTCCCCCATATGATTCTCTGCCCTTTTGGAATAAGCAGTAAGATCATCTTGATACACAACCATTAGAGCATTAATTAGATTTGTAAATGCCACATCCATGGCCCTTTGAAAGGTTGGTCCTGCATTTGTGAGACCAAATGGCATTCTTACATAAACATACATTCCCCATGGTGTAGTGAATGGTGTCCTGTATTGCTCAGATTCTTTGACTTTGACCTAGTTATATCAAGAAAATGCATCTATCATTGATAGTAGCTCACACCCTATTACTTTGTGTAGTATTGCCTCCATGTTTGGGAGGGGATAATTATCTTTAAGGGAAGCAACATTCAGATTTCTAAAATCTACACATAATCTGATATCCCCATTTTCTTCCTTACTAGAACCAAATTTGAGACTCATGTTGAATGTCTAATGGGTTTGATAATACCTCCATCTCTAAGTTTTTCCAAATCCTCTTTCATCTTAGGTTCCAAAGTTGGGTTAATAAGCCTTTGCCTTTGTCTGAATGGCTTTGTGTTTGGTTTAAGTGGAATTTCAAGCTGAAAAATATCTTCTCTATATGCTTTGAGATCCTCATAAGACCAAGAAAACACATGTTTGTACTTTCTCATCAATCCAATCAACATTATCCTGATGGTTGGACTTATTGTTTTCCCAATGTAAACCCCTTTTGGTTCTAATTCAGTTCCCAGATTTATTTCTTCAATATCTTCTTTCTTAATAGGTGTCTACTTCATGAGAGAATGATCACTCCCATCATATGCTCTTTCCAATGCCACAAGCACTTTGGGGAGCTTGTTGGTTTTAAGATGCAAAACTTCCTTCCTGAATACAGTCTGTTTCTCATCCATTTCTTCTACAAAAGCATTAAAATCAGTCTCTTGTGCCTCATACTGATCAATGCAATGAAGGAACTTCAAAAGATCAGTATCATCATTAAGAACCTGATAGCTATATATGTTGTCAAGGATAGCTAGTCTTGTTTTGAATTCAACCTAGGACACTCCAACCAAATTGATATCATCTCTCTTTAAGGATACATTAGCCAAAAAATCTGCCATCAAATTTTCTTATCTATCTATCCAGTCAATTGAAAAAGCATCAAATAGTTCCACTGTGTCCCACACAACATTTCTATATTGTTTCAGCCTCTTTTTCCTTGCAATATACTTTGATCTAACTTGTGATACAACCAGCTTAGAATCTCCCAAGATAGTTAACAATTTAATCTTGTGCTTGACAACCATATTCAAACCAATCAACAAGGCTTCATATTCTGCCACATCGTTTGTACATTCAAAATGTAATAAAAATGAAATTTTGAATGTTATACCTTCAGGTGATATGAAAACTACCCCAGATCCATTACCTTCTTGGTTGCATGCCCCATCAAAATACATTTTCCACAAACCCTGCTGATTTTTAGTGACATGTTTATTAATTGGGTCAGTATTCACTAATTCAGGTTGAGACAATTATATTTTGAAACTCCCTAAATCGACATCACAAAAAAAATTAAGTTGTTCTTAAGGAACATACTCAACAATTTGATTCATCCTTGGTTCTCTATACAACTTGACTTCTTCACCATTGACTGCTATTGTGGCATATTATAAATCAAACTGCACATTACCTCCAACTATTGCAATCCATTGTCTTGACAAAAGCATTCCAAACTGAGGAGGTGTGTCAATCACAGTTATATCAATATTATAGGTTGCCTGTGGGTATGTTGCTAATTTAACTTCTACATCTTTCATAACCCCCACAATTGGGATAGGCCTACTATCCATGGCATAAAATTTACCACCCTCAATATCTACCCACATACCAAGTTGTTTCATTACCCCTACTGGCATAATATTCATAGAAGCACCAAAATCTATCATTCAATTTCTTACCAAATTTCCATTTATGAGTAAGGTAGTAGAAAAATGATCAATTTGTGGTGTATTCATCAATGCATCACTTAGGAAAACTTCTAGAGATTTTATATTTTCTTTCTTATGAACAATTCGATGAATCTCCTTATGTTTAAAGTTTATATTTTGATTTCTCCCACTAGACATTAATTGAATAGAACTTTCCCTATAATCTTTAATTTTCATCATTTCAAGTAATGGGAAAGACATTTTTACCTGGGACAAAGCTTGCATGAAATCAAAAGATGCCCCTTCAGTTCTGATCATCTTATTTTTCTCTGCTAATTCTCTTTTGTTCTCCTCTTTCTCCCTTTTAGATGTCTGATCTCGCTTTTGTTTGTCCTTGGTAGATTTTTTATTTTCTTCTTTGGGGACACACTTCTGTTCCTTTTTATCAGAGTGCTTATCATCTATCTTTTTTGATATTTCATGGGACATTTTCTTATTTTTCAAAAATATTCCTCTTGGAACACCTTCATTCTCATTGACTGTCCTATTCCTCAGCCAATATTTTCTCCTAGCCTACTCAACTACTGCAATGGTCAATATTTTAATTTCTTCCTTAGTCGGTCTCCTCATATTTCCCCTATTAGTCTGATATTATGTAGTAGGAGGACCGTGTTCATCATCACTTTCTTCATAGTAAAAAAAAATGTGTTGTTATACCATGTGAACATTGTACTCTGATGATCAACATCAAATTCATATCCTCCTTCCTCTGAAGATGAATACCCTTGCTCAACAGAGTGAAGGGTATGGGAAGTTAAATAGATATTATGATCTTCTTCATTATTATTTTCTAATATGTCTTTTCCTGGCACTAACTGAGCTACAATACAATGCTCTGAGGAATGTTGAAAGTCACAAACTGAGCACCAAGGACTATTATCTACCATATATGCCCCTCTTTTCTTTAAAGGATCAGGTGTATCTTTATTTCTTGGCCTATCCATTACTAGATTTCCATCCCTACAATTTGTATTATATGGCATGTCATGTAATCTTGGCATTTCATTTCTATATGTGTTTTCCTATTTGTTTGGAGGAGCATATTGGGGAACTTTGGGGTTATCCCTCTTGGCAATCATTCTTGTAGCTTTCCTATTATTTTCAATAGTGAGTGCTATCCTTTGACCTTCAGCTAAATTCCTGGGACACCATTTCCTAAACTCATATCCTATCTTCAGATCAAAATATTTTAAATAAATACTCAATGCAACAAGATCAACTAATTTGGATCTAGGAGGTATCTTATTATGCAATTTAGAAAACCTTTGTTTGAAGTCATAAGCTGAATCA
Source organism: Sequoiadendron giganteum (assembly GCA_007115665.2). Taxonomy (NCBI): domain Eukaryota; kingdom Viridiplantae; phylum Streptophyta; class Pinopsida; order Cupressales; family Cupressaceae; genus Sequoiadendron; species Sequoiadendron giganteum. The sequence continues at coordinate 554,206,274 of CM021107.1, read as the reverse complement.
TTTTGATTCTTCTGGATAGTTACCAATTCATGCAGGGAAATTTTTGGTGCATATTGATTCCCATACTCCTCAAGAAATTGTTCATAAAATACATGAATGGAATCAATAGAGGTTGTTGGAAAACTATTAAACCAATCTCTGACATCTTCAATTAGTGACATCATAAACAATCTCATTTGGACATCTTCATATTGCATATCCAGATCTTGAATAAATGCATTAAAGATCCTTAGGTTCTCTTTAGCTATGATTGCACTACTTCCTATGAAATTTGGGACAAGGCCTCTCCAACTGTTGTCCATAGGATAAGGATATATTTGAAGTCCAGCCATATCAAATTGTCTAATCATGGTTGTGTATTGTGGAGGAGGGGGATTGTGATGGTGTTGGTACTGGTACAATGGATTGTTGTGAGATAGTGACACATATTGTTGACCTTGTGGGGGAACATGCTGTTGATAAGGAGGTGGTTGAGAACTTTGATATTGTGGTGAAGAATTTTGGTGTTGTGATGGAGCATTTGAGGGTCTATATTGATTCCTTGGCTTATTTTTTTGGGCTTGTGGGAAACTTGAAGGGCCTGCATTATTATTCCCCTACGTATGAGGTGGCACATATTTAGGCAAATTAGCCATTTGAGCATTAATCTGAGCTTTTGTCAATCTCAATTCTTCAAGCTCTCTAATTTCTGAGAGCCTTTGCTCATATTCTATTCTTTCTTTCTCCATTTCTTGTATCTCATGTTCCAGTCATGCATTTATGTCATCCCGAGCCATATGTTCATAGTTCTCCTCAAAGGTTGCTTCATAGCCAAGTCCATCCTGACTCTCCTCAAGAAGTGTTACTTTTTTATCATATTCAAGTTGTCTCCTTTCCCTTTCAGCTTCAAATCCGGCCATGAACTCCTCAAAGGGTCTGGTTGATAGAAGGGATTCCTCTATTCCTCAGGAGTGTGAGGTTCCCTAGAAGGGTTGTTTTCATTTTCCAGTGTACCATAATAATTATGTGTCTCCAATGGTGCTTTTGATGTTTTGTTTCTATTTTTTGGGCCCATGTCATCAGACACTTTCTTACCCTTATCATTCTTTTGAGTCCATTTACTTTTGTCATTAGGATCATCACCATCTTTGTACAAAGACCTTCTTCCCTACATGTTGTGAGAAATTGTGATAGTTTGAACTCTAGGATGGTTCCTTTCTAATGTATATTTCACTTTATCAGTTTCAATGCATTTTTTCATTTAGAGTCACCACTCACTTTCCAAAAGTGAAAAAATTCTGCAATTTATTGTTCCCAATGGAGTCCTCTGCAAAATACTAACTCTATGATGAAGGCTCAATTTCAATTTAACATTCCCCAACAGAGTCACCAAACTGTTGGGTCTCAAAAATGCAAGTTTTAACCACAAGAGGTTGTGAAGCTCTCACAACATTTTTGGCCAACATACAAGGCCAATTAATATAATTGAACCTTCTGCTCTTTAGGCTCTACTAAACCTAGGTGGGTGCACCTATGTGAATAATGCAGATTTAAAATATATTTCTTGCTTGAACAATCTACCCACAATGGCAATTGGAAGTGGATAGATAAAAACACAACTACTACTCCTACTGCACAAAAAGAAAGAATTTAAAAATGTTGTTTGTTATGAATTTTATCCTCTAGGTTATGGCAGATTAGTGCCATCTATCCACATGGGCAATGGAGTCAAAAAATCAAGAATTGTATGTGTTTCCCTTTCTGGCTTAATTCAAGTTGCTAGGAACTTTGAAAAATGAAATTCTAATGAAAGGCATATGAATTCATTAATTTATGACTTTTTCTAAATTGTGCTAGAATGTTTTCTTACCAAGTTCTTCTTTAACTATCCAAAATAAATCCTAAGACCACTTTGACTTATTAAATGAATTTAATTTTAACTTGCAGACACCAGTTAATGAAATCACACAAAGTGAAAAATGCACTTTGATAAATCAAAAATATGATTGATATCCTGACTTAAATGATCAAAAGACTTTAAGTTGGAGATAACCAGGTAAAAAAAATATAAATTATGATACCACAACAACCGAACATCAGAAAAATATTTCAGCAATTTAAAGTAGTTTCTCCATTGCTTTGTTTCAGGAAAGTCTATTGCATTATTTGCATTCCCCAGTTTTCATTATTTTTTGAAAAATCTACCTATTCTGATCCTCTTATCCACTAACTAATTTTTCTATACATTTATAAAACATACATTGAGCGTCATGACCCTTCATTTACCTGTTACAACCATTTTCATTCCCTTGACAAAAACAAAATATTTAATTAAATTTCCTTTTGGGAAAATTAAATATTTTAACTATAACCCTCTTCTTTTTATTTTATTTCTATGCTTGCTTTTTACATTTCTTTTTCCCGTAGCTTTTATTATACTTACCCCTCTACCATGGTAAACCTCATGTCCTCCCATGGTATGGCAGTATTTGAATTTGAGTGCTTCCCATTACCGCTCAACCACTGGCTCTTTATTTGCACCCTGTGGTTCCACAGTGACCGGATGTTCTATCTTTTTTACTACCTTATCACGGTACTTGATTTCCAGGGGTACCGCGGTGACCCACCGTGACCGCCACTTCATAGTTATCCTCTTGACCACCATGTTACCGTGGTTTCCTTTGGGACCCCTTGCATTACCATGATGGCTCTTTTGACCGTTGCCTCACCATCACTAACCTCGTAGACTATTTACTTTGCCACCACGGTCTGTATTTTGATTGACCGTGGTGTAGCGGTAAGCATTTACTGCTACACTAACCTCTTACTGCAGCATCATGATCTGCTTGGTGACCCTCTGCGGTGTAGCAGTAAGGGTTACCTTGACTGTCATTCATTGCTATACCTTAGGCTAGTCTATGGGAAGTCATGGTAAATCGGTGAAGGCTTATGAAAGGAACTTTAATATGGCAGAAGTATAGGGTATTTTGAATTTATGAATGGGAAAAAATATTTTTTAATGAAAAAGATAGCAAAATATTTGGTTCAAATGGGAAAAAGACTTTAGAAGTTTCATGAATTTTTTTGGTTCTAACAGGTTGAATGTTCATTTGTATTTTCCAAGAATTTTCTTGTTGGTGAACCCCTTTAAAGTTGAATAACCCTCTCCTAGGTCTTCCTCATTGATAATTTACTCACCTTGCAAGGTTGTTAGTCAATCCAGTTAGGAATCCTAGGATATCATTGAATGACCTAGATAGAATAGGTGGTCTATCCCCAATTATGTTATCTTTGGTTTAGTTGTATGTGACAACATACATATTGGATATTATGTAGGCTATTGAAATGGTTTCCATAATTTATTCAACACCTAAAGAGGCTCATACGAAGTAAGAGAATTTTTAGGTAGTTTAAGGCTATGAAATAATTTGGTCTTTTGTATCCAAAGAGTGAAAAATTCACTCTTACAACATGCATAGATGTAGATTGGGTAGGATCTGTAGATGATAAAAAAATCACTAGTGGTGGTGCAATTATTCCTTGGTGACATTTTGATGTCATGATTGAGTAAGAAGCAAAAAAAAAATTCTTTATGTATGAACGAATCATAATATATTGATGTAGCATCATGTTGTACATATATGCTTTAGATGAAGTAGAACTTGAAAAAGATGAAGGTTGAGTTTCAATATTCTATCACTATTCTTTGTGATAACACAAGTGAAATAAAAATTTCAAATAATCAGGTGATTTACTCAAGAAAAAAACACATTGCAATCAAATATCATTTCTTGAGAGAGAAGGCTTCCGAGAAAGAGGTTAGTTTGGAATATGTGTATACAAATGAATAATTTGTAGACATATTTATGTAGCAACTTCCTAAGGATAAATATGAGCTTCTTTGATAGAAGTTATGATTTGTTAATCCCTCCTCTTAATTGAAGAGGAAAGTATAGGGTGAGCGGGATCTTAGTCCCCCTGCTCCAAGAAAGGTTGGTCCTCTTTCAAAGCATTGTTCAAAAGTTGTGGTTCATGGAATCGGGGGGAGTCTATCAAGAAATAGGGTTTTTAGATGTTGCAGTATATTAGTTAAGGGTAGAGAATGTTGAACCTTTTCCATTGATGTAAAAGGGGGAGAAAGTGTAGACACTTAAATAGTCTTGATTGATATTATGCATCAGATTCTGATTAATTAACCCCACTTCCTCCGAAATCACTTCTGCACTAACCATTTAATTAAATAATCTTTATTATTTAGTTAAATTCATCAACTTCTACTATTAATCAAATAATTAACTTTATCAAATTCCTTCATCCTATTCATCACATTTAATTAAATAAATCAATTTATTTAATAAAGTTCCCAATGTCCTCTCATTTGATTAAATAAATCTAATTCTTTAAATAAATGTCATAAATCCCCTAACCCAATAATGTTGATTAATTCTGAATTGATTAACTTTAATCTCCTCCTAATCTTGATTACCCATTTCTCTAGCTTTTAACCTCACCAAGGTTGAAAAAACCCATGGTCAACTAGCCAAGATGCACATGAAAATCATTTCTTTTAATTAACTAAATAACATTTTTCCTCACAAAAGAATATTCTTTGGAATATTCCCCTCAACCACCTATTCATAAATTTCCCTCCAAAAGGCTTTTAAAGCCTCTTACAAGGTCTTAAATATCTCTTACAAAGAAATTTAATTGCACTTACATTCCATCATGTCCCTCTTACATCTCAACCATATGCCTTCAATTCTCTTACATTCTCTTACAAATCCATCTACCAGCCTTAACTCTTCACATTCTTCAAAATGTGCTCCACACACATCCCCATGGCTCTCAATAGCTTTGTGACAAGTGTGACAATTCTATTGGCCACCATTATAGTCCCACATCCTCCAATTTCACTGATTCTTCAACCCTTGAGTCCTATAAATAGAGGCATTCTCCATTGAATATGGATCCACAATATCATTCAATATTATTATAGGCATATTCATCTATAGAAATCACTCATTTTCATGTTACTTTAGCTTGGTTTTACCATACATTTGCATCATTTTCATCATCTAAACATCAAAGGATCTTGGAGATTATCAAAGGGATTGGGAAAGGGTCACTTTCCATATCAAAGTGACACCAATCCTTTTTGGTATTGAGGTTCGATCAATTTAGATAGGGTTGCATGCTTTTATTGGTGTTATTTCATGTTTTCCTATCTTGGTTTGATCAAAAATTTCATAGGGGGTGATGTTTGTGCTTATTTGAATGACTAACCTTTTTTGTGTTGTCTTTGATTAGCTTGGTGCAGATTATCATCCACATTTTGGTGCTAGAGGAAGTGTTGCCACTTAAAAAATCTCATCTTTTTTCCTAAAATCACATTTTTTGCAACTGTAAGGTGACACCATTTTTCACATTCAGAGAGCTGATTTGTCTATCCACATCACTATTTCCAACAGATACAACACCACCTCTACTTATAGTGCCACTTTTGATGCACTACACTGCTATCAGTGTTCTCTGTCATGTCACCTTTGACCTAACGCCAACTTTGACCTATCAATTGACTATCAGTTTGTAGGCTTTAACCATAATTTTTCCTTTTTTTTAGAGTCATTTTTGCAGGTCCTACATTAGTTTTGTGCTCTTTGTCTATTGTAGAGTGCTACTTTTGTGTTTCACCAAAGTGCCTCCTCTATAAAAATAGAGCCACCTTTTTTGTCCAATACCACTTTTGCAGATTGGAGGCAAGCATCAACTTGGAAGATTAAAAGAATTTTTTAATGCTCATTGTAATAGCCTAGGGTATCCATTTCTACATTCATTTTTCTATTTTAGGACCAACTAGCTTCAATTTGGGTTTAAAATTAATCATTGACTTGAGCTTTTCAAATTGGTTAAAATTGAACTTACAAACTTGCTAAATCATTTCTATGTTGGGTTAAAATTGAACAAGGAAAACTCACACTCAAGTTTAGTTCTTCAAATAAATTCACTATTTCTTTGAAGGCTAAAATGAACAAGTGTTTGGAGTGAGTTATATTGTCTTTGATACCCTTTCAGTGTGTATTCTCTCCCCTCGCACTTTGTACAATCTTGGGTGAAGAGAAACACTCAAAAGTGTATTTTATTGCTTTGAGTCACCCTTAAGAGAGGGCTTACTATGAGATAAACCCCACAATGGAAAAATCATAGGAAATTTCTTGGAGCACGTTTACCAGTGGGATATATCAAAGGTTCAAAAATCATGAGAAAGTAGCTCCAATTGTGAGGAGTCAATGTGATGCACCTAATCCATCTCCTTAATTTTAAGGGAACAGTTGAAGAGCCTTAAGTGGTTAGTGGACGGTAGTGAAACAACAATTTTTCATAGTTTTTTGTCATTAATAACCTTTTTTGTAGTGGCCAACTTGTCCATCCAATGAGTTTATCAAAATGGTGCATTGGAACTTAGCTTCCAAGAAGTTACTTTCCATGTCCAATTTTGGCTAAGGTGTATGGGTTAAAAGTTTCATTCTTAACATACCTTTACACCTTTCCCTCAATTTCATGTAAAGTCATCTCTTCTACTAAAAAGGGCATGAGGCAAGCCCAATAAGAAATATTTACCAATTGATCTAGGATTGTACTACTTCTAAGTCAGTTTCAAAATGCATTGCTCGGTTCCAAAACACTGAAACAAACATTGAAAAAACATTAAATTTCAAACCCTTTAAAAAGTGTGAATACCTTTGAAGATTCCAATATTAATGCTTTTCCTTAAGAATCTCATCTTTATAGGATTGTAAATACTTGCACTCATATCTCAATTCTCTCTTAAAAGTCAACCTAGGGAAAATATGGCCTTGGCTACTTGATTTTTGCATAATGGAACTTGTGGAATGAAAAGAATCTTAGACATAGAAATTTAGTTTTAAATTTAATCAAGATAAAATCACAATTGGACCCCACACATGTACGTGTCTCCATGATCTCTTGCAAGACTAAGATCCCTAAGAGAAGACCCACCTTTCTTCTTTTCAAATAGAGATATCAAAATACAAAGTCTATCAAGAAAATCATATTAAGGCACTACCACCATTGGGAAATCTTGAAGAGAGGATTTTACACATGTTTTCTATATGATGAACTAGATTTGAGTACTCAAAATGAACCCCTCATTTAAAGCATTGATCTTTTAGGTTTAAGTCACTCATAGGGTAGAGCATGTTCTTCAATACCTTAGTCTTGTAAACAAAGTCCTTCTAGGTTCATCTAGGATCAAACAAACCTTTTATCCATCTCAAAAACATTTATCAAAATCCATCCCACAAACAACTTCTTAGAACCTTGGAAAAACCATTATGCTAGACTTTATAAAATCATCTTAAACCCAATAAAAAAAATCAACTTGTTTAGTTAGGTGTATGGGAATGAATTCTTTCCCACACATTTAGTTAAATTAGCATCCTTTGAAAAAAATTATCCAAAGATCATGAGTCTGTCCTATGATTTAAAAACTTCATTATCCAAATGCAAGAATCAAAATCAAACCCTAGAGTCTAGCATTGACCCACAGTTCTTAAAAGTTCAACACCCACATCATTCATCTTGCATACAATCATCATTTGATCAAAGTAACCTAGAAATTATTTTTATACCTAAATTTTAGATCAAAAAAAGGATTCAAAGGTTCATCCCATACACTTCTAGAAGTTGATCCCTATTTTATGGTCCAAACAAGGTCACAACACAAGAGGCACATGGAGGAAAATAAGGAAGCATTAACCAAAAGTGACTTAAGACAAATAGAACTCAACCCAAACATATCTACCAACCCTCTACCTAATCCCCCTCAACTACCACAAGATTCTCAAGAGGGGGGTTGCCATGTAGAGGATGTCATGACTAATTACAAAGAGATGTACTGTTGGGTCTCAAAAATGTAGGTTTGAACCACGAGTGGTTGCCAAGTTCTCACAATGCTTATGACCAACGTACAAGGCCAATTGATACAATTGAACCTTCTTCTCTTTAGGTTCTACTAGACCAAGGCAAGTGAACCTATATGAATGATGCATATTGAAATGTACTTACTGGTGAAACAATCTATCCATAGTGGCAAGTGCAAATGGATAGACAAAACGAATGCAACTACACCTACTACACAAAAGAAAGGTTTTGAATATATTATTTATAATGAATTTTATCCTCTGGGGTATGGCAGATCAGTGCCTTCTACCTATCGGGCAACGAAATCAAAAATTACAAGAATTCAAGGTGTTTCCCTCTCTGACTTAATACAAGTTGTTGGGCATATTTAAAGTATGAAACTTTATGACTAGAATATTATTTCACCCAATTGATGGCTTGCATAAATTATGCTTGAGTGTTTTCCTACCAGGTTCTTCTTTTATCATCCAACAAAAATCCTAAAATCAATGTGACTTGCTTAAAAGAATTTAGTTTTGACTTTGCAAACACCTATTAATACGACCACACAAAGTGAAAAATGCACTATGAGAAATCACAAATATGCTAGATATCATGATTTAAATGACTTTAAAAATTTTAATTGGAGATAACCAGATAGGAAATACAAAATTACAACATCTCAACAACCAAACTTAGAAAAGATTGCACTAGTTTAAAATTCTTTACTCCATTACACTCTGTTCAAGGACTATTCATCATCTACCTCCCAGTTCTGTTATTGTTTTCTGAAAAAATCTCCCCCTTCTCGACCCCCTTACAATGGAATTTACAAAATATTTATATCATGAAATATCAAGGTTCACGAACCTTTAGTTTCTCGGTTACAACCGTTCGCATTTCGCTGGCAAAAATAAAATATTTGATTAGGTTGCCTATCGGCAAATCAAATATTTTTGCACTATAGTCCGCCTGTTTATTTTGTTTCATATTATACTGCCTTACCGTGGGATTTATTCACTATCGGCATTTGCACAATATTCAACTTTGACTATCTTCTCCTACTACGTAGCCACAAGCTTCATTGTGACTATTGGCAGTATGGCAATAATCGTCTTCATTGTTGCCTCGCTGCCTATCTCCTTCCACTGCACCACTGTGGGCTCCATTCTAACTATCTGCGGCATTGTGGTAGCCATTTGCTGACCATCACCTATCATCTCCACAGTCACCACACTACCGTGGTCTTCATTTGGACTAGCCATGGTATGGAGCTATCACCTTCGCTACCGGCTAATATTTTACCGCTATCACCATGGTCTCCCCATAAACCAGTGGCAGTACCATGGTGACCTCTACCCTCATCTGTTGTTGATTGTTACCTATTCACCATGTGCCCTCTGTGTCTCTACTAACTACTTTCCTTCATTCACCGCTCTACCACAGTCACTGGCTTAACTGCTAGTGGTACCACAGTAAACTCTGCTCACCATTTGTTGACTCCACCGACTGTTTACCGCACCACCATGACTGGTTTGAAGACCGTGCACAATGTAGCAGTAATAGTCATATAGATGTGCTTATTTTTCACCACCATACCTCATGCCTCTTTGTGGGAGGCCACGATAAAGTGGTAAAGACAAAGAGAATGAAAATTAAGGGAGCGATAAGGGTATAAAATGAAAAATGAAACAGACAGGGTGAAAAATGAACCATTTTATATGAAAAGATAGGAAAAAAAAGGGATTAAAATGGAGAAAAACAGGATTTTCATGGAATTTTTTGGGTTCTAATAGTGGCTCTTGTTGGGGATAAGTGGTTGTGCAAATGACTGCAAGGATCCAGAATGCAACTAGGAGAGCAGACCAAGACATGAATGGAAAATAAAATGAGAGAAATGGAAGATAGAAAACGGAGAGTGGAAGATGAGGAAGATGGGAGATGAAAAATGGAGAATGGAGAATGGAAGTGACCCTAGACTACTGTACATGGAAAGAAAGAAACTCTTCCAAAAATGGAATTCCTAAGAATGTCCATGTACTGGCAAACCTAGACCCTTCAAAATTTCATTAACTACTGTGCATGGAAAATAATATTTAAAGAGGGTTATTAAGAATTGTCCATGCACTGGAAATCCGTAACCCTCTCCTGCTCCTCAAGAGAAGAAATAATTTAGGAACTACCCATGTACAGGCAACTCCTGCTCCTCTCCAGACATATTCTTCAAGAAATAAGAATTTTCACCACCTTTAATCAGTTATCACAAAAGGGCCAAGCCATAAAGCTTCAAACTTGCCATGCTTCCCCTTCTCCTGACACCAGGCATTCCACATCAATACCAAGTCATCTTTTTCAAATTTTCTCTTCTTGGCCTTTTTATCAAAAAGGTGCTTCATTTGTGACTGCAATTTCACATTCTTCTTATGAGCCACTCTTCTCACTTCATCAAGCTCTGCAAGCTACTCCATTCTTTCCTCCATTAGATCAAAAATATCCAAGTCTTCTTGAAGAATAAAGTTATAGACTAGTAAAAGATTCTACAATGGCATCCTAGCTTGTGTCCCATACACCAATTCAAATGGATATTTTCCACTTGACTTCTTCACTGTAATCCTATTCTCCCATACAACCAATCTTAGCTTTGAATCCCATTCTTTTTTATTTGTATCTAGCATCCTCCTTACTATCTTCAAAATATTTTAATTGCTTGACTCTGCCTGACCATTGGCCTATGGATGATATGGGGCAAAATAAGAAATATTAATGCCATATGTTTTGCAAAAAATTCTAAACTCATTAGATCTAAAACACATCCCATTATCTGTGATCAATCTGACCGGGCTACCAAATCTGGTTCTAACATTCTCCATCAAAATGTTCATCACTACTTTGCTTGTTGCTTTCTTAGTTGGGATAGCCTCCACCCACTTAGTAAAATAATCTATGGCCACTAGTATCCATCTATGTCCTCCACTTGATCTTTCCTTTATTTCTCCAATGAAATCAACTCCCCATTGGTGAAAAGGTGCTTCTACCTACAAAGGTCTAAGTGGCAATGCTCCTTGATACTTCAACTTCCTTGAGAATTTCTGACAAGCCTCACATTTCCTCACATATGCAAAAGAGTCATTGAATAACATATGCCAATAATAACCAGCCTTGAGAATTTTGTGTGTAGCAGTCTTAGAAGAATAATGGCCTCCACATACCCCTTCATGCATTTCTCTCAAAACGTATTTTTCCTGGGATTCATCTAGACATAACAACAATATACCATCCCTATTCTTCCACAATAGGTCCCCTTCTATAAAAACATATTTAGAAGCCTACAACTTCAAAGTTATCCTTTGATTATCACTCAACCCTTCAAGGCACTTCATATGTTTTAGACAATGCATTACATTAGTATACCATGGAGTATGCTCAATACTTGCTATGACTTCTTCCTTACCTTCTACATTAAAAATTTGGTTTGCTTCAATATTTGTTTCTGCCATCAGCTTGTCCAGACCCCATCCTCTTACCAACTTAGTAATTTGAATCTCCATGTTGAACTCTTGAATTTTATTAATCCATCTGCATCTCTTCCCTGTCACTTCTGTCTACACCAGGATATCCTTCATAGCTCCATGTGGGATGTAAGCAATTAACTTAGCTCCAAAAAGGTTAGGCTTGAAAGCCTTTGCTGCTTTGAATAGTGCATAAGTCTGTTTTTCCATAATATCATACTTCAATACTGACCCCTGCAAAGACTTACTGAAAAAAGAAACAGGCTGCTCATGACCTTCATTATTTTTATGTAACATAACAACAGCTATGGTATGAAATTAAGCAAAAGAAAAAATCTGAAATGGTTTAGTAAAATTAGGAGACTTCATGATAGGGGCTTCTTTGATAGCTCTTTTTATAGATATGAAGGAATCCATAGCTTCAGGAGTCCAGTCCAACTTTTCTCCTTTTTTAAACATCTTAGATATAGGTTTAACAATCTCAGCAAAATTGGACACAAACCTCCTAACAAAATTAATTTGGCCAAAGAATGATTAGATTGCTTTGACAGTTTTGGGAATGGGAATTTTATCTATGGCATCTACCCTTTCAAGGTCTATCCTAATCCCATCTCACGACACAATATGCCCCAAAATTTTACCCTCTGTGACAAAAAAATGACATTTTTTAGGATTAAGACTAATACCATATTCCAAAGCTTTGATGAATATCTTCTCCAAGTCCCCAACATGATTCTCTACCCTTTTGGAATAAGCAGTGAGATCATCTTGATATACCACCATTATAGCATTGATTAGATCTGAAAATGCCACATCCATGGCCCTTTGAAAGGTAGCTACTGCATTTTTGAGACCAAATGGAATTCTTATATAGACATACGTTCCCCATGGTGTAGTGAATGTTGTCTTGTACTGCTCAGATTCTATGAATTTCACCTAGTTATATCCAGAAAATCCATCCATCATTGACAATAGCTCACACCCTGTTACTTTGTGCAATATTGCCTCCATGTTTGGAAGAGGATAATTATCTTTTAGGGAAGAAACATTCAAATTTCTAAAATCTACACACAATCTTATGTCCCCATTTTTCTTCTTGACTGGAACCAAATTCGAGACCCATGTTGAATACCTAATGGGTTTTATGATACCTCCATCTCTGAGCTTTTCTATCTCCTCTTGCATCTTAGGTTCCAGAGTTGGGTTGATAGGCCTCTACTTTTGTGTGAATGGCTTTGTGACTGGCTTAAGTGGAATCTCATGCTGAAAATGATCTTCTCTATATGCCTTCAAATCCTCATAAGACCAAGCAAACACATGCTTGTGTTTTTTGAGCAATGTAATAAACATTCTCTTGATAGTTGGGCTTATTTTCTTCCCAATATAAACCCTTTTTGGTGCTAATTTAGTTCCCAAATTTATTTCTTCAATATCTTCTTTCTTAACAGGTGTCTGCTTCATGAGAGAATGATCGCTCCCATCATACACTCTCTCCAATGCAACAAGCCCTTTGGGAAGCTTGTTAGTTTTAAGCTACAAAACTTCCTTCCCAAATACAGTGTGTTTCCCATCCATTTCTTCCACAAAAGAATTGAAATCAATCTCCTATGCCTCATACTTATCTATACTGTTGGTTCTCAAAAATGCAGGTTTTAACCATAAGAGTTTTCCAGGCCCTACAATATTTTTGGACAACATACAAGGCCAATTACTCTATTAAAACTTCTACTCTTTAGGTTATGCTAGACCTAGGCAGGTGAACCTATGTGAAACATGCAGATTTGAATTGAATTTCCTGCTAAACAGTCTACCCACAATGGCAGTTGGGAATGGATAGAGCAAAAGATACTATAACTACTCCTACTACAAAAATGAAATGTTTTAAATATATTTTTTATAATTAATTCTATCCTTTGGGATATGACAGATCAATGCATTCTATCTATTGGGAAATGGAGTCAAAAATACTACTAATTACATACATATCTTCCTTTCTCACAAAATTCACATTGTTAGACACTTTAAGAGATGAAGCTCTAATGACTGGCATGTAGCTTCATGAATTTATGACTAGCATAAATGGTGTTGAAATACTTTCTTACCCTACTCTCCTTTAACAATCCAAAGGAAATCACACAAACACGGTGACTTACTCAAAGGAATTTTAGTTCTGCGTTGCAGACACCAGTAAATAAAATCAAACAAAGTGAAGAAATACAATTTGAAGAATCAAAACATACTTGATATTTGGACTCAAATGATCAAAAGATTTCAAATTGGAGAGAACCAAGAAAAAATATTAGTGATGAGATCACAACAACGAAATAATCAGAACAGAATTCTATCAAAGAAAATCATCTCCATTGCACTGTTTCTAGAAGGTTTTTTACATTAATTCATTCCTAGTTTTTTTTCTAAGAAAAGTCTCTCACTACTCTCTAACCAAACCCTTGTGACTGGTTCTTATGCAAATACTTATACAATAAATTTCAAAAGTCACGAATCTTCATTTTACTACCACAACCATTTACATTCCATTAACAAAACTAAAGCATTTAATTAGATTGCCTCATCAGCAAATTAAATGTTGTAAACATAGCTCTATGTGTTCATTTTCACTTCATACACTGGCTTTACCATGGGCTTAACATTAAATGTCACCCTTTACTGCTACCCATGCTACTGCAGTCTCAATTCAAACCTATGGCAGTTGTGCGGTATCTATCATGCAAACCATCAATCTCGCCACCATCCTCACTGTCATCTGTTGCTCACCACTCAACGCAGTTACCGCGGTCTCTACTCTAACTGTGTGTGATATCGCGGTATACATCTTACGCCAGCTTGCCATTGCTACCACATCAACGCAGTCCATGCTCTAAGTGTGTGCGGTACCATGGTATTAACCATCATGGCCTTCCCTACCCCTACCTCTCTACTGCGGTCTCTGACTCAATTGTCAACGATATGGCAGTAACTATCTATTAGTTCCATGGTCTCATCACTATCTACCACATTACCGTGGGTAACAAATTTTCCTCCTATAGTTCAGTGGTAACTAAAATTCATTGTTACACCTAACTGCCTACCGTATCCCCGCAGTCACTGTTTCACCCAGTTGCGGTATCGAGGTAACCGCTACCCATTCACCACTCACTGATTGTTAGTAGTTCCTCGAGCTACCATAGTTTACTTTCCAACCCTCCATAGTGTAGTGGTAGTCGTTGGTTGACCGCCACCTCCATCCACCACGAAACCACTGACTTATGTTTGACTAACCGCGGTACAACGGTAAACTCTTTTTGTTTGCTCTAAACTGTTATCGCTATACTGCGAGCCACTTTGCAAAAGACCATGGTAAAGGGCATTGGATGTAAGAAAAGCGAGAAATATATCAATGCTTATATGGTATTAAGGGGTTTATGAATGATGAAAAATGATTCTTTGTAAATAGAAAAGATAGCAAATGAATGGGTTTGAATGGGCAAAGAACTTGGATTTTTTTTTGTTCTAAGAGTGGCTCCTATTGGGGATGAGTGGTTTAGCCAATCACTGGAAGAATCTAACATTTACTCTAGGAGAGCAGACAAAGACATGAATGAAAAGGTGAAGGATATGAAAATGGAGCAA
Source organism: Sequoiadendron giganteum (assembly GCA_007115665.2). NCBI lineage: Eukaryota > Viridiplantae > Streptophyta > Pinopsida > Cupressales > Cupressaceae > Sequoiadendron > Sequoiadendron giganteum. The sequence goes on along the minus strand of CM021107.1, from coordinate 554,191,236 downwards.
ATGGAGAATGGAAAATGATCCTAAGCTACTTTACATGGAAAGGAAAGCAATGCTTTTAGAAAGGGAACTCCTGAGAATGTCCATGTACTGGCAAACCCAAACCCTTCAAAGATTCCTAAAACTATTGTGCATGGAAAATAATATTTAAAGAGGCATTTGCTAAGAATTTTCCATGCACTGGCAATCCTTAATCCTCTATTGATCCTCAAGAGAAAAAATGCTTCAGGAACTGCCCATGTATAGGAAACTCCTACTCCTCTCTGGACATATTCTGCAAGAAATAGGAGTCTTCACCTTCTTTACCAATTATCACAAAAGGGCCAAGCAATAAAGCTTCAAACTTGCCATGTTTCCCCTTTGCTTGACACCGAGCATTTCACATCAACATAAAATCATCTTCTTCAAACTTTCTCTCCTTGGCCTTTTTATCAATAAGGTACTTCACTTGTGACTACATTTTCACATTCTGCTTATGAGCCACTCTTCTCACCTCATCAAGCTCTTCAAGATGCTCCATTCTTTCCTCCATTGGGTCAGAAATATCCATATCTTCTTGCAAAATAAAGTTATAGACTGGCAAGAGATTATGCAATGGCATCCTGGCCTATGTCCCACATACCAACTCAAATAGAGATTTTCTATTTTCCCTTTTCTGTGTAATCTTATCTGCCCATACAACCAATCTTAACTTGGAATCTTGTTCCTTTTTGTTTATATCCAGCATCCTCCTTACTATCTTGAAAATATTTTTATTACTTGACTCTACTTGGTCATTTTCTTGTGGACGGTATGGGGCAGAATAGGAAATATTAATGCCATATGTTCTCAAAAAATATTTAAATTCATTTGATCAAAACACATCCCATTATCTATGATCAACCTGATTGGGGTGCCAAATCTGGTTATAACATTCTCCATCAGAAAATTCATCACTACTTTGCTTGTTGCTTGCTTAGTTGGGATAGCCTCCACCCACTTAGTAAAATAATTTGTGGCCACTAGTAGCCACCTATGTCCTCCACTTGATCTTTCCTGTATTTATCCAATGAAATCAACTCCCCATTGGTGAAAAGGTGCTTCTACCTATAAAGGTCTAAGTGGCAATGCTTCGTGATACTTCAAATTTCCTGAATTTTTTTGACAAGCCTCAACCTTCCTCACATATGCAAAAGAATCATTGAACACTCTAGGCCAATAATAACCAGCCCTGAGAATCTTGTGTGCAGTAGTCTTAGCAAAATAATGGCCTCCACATACTCCTTCATGCATTTCTCTCAAAACATATTTTTCCTGAGATTCATCTAGACACAACAGCAATATACCATCCCTGTTCTTCCAGAATAGGTCCCCTTCTAAGAAAATATATTTAGAAGCCTACAACTTCAAAGTTCTTTTATTATCATTCAACCCTTTGGGGCACTTCATGTATTTCAGATAATGCATCACATTTGCATACCATGGAGTATGCTCAATACTTGCTATGACCTCTTCCTTACCTTCCACACTACAGACTTGGTTTGCCTCAATATTTATTTTTACCATCAGCCTGGTCAGACCTCAACCTCTTACCAATTTGGTAATCTGAATCTCCATATTGATTTCTTGGATTTTATTAATCCATCTACATCTCTTCCCTGTCACTTCTGTCTTCACCAGGATATCCTTCACAACTGCATGTGGGACATAAGCAAATACCTCAGCTCCAACAAGGTAAGGTCTAAAAGCCTTTGCTACTTTGACTAGTGCATAAACTTGTTTCTCCATAATATCATACTTTAATTCTACCCCCTACAAAGACTTACTGAAAAAAGAAACAGGCTGCTCATGACCTTCATCAATTTTTTGTAACATAACAACAACAATGGTATGAAATGAAGCAAAAGAAAAAATCTAAAATGGTTTAGTAAAATCATGAGACTTCAAGATAGGGGCTTCCTTGATAGCTCTCTTTATAGATACAAAGGTATCCATAGCTTCAGCAGTCTAGTTCAACTTTACTCCTTTTTTCAACATCTTAGATATAGGTTTAACAATCTCAGCAAAATTGGACACAAACCTCCTAAAAAAAATTAATTTGGCCAAAAAATGATTGTATGGCTTTGACAGTTTTGGGAATGGGAATTTAATCTATGGCATCTACTCTTTCAGGTTCTATCCTATTCCCATCTCTTGACATAATATGCCCCAAAATTTTACCCTTTGTGATAGAAAAATAACATTTTTTAGGATTAAGACTAATACCATATTCCAAAGATTTGATGAAATCTTCTCCAAGTCCCCAACGTGATTCTCTACCCTTTTGGAATAAGTAGTGAGATCATCTTGATATACCACCATTAAAGTATTGATCAGATCTGCAAATGCCACATCCATGGCCCTTTGAAAGGTAGCTCATGCATTTGTGAGACCAAATGGAATTCTTATATAGACATACATTCCCCATTGTGTAGTGAATGTTGTCTTGTACTGCTCAGACTCCTTCACTTTGACCTATTTATATCCAGAAAATCCATCCGTCATTGACAATAGCTCACACCATGTTACTTTGTGCAATATTGCCTCCATATTTGGAAGAGGATAACTATATTTTAGGGAGGCAACATTCAGATTTCTAAAGTCTACACACAGTCTTATGTCCCCATTTTTCTTTCTGACTGGAACCAAATTCGAGACCCAAGTAGAATGCCTAATAGGTTTTATAATACCTCCATCTCTAAGCTTTGCTAGCTCCTCTTGCATCTTAGGTTCCAGAGTTGGGTTAATAGGCCTCTGCTTCTGTCTGAATGGCTTTGTGTCTAGCTTAAGTGGAATCTCATGCTAAAAAAGATCTTCTCTATATGCTTTCAAATCCTCATAAGACCAAGCAAACACATGCTTTTATTTTCTTAGTAATGTAATCAACATTATTCTGATGGTAGGGCTTATTTTCTTCCCAATATAAACCCTTTTTGGCGCTATTTCAGTTCCCAGATTTATTTCTTCAATATCTTCTCTTTTAGCAGGTGCCCGCTTCATGAGAGAATGATCACTCCCATCATACACTCTCTCCAATGCCACAAGCCCTTTGGGAAGTTTGTTATTTTTAAGCTGCAAAACTTTCTTTCCAAATACAGTTTGTTTCCCATCCACTTCTTCCACAAAAGCATTGAAATCTATCTCATGTCTCTCATACTGATCTATACAATGAAGAAGTTTTAAAAGGTCAATATCATCATTAAAATCCTGCCAACTATATATGTTATCAGGGACAATAGGCCTTGTCTTGAATTCAACCTGAGAAACTCTAGCCAAAGTGATATTATCTGTCTTTAGGGCTACACTAGCCAAAAAATCAGCCATTAAATTTTCAGATCTATCTATCCAATTAATTGAAAATGCATCAAAGAGTTCCACTGTATCCCACACAACATTTCTATATTTTTTCAGCCTCTTATTCTTTGCAGGATACTTCAATCTAACTTGTGACACAACTAACTCAGAATCTCCCAAGATAGACAACAACTTAATCTTATGTTTGATAGCCATGTTCAAACCAATCAACAAGGCTTCATACTTAGCCACATAATGTGTACATTCAAAAGCCAACAAAAATGAGTATTTAAATGTTGTACCTTCTTGTCATATGGAAACTATCCCAGCTCCATTACCTTCTTGGCTGCAAGCCCCATCAAAAAACATTTTCCATGCACCTTGCTGATTTCTGGAAACAAGTCTATCAATTGGGTTAGTATTCACTAATTTTGGCTGATATAATTCTACTCTAAAACTCCCTAAATCCACATCACAAAAGCAAGTAAGTTTCTCTTGAGGAACATACTCAACTATCTGATTCACCCTTGGTTCTCTATACAATTTTACCTCTTCACCACTGATGGGTATTATGGCATATGATAAATCAAACTACACATTACCTCCAACTATTGTAGTCCATTGTCTTGATGAAAGCATTCCAAATTGAGGAGGTGTATCAATCAAAGTTATATCAATATTATAGGTTGCATGTGGGTAGGCTGCTAATTTTACTTCTACATCCTTCATAATCCCCACTACTAGGATAGGCCTACTATCCATGGCATAACACTTACCACCCTCGATATCTACCATTAAAACAAGTTGCTTCATTACCCCTATTGGCATAATATTCATTGAAGCACTTGAATTCTATCGTCCAATTTCTTACCAGTTTACAATTCATGAGTAGGGTAATGAAAAATGGGTCAATTTGAGGTGTATTTATGAATGCATCATTTAAGAAAACTTCTACAACTTTTATCTTTCCTTTCTTATCAACAATTGCAGGGGTCTCATTTTGTTCAAAATTTACAACTTGATTCCTCCCACCAAACATTAATTGGATAGCATTTTCCCTATACTCTTTAATCTTCATCATTTCAATTAATGGGACAGATATTTTTACCTGGGATAAAGCTTGCACAAATCAAAAGATGCACCTCTAGCTCTTAACACCTTCCTTTGTTCCACTGATTCAGCTTTATTTTCCTCTTTCTCCCTCTTTGATGTCTGATCCATCTTTTGTTTGTTCTTGTACAATTCTTTATTTTCTTCTTTGGGGACATACTTTTGTTCTTTTTTATTAAGGTGCTCATCATTTGTCTTTTATGATATTTCATGGGATATCTTCTTATTTTTCAAAAATATTCCTTTTGGAACATCTTCATCTTCATTTATTGTAGTATTCCTCAACCATTACTTTCTTTTAGCCTACTCAACTACTGCAATAATCAATCTCTTAATTTCTTCCTCAGGTGGTCTCCTCATATTTCCCCCATTAAGCTGATATGATGTGGTAGGAGGACCCTGTTCATCATCACTTTCTTTGTAATTAGAAAAACTTTGTTTCTCTGCCATGTGAACATTATATTTCTAATGATTAACATCATACTCATATCCTCCTTCTTTTGAAGATGAATACCCCTACTCTTTGGAGTGAAGAATATGAGAGGTCAAATAGATGTTATTGTCTTCTTCATTATTATTTTTTGCCCTGTCTTTTCCTAACACTGACTGAGCTACAACACAATGTTTTGAAGAATGTGGCATGTCATATACTGAACACCAAGGACTATTATCAACCATGTATGTCCCTTTCTTCTTCAAAGGATCAAGTGTCTCTTTATTTCTTGGTCTATTATCCATCATTGGCTTTCCATCTCTCCAATTTGTATTATAGGGCATATCATGTAGTTTGGGCCTTTCATTCCTATATGTTCCTTCTTTTTTATTTGGAGGAGCATATTGGGAAACCCTAGGGTTATCCCTCTTGGCCATCATCCCTGAAGCCTTCTTGTTATTTTCAATAGTAAGCATTATCCTTTGAACTTCATCCAAATTTCTAGGACCTTTGTTCCTAAGCTCATATCCTATCTTAGGATCAAAAGCTTTTAAATAAATGCTTAATGCAGAAGCATCGGATAATTTAGATCCAAGAGGTATTTTATTATGCAATTTAGAAAGCTTCTAGTTGAAATCATAAGATGACTCGTTTTGATGCTTCTGAATAGTTACCAATTCATGCAATGCAAATTCTAGTGCATATTGATTCATGTATTGCTCAAAAAATTATTCATAAAACACATGAATAGAATTAATAGACGTTTTTGGGAGGCTATTCAACCAATCTTTGGAATCTTCAATTAATGACATCATAAACAACCTCATCTGCACATCTTCATACTACATATCAAAATCTTGTAAAAAAGCATTAAAACCTCCTAAATGTTCTTCAGCTACAATTGCACTACTTCTTATGAATTTAGGGACCAAACTTCTGCAACTGTTATCCATAGGATATGGACATATTTGAAATCTAGCTAAGTCAAACGACCTGATCATGGTTGCATATTGTGGAGGAGGATTTTGGTAATACGGGTGCTGGTACAATGGATTATTATTTGCCACATATTGCTAACCTTGTGGGGGTACATGCTACTGATGAGGAGGTGGTTGAATGCCTTGATTTTATGGTGGGACATTGTGATACCTACCTTGATTCCTTGGCTCATTTTGGTTGGCCTATGGGGAATTTGATGGGCCTGCATTATTGTTCCCTTGCGTATGAGGTGGCACATATTTTTGCAAATTAGCCATTTGAGTATTGATCTGCACTCTCTTCAATTTCAACTCTTCAAGTTCTCTAATTGTTTGGAGCCTCTGCTCATATTCTATTTTATCTCTCTCCACTTCTTGTCTCTCATGCTCCAGTATTGCATTTATTTCATCCCTATTCATGAGTTCATAATTCTCCTTAGATGCTGATTCATAGCCAAGTCCATCCTGATTCTCTTCAAGAAATGTCATTTTCTGATCATCTCATGTTCTCTTCTTTCTCTTTCAGCTTCACATTCAGCCATGAACTCCTTAACTTTCTTAGGGTCTAGATTATAAAATGGATTCCTCTATTCCTTAGGAGTATGAGGTTCCCTGGAAGGGTTGTCTTCATTTTCTAGTGTACCATATGAATAGTGTGTCTCTAGTGATGCCTTTGGTGTTTTATTTTTGTTTGATGGTCCTGTGTCATTAGTCACCTTCTTACCTTTATCATTCTTCTCTATCCATTTATTTTTTCCATTAGGACCATCACCATCCTTGTATAAAGATCTTCTTCATTGCATTTTGGGAGCAATTGTGATGGTCTGAACTCTTGGAAAATTCCTTTCAGATATATACTTCACTTTATCAATTTCGATGCACTTCTTCATTTAGAATCACCACTCACTTTCCAAAAGTGAGAAAATATGCAATTCTTTATTCCCAGCAGAGTCTTCTACAAAATATTGACTCTATGACAAAGGCTTATTTGAGATTATGGTCCCTAGTAGAGTCGCCAAACTATTGGTTCTAAAAAATGCAAGTTTTAACCATAAGATTTAACCAAGCCCTTACAAATTTTTTGGATAACATACAAGGCCAATTACTCTATTAAACCTTCTACTCTTTAGGTTCTGCTAGACCTAGGTGGGTGAACCTGTATGAAACATGCAGATTTGAATTGAATTTCCTGCTAAACAGTCTACCTGCAATGGCAATTGGGAATGGACAAACCAAAAGATAATATAACTAATCCTACTACAAAAATGAAAGTTTTTTAATGTATTGTTTATAATGAATTCTATCCTTTGGGATATGACAGATCAGTGCATTCTGTACAGATCTAAAAATGGTCACGGTTATTCAACCTATTAATTAAATATCAATTATTTAATTAATATTCTTAAGTCATCTACATATAAATAAATTTAATTATTTATATCGTTCACTTTCCAATTCTTCTGGTTTAATTAAATAAATAATTTTATTTAATTATTGTTATTTTCCTCTTAATTAAACTAAATAAATTTCATAATTTATTTATTTAATTATCATTTCATTTCTAAAGTTCGAATGTTTAATTCAAACAATATCCCGATTTCATCCCATATTTAAATATCTTTTTCACCCCACTTATTTACTTATCTTTTTCACTTCTTATGCACATAATTAAATATTAATTATTTAAATTATGGAAACTTCTATTTGCACATGTCACATGAAATTAAATAAATTTATTTATTTAAATGAGCGATTATCCCCAACCTTCAACCAAATTTCATAAATGAAGATAAATGCCATGTTTGTCTCTATTTTTGAATGAGGATGGTCTTGTGGGTTGAAAACATTCTTCCCCTTTCCTCTCGACCTTCCACCTTTCTCTCAACATCTCCATCTCTCACCATTCATCCTCTAAAGTTTGAATTTCAACCGTTGATCTCCATGAACCGAATTCTTGCCTTCGAAAAATCTATAAATACAGCCTCTTGGTAAGTAGATTTTATTCTAGATTTCATGGGTTGTTACTATAGTTGCATTCTATCATAACAACATTCTAGCATCATAATATTTCAAGTTTTCATAGCTTAAATCATATAATCATGAACATGCATTTTCAAGTAATCTCATTCTCCTAAGCTACCATTTCAACAAGTTGTTGCTTACACAACTAAGAGCCAACATCTTTGATCAAATCCTTGGAGATAGAGGACAATGCGACGAATTTGAAGAAGCTACTGTTATTACAGTTTGCAATTATGTTTTCTAATTAGTTTTCTTTCAATCTAATGTCTCATTGGTGTGTTAGTTTACTGTTTAGTTAATCCACATTTTCTAACAACACATTTTTGGCGCCCACCGTGGGGCATCCCCCAGTTTTAATCTTTTTATTGCAGAATTTTCTGATAGGTGGCAGACTGGAGTTGCACTTTGGCGCATACGAGCTTTCGGCACATAGATGAACTATTTCAGCGCATCCCCGAACTATTTTAGTGCATCCATGGACTGTTTCAGTGCATCCATGGACTATTTGGCACATAGACGGCCTGTTCCAGTGCATCCCGGATTGATCTTTCAGCGCATTTAGAAACTATTTTGGCGCATATACGACCTATTATAGTGCATCTTGAATTTATCTTTCAGTGCATTGGGAACCTGTTTAGCGCATAATGGGACTTTGTAAAAATAAATTCTAATTCTGCCGCCATCCGCGGACAAAGTTTCTCACTTCAATTTTTAAAAGGAATGAAGCAACCCTAGGATAGAAATCTAAATCTGGAATTTACCAATCCTAGGATAAACATATAAGTTTGGAATTTGTCAATCCTAGGATAGTCACCAAATATTAATTTCTTTTGGTTAAAATGAATCCCATGCTTATTGTGAAGCAACATCTTCACTTAGTGTAGAAAATGGTCAATTTGGGATTTATAATTGAACCATTTGTTTGTTGTGATTGTGGTAATAGGTCTATGCTCTCCCCTTTACTGGGTGATCAAAACACCAGACTTACCAATTTTATTTATGCACTTCATGCTTTATTAAATCCTTTAGAAGGCCTACCATAATGGGAAAAAGTATTCACTGTATGGGAACAACCGAAGTGGGAACAACCAAAGCCAGGTTTTCCAACCCACTATAATCAAAAGTGAATTTTGGGGAAACCCATATTCAACGAAAGTGAGCAAGATAATCATCCTCAAAATCTTTGTTCTAAATATTGGGAGGTCTCCTGAGGGAGTTTATCTATTTGCCACGCCAAACGGAAACCTTGACTACAAACCATAGTGTAGAAAGCCAGCCGTGTTAGTATCCAAACATCATTTTAATCATGGTGCAAGGGGAGGGAAGAATCTCCCCCCAAGACACTCACCATATAATCACCATAGATTTTTTGCTCAGGGGATTTGGTATCCACTTCTGTCACCTTGAGTACACACCTGGAAAAGATAAAAACACGGGCACCCTCTAGGGGGTGACATGGCTGTGTGAGTTGACACGATTTGAAGCTGTGGGCTATGATTCCTATGATGACTTATTTGACAACTAAGAGTGAGTCTGCTTGAATTGTTTATTTTGTTCAATACCTATGAAAATATCAAGAACATACACTCTTTGTTTAGATTTTAGGATTAAAAAAACAACTGTCTGCTTCTCTATGCTATGTTTTTCACATTTAAAATCAGATTAAGATCATCCAAAAATATCAAACTGTCCAAACATCTCTTGTCTCAGAAGTTTAAACGGATATTTTAGCGCATCTCAAGTCTGTTTCGGTGCATCGCTGCTCTGTTTTAGTGCATCTGTGCTCTGTTTCGACACATTTGTTCTCTGTTTCGGTGCATAGCCGCTCTATTTCAGCACATCTGTGCCTTGTTTCAATGCATTTGTGCTCTATTTCGATGCATAGACACTCTATTTCGATGCATTTGTGCTTTGTTTCGGCACATTTGTGCTCTATTTCGGCACATAACCGCTCTGTTTCATCACATCTATGCCCTATTTCGGTGCATAGCCACTCTATTTCGGTGCATTTGTGCTCTGTTTCAGCGCATTTGTGCTTTGTTTCGATGCATCTGTGCTCTATTTCAGTGCATAGCTGCTTTGTTTCAGCGCATCTATGCCATGTTTTGGTGCATCTATGCTCTATTTCGGTGCATTCATTCTTTATTTCAGCGCATGTGTTTTCCAAACCTAGGTAATTTTTTGACAATTCAGAAATCAGTCATCTCAGTCTAGTCTTTTCCATGCTGAGAGTCTAGAAGTCTGCAACTTTTTCCAAGAATTCTCTAGAGAGGAAGATTAGAAATCCAAAAAAATCTCTCAGTTATAAGAAGTTATTGAAGAAGAGGAAATTTCTATACCAAAGTTGTGCGTTCTTTCAAAGAACAACCCTTTCTCAAAGGCACAATCACAATCAGTGTATTCGTTCTTCTTATATTCCCCAACTTGGAATTACTTACGCTACTCGTCCTAATCAAATTATGCAATAGAGAACTTAACTACAGTAGGCATTTATTCAATTCCATCTTCTTACAAAGCTATGATCAAAACCTCACAAAGTGCAAAATCATCATCTTTATTTTTATCTTTGATTTAATTCCCAAAATGGGATTTTCATCCTTTCAATCAGGGAATCACGTGCTAAAGATTAAAAATCTTTTTAAGTCATAGAATCTTCATTCTATCCTGACTTACATATCCATCAAAATTGCACTAATTCATTCTTTTGATCAAAGTTAGTAGAATTGGGTAAAGCTTATGCCTGTTGTCACGAGATCTCGAAAGCACAGAAAAAGATGAAAGAGAAAGTACAGTAAGAAAAATGGGTGATAATAGTGAGAGGGAAGAGAACCCCTTTCATAATTCAAACACTGAAGAGATAATAGAAGAAAAGCTCCAAGAAGCAGAACAGGATCCCCAATTCCATACTCTTATGGAATGGATTTTAGAACGAAACAAGGAAAGATAGTTCCTTTCATTAGCTAATCAAGGAGCTAAGTTACTTACTGATTTTGACATAGAAGGGATTAAGGAAAATCTTTAAAATTCTCCTAATGATTTTAGTCCCCTTACTCAATAGATAAAAGAATTACAAGGGCAAATAAAAAAAATGCAAGGGGGTGCAATAAAGAAGTATGTTTTGGATGACATATTTCCTTATCCATTTGATAGAAGTCTTCAAATGATTCCTTTTACAAAACATTGCGAAATCCCCAAATTTGATAGGTATAATGGGAAAACAGATCCCATTGAACATGTGAGGGATTTTTGAAATATGAGTTTAGAATTCACTCTTGAAGATACCTACTTAATGCAATTGTTTCCATGAAGTTTGGGTGGACAATCCATGGAGTGGCTTTCAAAGATCACTCCCCCCATCAAAAACTTTGAGGAGTTAATAAACAAATTTATATCACAATACTCCTACAACATCCAACACCCGATAACCATGCTTGATCTTTGTAAAGTAAAACAAAAGGTAGGGGAATCTTTCACTACATTTTTGCAAAGGTGGAGAAGGGTTTTTGCTAGATACTCCCATCCTATTCCTGAAATAGAAAAGATGGAGATCTTTATCGATAGTCTGAATCAGTAGATGAGTTACAGATTAAACCTTCACTGTCCTCAATCATTTGAAAAATTGATTGAAAACGTGATTACTATTGAAGGTGCTTTGGTCAAGCATGGGGTTCTAAAAATTGATAAAGAAGGTTCAAATTCGTACAACAACAACAACAACCAAACTAACAAGAATGACAACTCACGATTTTGGACCCGAAATAAAAATGTTGTGAATGATGGGGTAGTAGATGCTAACAAAATGAATGTGAAGCCTACCATCCTTAATGTATCAAGTGTTCAACATAGCAACAATGCTGGAAATTCTAGTACCTAAGGAAATGTTTCCAATCAAGGGAATACAACTAATAACCGTGGAAATAATTTTGGCAATAATCAAAATTCAACTATGCCCAGGTCTTCATACTTTTCAAATCGACAAAGTTTCACTCCCTTGGGCCATATTTGGAATCCATTCTCAAAGAACTGTTGAATCAAAATGCTATTACATTGCCACCACAAAGAGACTATGAACCTCGAGTTAAACCACCATCGTGGAATGACTCACACTTTTGTGATTATCATAGAGGTAAAGGTCATAAGACAAACAATTGCCAAGGGTTAAAAAATATTGTTCGAGATTTGATTGATAACCATACCATCATGGTTGAAGGACAAAATGTCAATAATGATCATCAGGCATTCAAGGATCCTGTCCCTAATTATCAAAAAGGGGAATCCTTGGGCGACAAGAGCAAGAATGTTAATTATGTCCATGACGTCATTATCAATCATATTTATACTAACGGTCAGCAAATCAATGCTATGCAAATCAAAGGTAAGCAATAATATCGAGAGGTTAATGCTACGACAAGGGGACAAGCCAAAATAATTGTAAAAGGAAGCTCATCTAAAGTGACAGTTCCCCCTCCAAGTCAATAAAATTTGGTTGATCAACTACAAAAAACATCAGCCCAAATTTCTATCTTGGAGCTATTAAAATTATCACCTGCACATAAGGACATTTTGGAAAAGGCACTCGTTGATACAACTGTATTTCATGATCTAGATATCAATAAATTTCAATCCATGGTGGGACACTTGTCCTCATATACATGCTTATCCTTTACTGACAAGGATGACTCATCCATAACCCATCCACATAATTCATCACTCTACTTAGAGGTCATGGTTCACAAATCTTGGATTAGACGTGTCCTAATAGATGGGGGAGCCAGATTAAACATTTGTACTTTGAAATTGGTCCTAGCTTTGGGATATTCAGACAAATATATAGATCCATGAAGGAAAATTACAATCAAGGCATATGATGATGAGGAAAGAGCTTCCAAAGGCCTTATCATCTTACCAATCAGAGTGGGACTTGTTGTGAAGAACACCTTTTGTCAGGTTCTAGTTTGGGATCTAACTTATAACATTCTCTTGGGTCATCCATGGATCCATGATATGCAAGTTGCTCCATCTACTTATCATTAGTGCTTGAAGTTTCCATATGATGGATAGGAAGTAATAGTACCTATTGATCACATTAGTAGTCAAACTTGTTCTAACCTAAGAGCAACTCACGACACACTCGTCCCTCATAATAGAGAGGCCTTGGACATCTCTACCTCCAAATAAAATGAACAAGCACAAGAAATGATAAGTAATTTTGGCACCAAATGGAAATTAAAAGATAATGGGGTGGGAGAATATTCTTTATCTCTCTCTAAACTACCCATATCTCCAAGATCTCATGGTCAACCCTCAACATCTATACAATAGGCTACAACAGCTTTAGCCTTAGCTTCAGTTCCCATCACAAAGTTTAATGGAGTGTTTATCAAAGAAAATGAAATGGAAGATAGAGCTATCCTTGATTGGCTCTATAAAGATGAAGAAGAATCGGTGCAACATATCAAGATTCCCATAGAACAATATGGAAAAGGGTATGCTATCATGCAACAAATGGGTTATGAAGGAAATGGCCCTATAGGTAAAAGAATGGAAGGCATTGTTGAACCTTTCCAACTAAAAAAAATGCACCCGAAGGATAAGACGGGGCTAGGATATGGTGAAGATACAAAGGAGGAAGTAGTACAAAGAAAGTCTAAAGAGGAGTTAACTGAAACAATTCTTAGAATTCAAGCAAATAATTTTGACACTGACTCCAGAATTTGAATGGGATGACTTCTCTAATGATACATTTATCTTTGAGAAAAGGGTGGATGTCATACATAGGTTCACACCCGTATTCCTGGAAGGACAAAGCTCAAGGCCTCCACTTGATTACGTTCTACTAAGCAATCATGACTCAAGTTAGATTGATTCAATTCACAGTGAGACAGATCATCCACAGGAGGATACCATCCTAGACCTTCCTCATAATGATGTTAACAATAGTATCATGACTCTAATGATCCATTTCCATTGGTCTATCCTGAACTCATTGATTGGGAACAACTCGCACCCATTGATGTCCCAACTTTTCCTAATGACGAAACCATTATAAAATTTCTTTGTTCATCCCAATCGGAAACAAGTTCCACCAGGGAATCACAGGATCAGAGTTTTCAATAGGAAAGTGCCAAGTTTCTCAGCTATGAAATAAATAACATAAAAGAAAGATCTAATGGTGAAAACCTAACAAAGGCAGTATTAGATCAAGAAAAGAGAAAAATAAAAAGTGTATCCAATAGTGAAAACCTTTCAAAGGCTCTAGAGGATGGGAAACTTGATACTCTTCAAGAGCATTATTATGAAAGGTCTTCCATTCTAATAGAACCAATGACGACACTCAATATAGGTGCTACGGAGCAGCCCAAAGTATTACAACTTGCTACATCTCTAACAAAAGAGCAAATACCTGGATTCATAGAATTTCTCAAGAACAATCAAATCAATTTTGCATGGTCTTACACAGATATGCTAGGATTAGATCCAAATCTCATCATGCATCATCTATCAATCATGTCGGGGGAAAAACCTGTAAAACAAAAACTCGGAAAAATGCATCTGCATGTTGCATTATTGGTTAAAGAGGAATTAAAGAAGCTTCTAGATGTTGGATTCATTCGGTGTATTGACTATGCAAAATAGATTTCCAATATTGTACCTATTTCAAAGCCAGACAGAAGGATTCAAATTTGTATAGATTTCAGGGATTTGAACAATGCATGTCCTAAAGACAATTTTCCTCTGCCAAATATAGATATGATTGTTATTTTGACTGCTAGACAATCAATGTACTCATTAATGGATGGATTTTTAGGATACAACCAGATAAAGATTGCACTAGAGGATTAGGATAAAATAATGTTCACATGTCCTTGGGGTAATTACTGCTAGAACGTAATGCCATTTGGGCTAAAGAATGCAAGAGCTACATACCAATGGGCAATGACAATGATTTTTCATGATATAATGCATACATTCATGGAATATTACATTGATGATCTCCTCGCCAAATCTAACACCAGGGAAGGACACATAGATATGTTATCCAAAATTTTCAAAAGAATGGAACAATTCAAAGTGAGACTTAATCCAAAGAAATGTGACTTTGGAGTAAAATCTGGAAAGCTGTTAGGCTACATTGTATCAGAAAAGGGAATTGAGGTGGATCCAGCTAAAGTACAAGCCATTCTTGATATGCCACCACCAAGGAACATTAGTCAATTACACTCTTTGTAGGGAAGGTTACAATCCATTCAAAGATTCATTGCTCAACTGGCGGATAAAAGTTTACCATTTATACATCTACACAAGAATGTTCCATTTAAATCGGAGGACAAATGTGAAGCAACATTTGATTAGATAAAGGAGTATCTCATGAATCCGCCAGTATTAATTCCACTAGTGCAAGGGGCACCTCTCATATTGTATATTTCTACCACAAAAGTGTCTTTAGGAGCATTATTGGCATAGGAGGACAATTCAGGAAAAGAGAGAAATTTATTACATCAGTCGAACCTTCACAAGTCATGAGTTCAATTACACCTTCATTGAAAAATCTTTCTTAGCAGTGGTGTTCACTTCTCAAAAGTTATGGCACTACATGTTAACTCATACAGTAAAGTTGGTGGCTAAGATTGACCCACTCAAATATCTTCTAAGTAAGGCAACCTTAACAAGCAAGTTGGCTAAATGGGTTATGATCCTGAGTGAATTTGACATTCATTATGTGGATTGGAAAGCTATCAAGGGACAAGTAATTGCGGATCAGTTAGTAGAAGCACCAATGCCAGCAGAACACCCAATAAACATTGATTTTCTTGATGTTGATGTATTCATAGCAGTTAAAAAACAGTCATGGGCACTCTACTTTGATGGTTCTTACACTCAACATGGTTCAAGAGCAGGGATTCTCTTTGTTACACCTCAAGGACACACAATTCCAAAATCTTATCAGCTAATGTTTCCTTGCACAAACAACATAGCTGAGTATGAGGCATTGGTAATTGGCATGAGAATTGCAATAGACTAGAAAATCATGGAACTTCAAAGTTTTGGTGATTCACAACTTGTTATAAATCAAATCAATGACGAATATCACACTAAAGATGACAAGTTGATACTTTACAAGAAAATGGTGGATGATTTCAAGAAATACTTGGTTGATATCAAGTTCATACAGATTCCACGCATTGATAATAAAGCAGCAGATGCTATGGCTACAATCGCCTCTATACTCTAGTTGACAGAGAATCAAACATGGTATGATTTCCTGGTGGAACAATTGTTCTCTCCCAGCTATGACAATCTAGAAAGTCAAATCATTTTCCATTTAACCAGTTCTGATTCTCCCTTGTATTGCCAAATTTACACTTACCTAAAGGATACTATTTTACCTTTAGACTTGTCTAGGAATTAGAAAAGAAATTTAATCCATCAATCATCCCATTACGCCTTAATTACCGATGTCTTATACTGACATGGTCTGGATGGTACCCTCCTTAGATGTCTCAAACATAATGAATCAAAAAATTCTTTACAAGAGGTACATGGTGGCATTTGTGGGACACACTCAAGTGGACTAACCTTAGCAAAGAAACTTGTGAGATTGGGTTACTATTGGCCGACCATGGAGAAGGAATCATTCATCTTTGTGAAGAAATATGCAAAATGTCAAATTAATGGGAATCTCATTCATGCTCCTACTTAGGAGTTGCAACCCTTCACCACAATATGGCCTTTTGCTCAATGGGGATTGGATCTAGTTGGAAAAATACACCTGTCATCTTCAAATGGACATAAATTCATTATTACAGCCACTGAATATTTCACTAAATGGATTGAAGCTGTTCCCCTAACGACTGCTATTGGCAAACAAATCTCCTCATTTTTTTTGAACTATATCATTTTGTCAATATGGTATTCCCAACTCCATTATCACAAACAATGGAAGACCCTTTAAAAATTAGGATGTTGATGAGCTATGTGAAAGATTTCACATCCAACACAGGTTCTCTACACCTTACTATCCACAAAGGAATGGTCAAGCTGAAGATTCAAATAAAACAATTCTGAAGATTTTGAAGAAAACAATGAATGTGGCAGGCCATGATTGGCATGTCCAATTAAATCCAGCATTATGGGCATATAGAACAAGTATCTGCACACCAATAGGTTCTACTCCCTATGCTTTGGTCTACGGAGAAGAAGCTATTTTACAACTAGAAGTCAAGATTCCCTCACTTTGAGTCTCACTAAAGGGGTTAATCAATGATGAAGACTACAGAGTATCAAGGTTGCAAGAGCTAGAACTGCTTGATGAATGACATCAGACTGCGGTTAATCATTTGAAGGGATATCACCAAGTTATGTCCCATAGCTACAATCATAGAGTCAAACCACAAAATTTTCAAGTGGGTGACTTGGTTCTCAAAGAAAACCCTCGTAATTAGCAAGATTGGGAAAAGAAAGGAAAGTTTGAACCTAATTGGTTGGGCCCTTTCATTATCATTGCAGCATACAGATTGGGGGCATATTAGTTGTCAACATCAGAAGGGGAACTGTTTGAAGATCCAACCAACAACATTCATCTGAAGAAGTTTTATGCCTAAAAATATCAAAAACAATATAAAAAGTCTTTAAAAAATACAAAAAAATAAAAAATAGAAAAAATCGTTGCCTTGATGAAAACCTGGCAAATAGGCATCTTGGTAACAAAAATAAAAAATAAAAATCATAAAATCAAGAAAAAAGTGCAATAAAAGCAAATGGTGAAAACTTGGCAAACAGGCATTATTTGTGATTTAGTTGGATCTTTCATCTATTAGGAATCATTCTGCATCTTTCATCAGCATTGCATACATGCCTTTCCATCACATTCGTATCATAAAACCTCCTTGGAATGACAAAGATCTCATCATGGCTTGATAAATTAGGGTTATCCTTAGCAGTAGTTATGTCTAGCAAGAGTCAAAGTACAAGGTCACTAGGGGGTAGTTCGCTTCTTGAAGCTTTTTGGTAGGAATGTGTCAAAGAATCAGAATATTGGAAAACAACAAACTTGTCCAATTAAACTCAGACTACATGACTGTTTTGACAAAAACCTAAAACAAATTGGATGATCTTAATTTGACTAAAATGAATGATACACTTAAATCATAAGTTGCAATTGTTGTTTTATTTGATGACATCATATCTTTGGAGTGATTCAATGATGTACTGAACTAGATCACAAGGAAGGAGTATGATTTTTCTTTGCTTGCTATCTATAAGCTAATCATTAGTATTATTCAAATTTGTCGTGGGACATGCTCTACAACATATCATTGATGACATTTCGAAATTTGCATAAGAAAATGGTTAAATTTTGTTTGTTTATGCAAGCAATACAGAGGTCATTTTTGGTTCAATTATACCTCGATGCTTGTATTAACTTGCTATATCAACCATCATGAAAGAAGTACTCAGGTCATCATTGGTGCTAACATGCCCTTTGATGCTATTACTAACTTTCAACATATCAAAAGGCTCAATGATGAAAATCAAGCGCAACATGAAATGAGAGAAAGGAGAATGGTTCATTGCTGCATTCTAGGATTGCATAATTCATTTAGATTTGCATTTTTGGGGGTTGTTTTAATAGACTTTAGAAGGTTGGAAAAATTCTTGTACTAATTTTCAAACAACGATTGAGTACATCTGGACATTTATTACATCTCATTCCATTACCATTCATTATCATTTCATCAACACTAATTTAGGGTATCATTATCATTATCATTATCATTGGCATTTTCTATCATCATTACATTGTTTTTATCATTTTAGTTCATCATATTCATATCATATGCATAAGTTATTCAATCATTGATAGTTCATCTCATATTACACCATTTCATAAAGTTTACATTTGCATTTTCACATTCACATCATATCACATACATATACATTTATAATAAGATTTCATCCATATCATTCATTTCTTATCATCATTTAGGTTATCGTTTTCATATCCATTATATCATATTTTTTCATCCTTATCATTATTTCACCAATTCTTTTTATTATTATCATGTGCATATTGACCATCTCATTACATATTACATTTTCATAATCATTTTAGGTCATCATTTCACTTCATATATCTTTTTCATCATTTAGATTATCATGTTCATATTCATTTTTACATCATCTTTATAAGCATATTATATCAAACATATCATCTCATTAAAAAGCATTCACCATTTCATTCATTACATGTATTATACAAGGAAAAACATTTTTTAGATTGCATTAATACTCATTTGCATTACAACACATCTTGCATTATCATACATCATAAAGCATTATCATCAACATAAAAATCATAAACATCATACACGACATGGCATATAGAAAATAAACATGCATCCATAATCATACATCATCCATAACACATGCATAATCGAATCACCACTGCATCTCATAAATCTCATCAAAAACAAATGTCCAGGTATACAAAGATATCAAATGTTTCAACAAGATATGTAAAATATAATGAATAATGTGAAAATCAAATCACTAAGGGGCATCTGGTTAGGGCACATGGCTACTGCTACCTCCTGAGGTAGTAGGTCTCATAGGACCTCTGCTCCCTAACACTCTGGTCTCTCATCTAGCTGGCTAACCCACACTCCTGGTAGCACTCCTAGTGTGGTAGTGTGAGTGGGTCCAAGTCCGAGTACTTGACTATGTCAAGGCAATCTTCCTCTTAGGTGGCACTACCTCGAAGTATCTCATCCTATAATACTCGGCCTCCCGAGCAGTCTCCAACCCCTCTACCACAACCTCCCCAATGGAGGTACTCTCAACTAATCTGAGGAGTCTCTCTGCTACGCCCTCAACCTGTATGCACCTCTCTCTAAAGCTATCTCACTCTGCTATAAGCTGGGCTATCTGTGGGTCAAGAGGTGGTGGCTATGCAATATGTGCCTGCAACTGACTGGTCATCCCCTGAGTCTATGCTAACTGACTCTGAAGAGTCTGAATCTATACTTGCAATGCATCAATCTGTCCCTGTGAGGGAGCCCTGATAATAATCGATGGAGCCAAAGTACTCGGCTGGTCCACTACTCTCGATGTCCATGGCCTCATCCTGAAGAGAACATCAAAGAAAAAACCTCTACCCTCCACTCCCACCACCTCCATCATCCCCATTGTCATCACTGCTATCATCCAGGCTACCAGAGTCATCTCCCTCATCACCCTCCTCATCAATATCCATAGTCGTTGGATCCTGTACCCCTACGTGAGCCTCTCCCTGTGGTTTCCCTACTACTGCCTATGTCTGTGCTTGCCCTCGCCTTCGCTGTATAAATGGTCCTCCCAATAATGGAGCAAGCTCCTTTGAACTAGTAAACCTCATAAAGGGATGTGTGTAAAAGTATGCGACATACTCGTCTATCATCCCTACATCTGTAATCTCTAGATGAATAGCCCACTGATCTGGCTGCAACTCCAAATACTCTACTTGAGCCACCTCAATCATCACAATTGGACCCCACTCTGTTATATCCTCCCGGTGTTTGGCATAGTGTGCCACACCTTGTGGCATCATCTGTACTAACCCAAACTGCCTCAAGACCTGCATGACTAGAAACTGCTCAATAGTGTATGGGGTGTGTCCAATCAAATATCTCAATCTAGTGTAGTATGACAACTCAATATCATCTGCCTCCCACAGGTCACAATCTAAATACGGTCTCCAAATGACTATATCTAAATCATCTAACACGCGATGCGATTACTCTAACTTGCCCAGCCTCGACTGGACAAGAGGCCCTATGTAGGCATAAAAATATGGGAACCCAAGAGGACGATCTCTCCAAACAATGGGACACGTAATAAAAAAATTCTCCCATGCAAATATATGTAGAAGAGTGACTCTGCAGGAGAGACTCTTCCCATCTGTGTATACGACTTGATGAATATCATGGTATAGATGGGCAAGCATACATGATCCCCATGCATACCTCATATGATGGAGAAGCATATCCTCCAAGATCCTACCCCAACCAACTGATAGTCCCTTTTCCTTACGATCGGGACAAAGGAAACCATCGATGAATCCTGCTAACATTGAAGGCAGTGGGGCATATCTCTCCACCATCTCCTTCGAGGGAATCTCATATCCAGAGACATGAGGATCCTGGAATACTTTTCTCAAAGCATCGGTCCCTCCAATCTCCTTGTGATCGTAGATCACAAGCTCACAAACTACAGGAATACCCAGAATCCTATACACATCCTTCAAAGTCATGATAATCTCTCCTGTGGGAAAATGGAAGGTGTTATGCTCGCTATGCCATCTCTCTACTAATGCAGTCAACAATGCTCTGCTGATCCGATATTGCATGATCCTCAACAGTGGACTCAAACCACACTAGTATATAACCTCTAAATCATCCTGTGATAGTCATGGAATCATCTCCCATGTCTGAGGAAATCTCTCTCTGATCTGGAGGAGGTTAAATTCCTCATTTACAACATCATCACGTAATCATACAAATCAATCATCAAGCAATCTCTAATCAAATTGATACATCAATCAATCTGTACATCAAACAAGTTCAATCAAATCAACTCCTATTTGTTCTTCAAGTAGGAAGGAAAGTAAATTTTCAACACTTATTTGTTTTTCATATCACATGGAAGCAAATCTATCTATCATTTCTACTATTTGTTTTTCCTATCGCATGGAAACAAATTTAACAGTCACATGACTCAATCTCTATCTATTTGTCTTTCAATCAGGAAAGCAAATTTATCTTTACTATTTGTTCTTCAAGCACGAAGGAAAATTTATCAAATCAAGCTAATCTATTCATGATGTTATTCACAAGCATAAAATCAGTTGGCTAATCTAGCAACAATTATCAAGCACTTATCAAATTTTCTTCAAAATTTAAAATTCGGGAAAATCCATGGATGCACCAAAACAAGTCATCAATGCACTACACCATGTATGTGCAACTTTAACCCATGGATGTGCTAAAACAGAGCTGCCATGCACAACTCTGTCAATGCACAATTTTATCTACTCTATGCGCTAAAATAGACCTTCTATGCGCTAATTCACCTATGCACTATTCTATCAATTAGATGCGCTAAAACAGACCTTCTATGCTCCAATTCACCCTATGCGCAACTTTATCATCAAACGTAGACAACATTCCTGATGCACTGTTTCAGGTATCCTATGCGCAACTGTTTTGCACCTATACGCTACTTTCTATGTGCAACTTTATCTAACCTATGCGCTATACTATGGCTCGTATGTGCTAAACTAGAATGTCAAAAAATAAAAAATCCAAAAAATGTGGCAAATCACTCAAAACAATTTACGAAGAGGATTAAGTCGACTTACCAAAGGTCCGTACACAGCTGGTCTCTAATACCGGTGGGCTCACTCAAATCTATGGTGCTCATAATGGATCGGCATTGCAAATATCCCTCTCAAAGCTCTGAAAATTACCAAAGGCTATTGTTCAAATGACAATGACTTTTCACCTTTTCCACCTTTTAAGGGAGTAAAAAGTGTGAAAATATTCAAATTTTTGCAATACAGAGCGCTATTTCGAGAATTAAATCACTATTTTTTCTCCAAAAATCATTTCAATTATTTCATCATGTGATTTATCTCTCGAGGGGGCATATAGCATCAGTAATTTCTAAATGGGCAAAATTTTCATTATCTAAAATTTTCTTTGAAGCAATGCATGAAACACATCATTTCAAAGAGGGGAAAAATGTACACATCTATAAATGGTCACGGTTATTCAACCTGTTAATTAAATATGAAATATTTTATTAATATTCTCAAGTCATCTACATATAAATAAATTTAATTATTTATATCGTTCACTTTCTAATTCTTCTGGTTTAATTAAATAAATAAGTTTATTTAATTATTGTTGTTTTCCTCTTAATTAAACTAAATAAATTTCATAATTTATTTATTTAATTATCATTTCATTTCTAAAGTTTGAATGTTTAATTCAAACAATATCCTGATTTCATCCCATACTTAAATATCTTTTTCACTTCTTATGCACATAATTAAATATTAATTATTTAAATTATGGAAACTTCTATTTGCACATGTCACATGAAATTAAATAAATTTATTTATTTAATTGAGCAATCATCCGCAACCTTCAACCATTTCATAAATGAAGATAAATGCCATGTTTGTCTCCATTTTTGAATGAGGATGGTCTTGTGGGTTGAAAACATTCTTCCCCTTTCCTCTCAGCCTTCCACCTTTCTCTCAACCTCTCCATCTCTCACCATTCATCCTCACAAGTTTGAATTTCAACCGTTGATCTCCGCCAACCAGATTCTTGCCTTCGAAAAATCTATAAATACAACCTCTTGGTAAGTAGATTTTATCCTAGATTTCATGCATTGTTACTATAGTTGCATTCTAGCATAACAACATTCTAGCATCATAGTATTTTAAGTTTTCATAGCTTAAATCATATAATCATGAACATGCATTTTCAAGTAATCTCATTCTCCTAAGCTGCCATTTCAACAAGCTGCTGCTTACACAACTAAGAGCCAATATCTTTGATAAAATCCTTGGAGATAGAGGACAATGGGATGAATTTGAAGAAGCTATTGTCATTAGATTTTGCAATTATGTTTTCTAATTATTTTTCTTTCAATCTAATGTCTCATTGGTGTGTTAATTTACTGTTTAATTAATCCACATTTTCTAACAACACACCTTCTATCTATTGAGCAATGGAGTAAAAAATACTACTAATTACATACATATCTTCCTTTCTAAAAAAAATCATGTTGTTAGAAACTTTAAGGGATGAAGCTCTAACGACTGGCATGTAGCTTCATGAATTTATGACTAGCATAAATGGTGTTGAAATACTTTCTTACCCTGCTCTCCTTCAATAATCCAAAGGAAATCTCACAAAGACAGTGACTTACTCAAAGGAATTTTAATTCTGCCTTGTAGACACCAGTAAATAAAATCACATAAAGTGAAGAAATACATTATGAAGAATCAAAACATACTTGATATTTGGACTCAAATGATCAAAATATTTCAAATTGGAGAGAACCAAGCAAAAATATTAGTTATGAGATCACAACAATGAAATAATCAGAAAGGAATTTTGTCAAAGAAAATCATCTCCATTCCACTGTTTCCAGAAGTTTTTTTACATTAATTCATTCCTAGTTTTTTTCTGAGAAAATTTTCTCACTACCGTCTAACCTAACCCTTGTGATTGGTTCTTTGCAAACACTTATACAATAAATTTTAAAAGTCACAACTCTTCATTTTAACGCCACAACCATTTAAATTCCATTAACAAAACTAAAACATTTAATTGGATTGCCTTATCGGCAAATTAAATGTTTGAAAAATAGCTTTGTGTGTTCATTTTCACTTCATACACTAGCTTTACTGTAGGCTTAATGTTAAATGTCACCCTTTACTACTACCCACACTACCAGAGTCTCATTTCAAACCCATGGTGGTTGAGCGGTATCTATCATGCAAACCATCAATCTCACCACCATCCTCACCGTCGTCGGTTGCTCACCGCTCACCGCATCCACCACAGTCACTGCTCTAACCATGTGTGGTATCGTGGTATACATCTTATGCAAGCTTTCTATGGCTACCGCATCATTGCGGTCCATGTTCTAATCGCATGCAGTACCATGGTATTAATCATCATGGCCTTCCTTGCCCCTACCGCTCTACCGTGGTCTCTAACTCGATCATCAACGTTATGGCAATAACTATCTATTAGCTCCACGGTCTCATTGTTGTCTACCACGTTACCATAGGTAACAAATTTTCCTCCTATGGTTGAGCGGTGACTAACATTCATTGTTACACCTAACTGCCTATCGCATCAACGCAGTCACCATTTTTCCCAGTTGCGGTATCGAGGTAACCGCTACTCATTCGCCACTCACTGATTGTTAGTAATTACCTACGCTACCGTAGTTTACTTTCTAACCCTCTGCAGTGCAACGGTAGCCGTTGGTTGACTGCCACCTCCATCCATTATGAAACCACTAGCTTGTGTTTGACTGACCATGGTACAGCGGTAAACACTTTTTGTTTATTCCAAACTATCACCGGTATACCGCGTGCCACTTTGTAAAAGGCCAGGGTAAAGCGGTAAAGGGTTTTGGCTTTAAGAAAATGGAGAAATATATCAACATTTATATGTTATTAGGGGTTTATGAATGCCAAAAAATGACTCTTTGTAAATAGAAAAGATCGCAAATGAATGGGCTCGAATGGGCAAAGAAACTAGATTTTTTTTGGTTCTAACATATACAATGAAGAAATTTCAAAAGGTTAGTATCATCATTAAAAACTTTCCAGCTATATATGTTATCAAGGATAATAGGCCTTGTTTTGAATTCAAAGTGAGACACTCTATCCAAAGTGATATCATCTTTCTTTAAGGCTACATTAGCCAAAAAGTCAGCCATTAAATTTTCAGATCTATGCATCCAATCAATTGAAAATGCATCAAATAGTTCCACTGTATCCCACACAACATTTCTATATTGTTTCAGCCTCTTATTCTTTGTAGAATACTTTGATCTAGCTTGTGACACAACTAGCTTAGAATCTGCCAAGATAGACAACAACTTAATCTTATGTTTGACATCCATGTTCAAACCAATCAACAAGGCTTCATACTTTTCCATGTTATTTGTACATTCAAAATCCAACAAAAATGAATATTTAAATGTTGTACCTTTAGGTGATATGAAAACTATCCTAGCTCCTTTACCTTCTTGGCTGCAAGCCCCATCAAAATACATTTTCCACACACCTTGCTGATTTCTAGAAACAAGTCTATCAATTTGGTCAGTATTCACTAATTCTAGCTAAGATAATTCTACTCTAAAACTCCCTAAATCCACATCACAAAAGAAATTAAGTTGTTCTTGAGGAACACACTCAACTATCTGATTCACCCTTGCTTCTCTATACAATTTTACCTCTTCAGTATTAACGGGTATTGTGGCATATGATAAATCAAACTGCACATTACCTCCAACTGTTGTAGTCCATTGTCTTGATAAAAGCATTCCAAACTGAGGAGGTGTATCAATCACAGTTACATCAATATTATAGGTTGCCTATGGGTAGGCTGCTAATTTTACTTCTACATCTTTCATAATCCCCACTACTGGGATAGGCCTACTATCCATGGCATAACACTTACCACCCTCAATATCTATCCACATACTGAGTTGTTTCATTACCCCTACTCACATAATATTTATAGAAGCACCTGAATCTATCATGCAATTTCTTACCAATTTACCATTTATGAGTAGGGTAGTAAAAAATGGATCAATTTGTGGTGTGTTCATCAATGCATCATTTAGGGCAACTTCTGAAACTTTTATCTTTCCTTTCTTATCAGCAATTCTAGGATTCTCCCTTTTTTTCAAAATTTACAATTTGATTCCTCCCACCAGACATTAATTGAATAGAACTTTCCCTATACTCTTTAATTTTCATCATTTCAAGTAGTGGGACAAATATTTTTACCTGGGATAAAGCTTGCACAAAATCAAAAGATGCACCTTCAACTCTTATCAACTTCTTTTGCTATGTTGGTTCACCTTTGTTCTCCTCTTTCTCCCCTTTTGATGTATGATCTATCTTCTATTTGTCTTTGGGGACATACTTTTGTTTTTTTTTTTATCAGGGTGCTCATCGTTTGTCTTTTTTGATATTTCATGGGACACATTTTTATCTTTCAAGAATATTCCTCTTGGAACACCTTCATTCTCATTCACTGTTCTACTCCTCAACCAATACTTGCATTTAGAAAACTCAACTGCTGCAATAGTTAATCTTTTAATTTCTTCCTCAGTTGTTCTCATCATATTTACTTTATTGGTTTGATATGATGCAGCAGGAGAACCTTTTTCATAATCACTTTCCTCATAGTCATAAAAAACTTGTTGTTCTATCATGTGAACATTATATTTATGATGATTAACATCACATTCATACCCTCCTTCCTCTGAAGATGAATATCCTTGCTCTGTTGAGTGAAGAGTATGAGAAGTCAAATAGATATTATGATCTTCTTCATTATCATTTTTTGTTATGTCTTTTCCTGGCACTGACTGAGCTACAACACAATTTTCTGAAGAATGTGGCAAGTCACAAACTGAACACCAAGGACTATTATCAACCATGTATGTCCCTCTTTTCTTCAAAGGGTTAGGTGTCTCTTTATTTCTTGTCCCATCCATCACTGGCTTTCCATTTCTCCAATTTGTATTATAAGGCATGTCATGTAGTCTTGGCCTTTCATTCCTATATGTGCCTTCTTTTTATTTGGAGGAGCATATTGGGGAACCCTAGGGTTATCCCTCTTTCCAATCATCCTTGTATCTTTCCTATTATTTTCAATTGTGAGTGCTATCCTTTGAGCTTCAACCAAATTTTTGGGACCCCTGTTACTAAGCTCATATCCTATCTTAGGATCAAAATCTTTTAAATAAATACTCAATGTAGTAGGATCAACTAATTTAGATCCAAGAGGTATCTTATTATGCAATTTAGAAAACCTCTGGTTGAAATCATAAGCTGACTCATTTTGATGCTTCTGAATAGTCACCAATTCATACAATGCAAATTTAGGTGCATATTGATTCCCATACTCCTCAAGAAATTGTTCATAAAACACATGAATAGAATCAATAGAAGTTGTTGGTAGACTATTAAACCAATCTCTAGTATCTTCAATTAGTGACATCATAAACAACCTCATCTACATACTGCATATCCAAATCTTGTATAAAATCATTAAAGCTCCTTAAATGCTCTTCAGCTACAATTGCACTACTTCCTATGAATTTGGGGACAAGATTTATAGAACTGTTGTCCATAGGATAAGGACATATTTGAAATCCATCCAAATCAAACTACCTGATCATGGTTGTATATTGTGGAGGAGGATTTTGGTAATAATGATGATGGTACAATGGATTATTATTTGCCACATATTGCTGACCTTTTGGGGGTACATGTTGTTGATAAGGAGGTGGTTGAATACCCTGATGTTGTGATGGAGAATTTTGGTGGGCCTATGAGGAATTTGATGGGCCTACACTATTATTCCCCTACTTGTGAGGTGGCACATATTTATGCAAATTAGCCATTTGAGTATTGATCTGCATTTTCCTCAATTTCAACTTTTCAAGTTCTCTAATTGCTTGGAGCCTCTACTCATATTCTATTCTCGCTTTCTCCACTTCTTGTCTCTCATGTTACAGTCTTTCATTTATTTCATCCCTGGCCATAAGTTCATAATTCTTCTCAAATGCAGCTTCATATCCAAGTCCATCCTCAAGAAGTGCTTATTTTTGATCATATTCAAGTTGTCTCCTTTATCTTTTAGCATCACATTCAGCCATGAACTCCTTAACTTTCTCAGGGTCTGGATTATAGAAGGGATTCCTCTGTTCCTCAAGAGTATGAGGTTCCCTGGAAGGGTTGTTTTCATTTTCTAGTGTACCATATGAATTATGTGTCTCCAATGGTGCTTTTGATGTTTTTCTTTTATTTGATGGGCCCATGTCATCAGATACTTTCTTTCCCTTATCATTCTTCTGAGTCCATTTACTTTTGTCATTATGACCATCACCATCTTTGTACAAAGATCTTCTTCCTTGCATGTTGTGAGAAATTGTGATACTCTAAACTCTAGGATGATTTCTTTTTGATATATATTTCAATTTATTAGTCTCAATATATTTGTTCATTCAGAGTCACCATGCACTTTCCAAAAGTGAGAAAATCTGCAAATCTTTATTCCCATCAAAGTCTTCTACAGAATATTGACTCTATGACAAAGGCTTATTTTTCAGATTATGGTCCCTAGCAGAGTTGCCAAACTGTTGGGTCTCAAAAACATAGGTTTGAACCACAAGAGGTTGCCAAGATCTCACAACACTTTTGGCCAACTTACAAGGCCAATTGATACAATTGAACCTTCTTCTCTTTAGGTTTTTCCAGACCAAGGCAGGTGAACCTATATGAATGATGCAGATTGAAATGTACTTCCTAGTGAAATAATCTATCCACAATGGCAAGTGGAAATAGATAGACAAAATGACTGCAACTACACCTACTATACAAAAGAGAGGTTTTGAATATATTATTTATAATTAATTTTATCCTCTGGGTTATGCCAGATCAGTGCCTTCTATCTATCAAGAAATAGAGTTGAAAATTACAAGAATTCAAGGTGTTTCCCTCTCCGACTTAATTCAAGTTGTTAGGCATATTTAAAGTATGAAACTCTATGACTAGAATATTATTTCACCCAATTTATGGCTTGCATAAATTATGCTTGAGTGTTTTCCTTCCAGGTTCTTCTTTGATCATCCAAAAAAAATCCTAAAATCACTGTGACTTGCTTAAAAGAATTTAGTTCTGACTTTGCAGACACTTATTAATAAGACCACACAAAGTGAAAAATGAACTATGAGAAATCACAAATATACTAGATATCATGATTTAAATTATTTTAAAATTTCTAATTGGAGATAACCAGATAGGAAATACAAAATTACATCTCAACAACCAAACTCAGAAAAGATTGCACTAGTTTAAAATTGTTTACTCCATTACACTCTCTTCAAGAAGCACTGTTCATCATCTACCTCCCAGTTCTATTATTGTTTTCTGAAAAAATATCCCCCTTCTCGACCCCCTTACAATAGAATTTACAAAATATTTATATCATGAAATCTCAAGGGTCACAACCCTTTAGTTTCTCGGTTACAACCATTTGCATTTCGTTGGTAGAAATAAAATATTTGATTAGTTTGCCTATCGACAAATCAAATATTTATGCACTATAGTTTTCCTATTTATTTCATTTCATATTATACCGCCTTACTGTAGGCTTTATTCACTATCGACAGTTGCACAGTATTCGACTTTGGCTATCTTCTCCTACCGTACAGTCGTGAGCTTCATTGTGACTATTAGTAGTATGGTGGTAATCGTCTTCACTGCTGCCTCACTGCTTATCTCCTTCCACTGCAGCACCGTGGGCTCCATTCTAACCATCTATGAAATCATGGTAGCCATTTGCTAACCATCACCTGTCATCTCCAGATTCACCACACTACTGCGGTCTTCATTCTGACCAGCCATGGTATGGTGGTATCACCTTCGTTGTCGGCTAATAGTTTACCACTATCACCATGATATCCCCATAAACCGGTGGTGGTAATGCGGTGACCTCTACCCCCATCTGTCACTGACTATTACCTATTCACCACGTGCCCTCTGTGTCTCTGCTAAATCCTTTTTCTTCATTCACCTCCCTACTATGGTCATTGGCTTAACTACCAGCGGTACCACAGTAAACTCTGTCCACCGTTTGTTGACTCGACCGACTATTTACTGCGCCACCGTGACTGGTTGGAAGACCACGCGTGATGTAGCGGTAATAGTCATATGAATGTTCTTATCTGTCACTGCCATACTATAGTCCCCTTTGTGGGAGGCCGCGGTAAAGTAATAAATACATAGAGAATGAAAATTAAGGGAGCAGTAAGGGTATAAAATGAAAAATGAAATGGATGGGGAGAAAAATGAACCATTTTATACAAAAAGATACGGAAAAAAAAAGGGATTTAAATGGAGAAAAACTTAATATTTTCATGGATTTTTTTGGGTTCTAACAATGTACCATGATGAACTTCCGGAATTAGTAAAAAATATTAACATCCACAAACTTGTTAACATAGTCATGATACTAAATCCCACCCAATACATGTTGGCATTGGAAAAGGAAGGGGCTAAACTCCCTTTTGATTTTTACGTGAGCACCACTATGGAACAACCTTTGGGGAACATCCCGCCAACATCATTCACACCCTCATTCCTAAGTATCATCTAACCGATTTCCCAACCATCATCATCACATGCACTGAGTCAACCCATTACCACCAAGGGAACCCACTTGTCTATAATCAATATTTGGAGGCAAACACGATCTTGGGTATGCCCAAAACCATCCCACAAGAAACTCAAAAACTATATGTACCTCTTGTCTTCCATGACACAAACAACTCATCCAATTTTTCTTCCACACTCACCTATGCCCTTTATACCCAAGGTTACACTCCCAATGTCTCACAAGGACATGTAGATATATTCATACAAGTGGGCACTTTCAATGCTTCATCTTAACTCATACAAGGGAAGACATTGCTACCATGCCCAAAATTCCCTATCATGACACCATCACCCACACTAGTTCAAGGTATAGGAAAAATTGCTTCATTAAACACATCAATCTAAAATCAACCCCCCAAACACAAATCAAATCAACACATCCATCACACCAAATCTTCCAAACATGCCACTAATATCACAACACCAAGTGGCATCATCACAAATATCTCAACCACTAATCACATCATCATCAACAACATAAACATCCCAAAGTCTAGTTTGACAAGGGCTAGGCATGTCAAATGTGGTTCCAAATCCACCATATATTACCCAAACCCTCAACAAACACCTCAAAAACCACCCAAACAACCTCTTACCACACCATCTCACACCATTCCTCAAAATTCCCCAGCTCCACCTCCAAATTCCACACCTCCACCTCCAAACTCCAACATGGAAAAATAGTATAGCATCACATTCCGAGCTACACAATAAGCTTATCAAAAAGAATTATAACAATTAAAAGCCCAATAAGTGCAAGCTCAAGTGCAAGCACAAGCCCAATCAAAAATACAAGAAAAACCTCAACCTTGCTACAATAGCAACAAGTAGCCCAACAGGAACAACAACAAGCCTAAGCCCAAGAACAAGCCCAAGCACAAGCTCAAGCGCAGGCTCACTAGCAAGAACAACAAGTGTAAATGCAAGCCTTGCTATAATAGCAAGCGTATCAACAAGCCCTACAACAACACACACAACAATAAGTGTTGATATCACAACAACAACAACACGCCCACCAACAAGCATTGTTGGCACAACAACAACAACAAGCATACCAGCATGCGTTAGTCATACAACAACAAGGATTTCAGAAACCCTCCTTGAACACACAAGAAAATTCCTTGAACCATAGAATACAAGGAAATTATTCCACCCCATCATTCACCAAACACACCATACCACTTCAAAACACATACATCCCACCACCCAATCCACAAACTCATCTTTCTACACATTTCAAACTACTCTCATAGTAGATACAAGACATTCAATTTGGAAAGAAGAAAAAATCATATGCACAACCAGATTTGTGCCCTTACCCTTTTGATAGGAATATCACAATGGTCTCATTCCCACAAAGATTTGAAATACCAAAGTTTGAATTATATAGAGGAAAATGAAATCCTAAGGACCATATCAAAGAATTTCATGTACATTGCATGGAAGTGGCGTATGATGACTTCTATCTAATGTGACTATTCCCCCAAACCTTGCCTTGTCCTTCCATTGAATGGTTTGCTCGCCAACCTCTTGGAATCAAAAAGTTCTAAGAATTCATGGACCTATTTATAGAAAACCTCTCATTTAATCTAGACATGGAATTAAGATTGAAGAAGCTACTCAACCTTAAGCAAGCTAGGGAGAGACATTTGTAGCCTTCTTACAATGATGGAGGTCTAGAGCAAGCAAAATAAAATGGTACATGCTAGAGGAGAAAAAAATTGGAACCATCATTTCAAATCTAGAAGGGGAATTTTCCTTCCAACTAAAAATGAAATTCATTACAATATATGACCAACTAATCCCCAAGGCTCTTAACATTGAAAGAGCCCTCATAGAACAAGGGAACACACCTGCATACTAGGACAATAGACAAATAACTAGATACAATGAAAAACCTTGCACTTGGGCTAAAAATAAAAATGTTTCCAATGATGGTGTTGTTGATACCAAAGTTGTATTAGTGTTGCAAGGAAAAATACACAACAAAAAAATACCCACAACATAACACCCATGAACCACAAATCAACATGCAACAACCCATTCATCAAAACACTCCACAAACAAACCCATCACAAAAAAATTTGAATAATCAATTAGTTAACAATGTAAACCCTCAAGGAGGACCACCCCCAAGGAACGAATATCAACAGAAACACAAGTTTATGCCCTTGGGGGAACCCATCAAATCTGTTATGAAAATGTTAGTGCAAGAAAATCTCATCACACTCCCCATTTATGAAAATTACCAAGAGCCTCAAGTCAAACCCCCATGGTATAATGAAAATCACCTTTTTGATTATCAAAAAATTAAGGTACACACGATGGCCAACTGCATGAAATGGAAAAATCTTATCCAAGACCTCATTGAGAGCAGGGATATCACCAATGACCAACAAGCGGGAAACCAAGATTTAAAGATATACACAAATCCATTGCTCGACCATAACAAAGGAAAATATAAAGGAAAGTAAACAAACTACACATATGTCAACCATGTCTATGACCATGTTGTAGCATGCTAGGATGAGTTTGTAAAAGTCATCAATATTAAAGGGCCTAGTGTAGAGTGTGGAGTCACCACATGTAGAGGCACGATAACCATCTAAGGACCATTACCATCACCTAGAGGATCATCCACTATTCCAAAGTCAAATCCTAATGATTATAGTGTTTTGGTCTAGTTAAAGAAAACCCTTGCTCAAATCTCCATTTTGGATCTACTAAAGATATCACCAGCACAAAGTGACATCCTAGAGAAATCTTTATATGAATCAACTATTCCCACTAACATCAATACAAATCAATTTTAAGCCATGGTTAGACACATCAATACACCCCATCTGATCACATTTTTAGAACATGACCTCCCAACACAACCTTCTCATAATCACACACTCCATATTGAGGTCTTGGTCCACAAGAACAAAGTCAAAAGAGTCTTGGTGGATGGAGGTGTTGGTATTAATATTTGTACCTTGCAGCTAATCAAGAACCTAGGCTTTTTTGAGGATGTTATTGAGAAAGGAAAGGGCATCACTATCATAGCACATGATGATCATGAACTGGTGTCCCAAGGCACCATCCAACTTCCCATTTAGGTAGGACCGACCATCATGGAAACCACATGACAAGTCCTTGACCTTCAAATTCCATACAATATCCTCATGGGGCATCCATGGATCTATGGGATGCAAGCAATTGCATATACCTTTCACCAATGTGTAAAATTCTCTTATCAAGATAAGGAGGTCACAATCCATGGCAACCCTAAACTATTTACTACTACAAAAATATGGAATCCCAAAAGTTCCTAAGAACAATGAAGGACCCACATCTTCCTATGTTGACCCATCCACCTTGGCCTCCACATATGAGATGAAGACATCCTCCAATTAGAACATCTGAGATATTGAATCTATAACTTGTAGAAGGGCACATTTGCATTAGGAGATCTCCCATAATCTCCTAAATCTCATGGAAGACCACAACCTAGTGATGGATCATCATCCCAAACATTCATAACATCACCTACCACTTTCAAAAAGTGGGGAGACTTAAGTAAAGAAGTGGTGGATGAAATGGATGTAACAAACTTTCTCTACCAAGATGAAATACCCATACGTATTCTTCCCATGGAGGACAAAAACAAGGGTCTATAGTTGATGTTTGGTTGAGGCTATAACAAAAATGAAAAATTGGGGTAGAATGAAAATGAATTACTAGAACCCCTCATTCATGAGAAACATTTAAAGAATATTGGCCTTAGTTGTATTACAAGTAAGGTGACCATTTTTGGAAAACATACTCCCACTAAAATAGTCAAGGCTTCCCCTTCATTAGTGATATCCATTGGCTTCCCCCTCGATAACTATACCTTTGATATAATACAATTATATAATGAGGATTCCAATTTTGTCATGATCACCACCACATCATTTGAGTGAAACCCTTCTAACATTGATCTGCAACTCATATATCTGAAAGTCATGAGCTAGGACCAATGAGGACCACCAATCCTAGATTCATTCAAAATGATGAAGCTATCTCTAAATTCATGGGACTAAGGAACAATATACCATATGGAGATCCCGAAGTAGGATTCAACATTAAGCTAGATACACATGCATAGTATGGGGAAATGATTGAATCTCTTATTTGCAAAATTGAAAATCTAAGAGTAACGTCTAGATACTTAAGTGAAAACCACATTATGACACTTTCTGATCTCAAAATAGTAAAAACAAAGGATGTATTTTATGGTGAAAGCCTCTCTGAGGCACCAAAGGATGAGGGATTCAATCTTCCCCTTAGTGTTATTCATCAAGAGAAATCAGTAGTCCTAGTAGAGAAGTGCAACCTACTGAATGTAGGAACTAAAGAGGCACCACAAATCACCTTCTATGTAGAGTCACTTGTGATCGAAGAACAAGAAAACCTAGAAGCATTTCTAAAGGAAATGAAGATGAACTTTGCATGGAAATACATTGACATGCCAAGCCTTGATCTTGAAGTGGTTTTCCATCAACTAGTAGTGTATCTTGAGGCAAAACTTATGATACAAAAATTGAGAAAGATGCATCTGCAAATCGCCTTATTGGTCAAACTATATTTGTAGAAACTTATTGATGCAGGATTCATCTGAACCATTGATTACCCCTCTACCAAACATTGAAATTATCATGGATCTCCCTACATGACATGAGATGTTGTCATTAATGCATAGATTTTCAGGATATAACCAAATTATGATCGCCAAGGAGGATCAACAAAAGACCGCATTCATGTTTCCATGAGGCACTTATTGTTGGAATATGATTCCATATGGGCTAAACAATGTAGGAGCCACCTATCCAAGAGATATTATATTGATATTCCACAAGACTATACAAGAGTATGTCAATGACATCCTAGCTAAATCTAGGAAATGACAAGATCAAATAACAACCTTGGGACCAATATTTGACAAACTTAAGGAGTACAAGGTACAACTAAATCCAAAGAAATGTGTCTTTGGTGTGAATTCAAGAAAAATATTGGGATATATTGTGTCAATGAGAGTAATTGAGATAGATCCAATAAAAATCAAGGCAATCCTCAACATGGAGGTGCCACAAACTTTAAAACAATTGAGAGGTCTACAAGGAAGGCTTCAATCAATCAGAAGATTCATAACATATTTGGCTAATAATCCAATCCCATATTCTCATCTACTTCACAAGGGAGTAGTGTACAAGTGGGACGAGAAGTGTGATAAGGAACTCAACCTAATCAAGGAATATATATTGACACCACTGGTTCTCATGCCACCGATCCCAAATAAACCTTTGAAATTATACATCTCAGCCATAGTAGCGGCACTTGGGACTCTTCTTTCCCAACATGATGAAATAGGAAAAGAGAGGGCAATATAATACATCAGCAGAACTTTAGTGGGACATGAGCTCATTTAAATTTTCATAGAGAAGTCTTTCCTTGCAGTTGTTTTTGCTTCACAAAAATCTAGGCACTACATGCTAACTCATTAGATAAAGATCATTTCTAAGATAGATCCACTGAAATATCTATTGGCTAATGTGACTCTCATAGTAAAGATGGCTAAGTGGGTCATGATCTTAACAGAGTCGACATAGAATATGTGAAAAGGAAAGCCATCAAAGGGAAAGACATTGCAGATCAACTGGTTGAAGCACCTATATATGTAGAAAATCCCCTAGTATCAAAGTTTCTAAATGAGTCAGTCTTCCTCTTGAATGTAGAAGATCATTGGAAATTTCATTTTTATGTCTCTTTCATGCAACACGGATCATGGGCTAGTGTCCTTTTCATTACTTCAAAATGGGATTGCATTCCTAAATCCTATTGATTTTCCTTCTCATGTACCAATAATATTGAAAAGTATGAGGCTCTTATCATAAGTCTCAGAATAGCACTACAATGGAACATCATGGCATTGAAATTCTTTAGAGATTCACAACTAGTCATTAATCAGGTCAATGGTGAATATCAAACTAAAGAAAACAAACATAATCCCTACAAGAAGCTGACCGAGGATCTCAAGGAATTATTCATTAATATCACCTTCAAGCAAATACCTTGCATGAACAAAAATTTTGTAGATACTATGGAAACAATCAGATCCTTGTTAGATATCCCAAGGAACACCCATAAATGTGAATTTCTCATAGTTTCTCATCTCGGCTTTCGAGGTACCGAATCAGGGTTTGTGTGTGAAATTGTTGGTCCTAGTGATCCTTGGTATCATGACATATTTTCCTATTTAAAAAGAGAAATACTCCCCAATAACATCACCTTGAACCTCAAGAAAACCTTTGTTAAAAATTTATCCCATTTTCTTAACCCAAGGGAGACCCTTTATTGTAGAAGTATCGAACAAACCCTATTACGATGCCTTAATCCTGAGGAAGTCTTGAATAATTTAACCGAAGTACATCAGTGCATTTTTGGATTGAATTCAAGTGATATGAACTTGGCTAAGAAACTATTTAGGACAAGGTAATATTGGCCTACCATGGAGAAGGAAGCTCATGGCTATGCCAAGAAGTGTTTGCAATGTTAGCAACATGGGGACATAATCCATGCACCAGCTCAAGAACTTCAACCCATCATCACACCTTGTCCTTTTTCATAGTGGGGACTTGACCTCATAGGGAAGATCACGCCAACCTCCTCT
Organism: Sequoiadendron giganteum; assembly: GCA_007115665.2. NCBI lineage: Eukaryota > Viridiplantae > Streptophyta > Pinopsida > Cupressales > Cupressaceae > Sequoiadendron > Sequoiadendron giganteum. The sequence goes on along the minus strand of CM021107.1, from coordinate 554,153,662 downwards.
AATGACCATAAGTTTATCATCACCACCATTGAGTGCTTTATGAAGTGGGTAGAGGCCATTCCCATGAACTATATCACAGGGAAGCAAATCTCCAAGTTCATCCTCAATTACCTCATCTGTCATTATGGTGTTCCACAAGCCCTTATCTTAGATAATGGGAAACCTTTCAATAACTAGGATGTTTGTGAGTTGTGTGAAAGATTTAATATCCAATACAGGTTCTCCACCCCTTATTACCCCCAAGGTTATGGCCAAGTTGAGACTACAAATAAAACAATCCTAAAAATCCTTAAGAAAATAGTCAATGAAGCTAGTCATGATTGGAACTTACAATTAAACCCTGCCTTATGGGCTAATAGAACCAGTATCCACACACCTATAAGTGTAAGACCCTATTCCCTAGTATATGGATCTGAGGCTATCCTACCTATTGAGGTTGAGCTCCCATCCCTGAGAATATCATTGTATAATCTTATTAGTGGTGAAGAATATAGAGTGTCATAGTTGAATGAGCTAGAGCTACTAGATGAATGTCACATAGATTCTTTGAATCACTTATAGGTTTATCAGAATTGTCTTAAAAGGAGCTATAATAATAATATCAAAATTTGGTTCTTTCAGGATGGAGAGCTTGTGTTGAAGGAGAACTAAAAAAATGTACCAAATCCTGATAGCAAAAGTAAGTTTGAGTCCAATTGGTTGGGGCCCTTCATCATCATTGCTAGCTAAAAATTAGGAGCATATCAGTTTTCCATATTGGAGTGTGAGAAACATTGAGGGGGGTTGAATTATTGTTTCAATAATCAATTACAACTCAATAGTTTTTCAAAATGCATAATATCTTTGTAGTCATTGAATGTTCAATTTCAAAAGTGTAACCAAATGTGATAGCCAATAGCAGATCCTTACACAACATGAAAACTCAAATGTTGTAAAGTAGATAAAGAAAGAAACAAGACCAAATTGTATGAAACATAATCATCACATGCATCACAAAAGAATCATAACACAATATTTTTCATGAGTGGAAAACCCTCATAGGGATAAAAAACCACTCGAGAAAATGCTTCACTGGCTTAATAAAATTCCACTGGTTACAGAGCCTTGTTAGTTTCTTTTTGCACCTCACCAGAAAAACCTCATTGGCTACACAAAATGCCTCACTAGAAAATCCTCAATAGCTATACAATTTCCTTATTGGAAAAACATTTTCGCATCAAAATGATTCAGAAAGAAAAAAGGTGGAGTAGAATCTATGCTTCAATACAAAGCATTTCTTGATTATCTCATTTTCATTTGAGACTCAAGAATTTGAATGTATAAAAAATTACAATATGCACTTAAAGTGCCTTCTTATTTCTCATTACAAACTTCCTCATCAAATGCTAACAAAATGATTATAATAGTAAATGCAATTCATATAACATGGCTATGTGATATTAACATGATAATCAACCAATAGAACAAATTTATCTGAGAAAAATCTATATATTATAATTTTGCTCATAATTGAAAGCATCAATGAATGGTTGTAACCACCATAAAGATACCCATCACCAAATATCAAGTCCTTTGTAAGACACACTTTCATCTTTTCTAGGTCAATATACAAAACATATGACCCACTAAAACTTTGGAATACAATTTGGAAAACGCTTCGAAACTTTTGGAACAGTATAGACAACATTTCAACTTAGGGTTTGACATTATAAAAAGAGAACTCAATAAACTGTGAACCAATAGTGCTAAACCTGTTGATGCCACATCCCTGAGCTTTGTCACATCAAACTACGATGATGTCTTCAAACCCTAACTCCCACTGTCAAAGCCTTTGTTCCCTAGCACACCACTATGTGAAATGATAAAGATTAACATGTTCCCACACAAATGATCTCAAAAACCTTCCTTACAATAATAAGTGAAACATTATAATATGTGTAATAATTTTCCTGCCCAAGTGTCTTTTCCAATGTCAAAAAAACCTATAATGTGTATGTAATAATATGCCTGTGACAAAAAAATTGTCAACTTTAACAAATAGACCTCATTTGAAACCAAAGCACTTTATTATTGCTTATTTCAATGCAATGAAAACATTATAATGTTCCCTTTCCCCATATTATTCTTTAATAATATAAACACCATCACTTTTGTCCATTTCAATAATATAAACTTCATTATACCTCATGGTGCTTGTGCAAATAATAAACTCATGGTGTTTTACGAATATCACTGTTTTTGACTAAGCAACCTACTATCATCAAACTCCATGAAGCGGTGATAGTCATCAACCTTTGGCATCAACGAAAAAATATTCCAAAGCCAATAGTCCACACCCAAAGGTGAACCATTGCAAGAGCCCATAAATAGCTCCCATATCAAAAAAAATTATGCCTAGGCTTGCAAGGTATAAATCCAAAAGTACAAAAAAATCAAAAAATAACAAAATCCAAAAACAATTAAAAAAAGGATTGGAAAAATTAAAGAAAAAAAATCATCCTCTAGTGAAAACCACTTCAGTGGTGCTTTGGGAAAGTACCTTGGTGAGAACCTAGCAATCGAGAGCCTTGTGTAAATAAAATACTTTCCATCCACCATCAATTCTATATCTTATTCATGCATCACCTTCCATTGCATTCATCCATCACATTCCACATCTTTAACATGGATTGATCTTATGTCGATATCATGTTCTCCTTTAGTAGTACTTGGCACATCCCTAAGGTCAGTTTTTGCTTCCTATATTGATGTAGTCTATCACATCATGCTGGGGGAATTTACTTATCCTTACATTGGATTGGATTTGTGTTTATCCTTAAAGTCTTTCCTAAAATTATAAAAACCAAAAAAAATCATAAAACCAAAAATCCAAAAACATCCAAAAAATATCAAAATCCCAAAAATAGGTCAAAAAAACATAGTAAAATCATGTCAAACTACAAGTTTTTTGGGTGTATAATGTAGGAAAGGCTTATATTTGATCAGCCCTTGAGGCCCCTAGGTTAGGTCTTTTAGGTGTTCATCATAACAAACTGGCAATCCAAACCTATTCATACTTCATCAATAAACGAGTCTATGTCAGTCGAACTACATGGTCTTTGCATGTATAGCATAGGCAAGACTAATATTTGAATAGCCCCCTGAGGCCTCTATATAGATCCTTAGGTTGGGTTTTTGGTCAAAATCTCAAAAAAAAAAAAATGGAAAAATGGAAAATCAAAACATTTGTAAAACATCTCAAAAATCCGAAAATAGCCTCAAAACATTTTAAAATACCAAAAACATTTAGAAACCCAAAAAATTCACCCATTCAATTTCACTTTCACCCACAATAAACATTCACTCACAATATATCAATCGTCATCTTGAACCTTTGGAAAAAAAAGTGGAAAGAAGTATCACAAATTGGTGAAGGTAAGCTTAAACATAGAAATCTTAAGTCTAGGTCAATAGGCAAACAAGTTGGTAAACTCTTGGTTTCAACACCCTATCATATTGTTAGTCTCAAAATCTTCTAATAATCACATCCTAGGATGCATATTTCCTACAATGGACATCAACATTAGGTATCACCATACTTTTAGTCTTGGCTAGAGGTACGAAGAACATTGGCTTGTTTGTTTTCTTGATCTTTTCTTGTGATTTATCTTATTGTGCCCATTCCAATGACATCTTGATGATGTCTATGAAAATTATTTAGAGAGAAAGGAATGGGGTATTTATTATTATCTTTCATTTGTTGTTCTTTTTGGATGTTTTTGTAATATAAGGGTATGTGCAGGATCATCATGGAAAAAATAGGCCCCTAAGTGGCGATGAAAATTCAGAAAATCAGAGATAGGCAACTTGATGTAAAAATTTGAATAAGTTATCTATATTATTTTAAAAATATCTAAGAATATAACTTTAGCAAATTGAATATAGTTTCTAAACTACTAGGTTTATTTTTAAAAAAATCTATTTGCTGAAAAATTGAACTTTCAAAGTAGTAGTACTTAAATTTCAGGGAAAAAATAAGAAGTAGGTATTTATCTGACCACCCTAACCACAATAAAATGATAATATTTTTTTATAAGATTTTAGATATAAGTAGAGGACTCATGTCCCAATGTGATGCATTTATTTTTGTAATTTTTTTCCAAGTAAATAATTAATTATAATTTTTTTATTACAACTTTTAAAAAATATTCAAACTTGTATGTCTAACCACCTTAACTTGGTCAAAACTTCATGAAATTCAATATATTTTTTTAATCCTATAGTATGCGAAGCATAGAATGTGACACATGTTTTGGATTCAAAAAATGTGATACCGTTTGAAATCTATAGATTTTTTTCAATCATCCTATCAATTAGGACTTTAGCCATAATTCAAATAGAAAATGAATAATAAATATTTATTAAATTCAAAATAAAGCATAATTTATATTGTTGGAAAGCTGAGAATATCCTTTAAAAACCCTTTTCGTTTCATCAATTTTGGGTAAAAAAAATGTCGTCAGCCACATGGGTCATCATATCGCTTACATATTGCCACTTTTTGGTCCATCATGATCCTACACATACCCATAACCTTGGCGAATACTTTCTTTGTTAGTTATGTGCGGTGGGTATTTTGGACAACTTGTTGACTATTGCATTATTAGGTTATGCCATTCATGTTTTGGTTTGAGATGTTTGAAATTTGTCAAGTATATCCTAGTGAAGTTTTCGTATGTCAAGTGTGAGCAAGGATCCTCCTATCTGTTTGTTGAGTCAAATTCCATCACACTAGATACTATGCCATCCTGTTTGTCTATACCTTGATGCATTGTATCTATGTGTTTTATCAAATGTAAGGAAATATGTATTATTTGTGTCCCAGTATCTTGATAAGAAAACCATCATCACTCATCACCATATATAATAAATTCTTGACGACTCATGGACTTGTTGGAATTCTACATCTTGCAATCAAGGGTTGATCCCTCTCATTATTGTATCTTCTATCCGCACTAATATGGTACCATGACATTTAACTAATAAAATATATCAATGCATCCATACTACATCCACAAACCATTAACATCTTGCATAATCATGGCATGTCATCATAATAGGAAGTATCATCCCATTTACATTGCATTATCATTTAATTTGTTTAGGATAATATAGATTTTTTATTCTAAGAATCTTAATCCATCTCATTTTGCATTGCATTACATCATTTAAGATTTTAGGATAGTATACATATGTTATTATAAACATCTTAAGCCATCTCATTTGTATTGTCATCACAATATACATCTTTTAGTTTAAGCATCTCATTGTAGAATCATTCAATACATCCATAACATAAGCATAAACATATACATTCTTTCATACATACATATTGAATCATCATACTGAAAATAAAAGTAAGATCATCTAGCACATTTGCATCCATTTCATACATCCCTAACATTACATTTATCACATAACATACATCATAAAAATCATCACATAAATCATAAAGCACATATACATATATATCCATCACATATAATATGTGTCCATACATACATAAGGCATAAAATAAAGAAACATCACATCATATAATTCCGCATCAAATCCATCTCATATATATCAAAAATATTGAATGTCATGGTACAAATCAACATCAATGTGTAATATCATTAAAAATAATATACAAGAGGCTAATCAAAACTCAGCCAATGAATGTGTATACATCAATAGTCAAGTTGTACATCCAAAAAGTGTCTATAAGTACTAAATATTTGGATCTCTCTTGATCTTTGTGGGTTTGACACTCACCATAGTGAGAACTTGATGGTTATCTATTGGCTAATGGGCCTCCTCGAGACCCACTCGTGCAACCCTACTCATAAGCAAAAAAATTGGTTGTTTGTACTGCTCGAGGCACTCTCTATAGTAGCACATCTTGTAGTAGGTTGCATCCTACATGGCTAGCCCATACATGTGTGTTGGTACTATGTCCTATCCCTATGCATCTTGCATTGTAGCCTCTATATATTCTCAGTTCCCTATCTCCTGTGCTAATGATAGATTAAAATGATGCCACAGCTGGCACTCATGATCAATCTCACTCCTGGTAGCCTATAGTTGTTGTCTATCCTGGTCCCTCTCCTAGGTGACCACTTGTAACTCTGTTCTAGCCTACTACAGGTAACCTGTAAGATCCTATACCTATGCATGTAGTGTTTCTATTTGTGCATCCCATAGATAAGGACTCCACAATAGCCCCCGTGGCAGTTGATGTGGTGCTCTCTAGTCCACTAGTTGTACCAATGGAAGATCTCCTTCCTATTTTTTCCCCTAATCTAGCACCTTCCCATCATGCCCATCATGTTGACCATGTGGTGGCTACTACTAACCTATCTGAGGACCTCTTTATTATCCTCTACCTATTGCTTGAACAACCAAAAATGTGAGTCGAATTGAAGCATGGGCCCCCCAATTTGCATCGTACGCCTGTGTGGTCCCAACATCCTATGAACCTTCGAAGTATACCCAAGGTTGTGCCACAAAATTTCTGAACTCATCTATCCCAACCTAGGGTTGGATCAACTATCCCCAAGTCGTCTTGCAAGATCTCCTAGAAAATATAGCTCTGTAACCCTATTAAGGTGCATCCTGCACCTCTCCAAACTATTGGGCTACCCTATTTGGGAGGTATCTCTCAATCATGCACTAGTAGAATTTGGAAAATAAATGACTATGTGACTATAAATTTTAGTCACATGACTAAAATTGACTAAATTCTAATAATTTTTTGTAATTCGCAAGTATAAATGACTAATTTGGTCACTAGGTAAAATCACAACTAAATAAATGGTCAAACAATTAAAAATGACTAAATAAATGACTATTACTCCTTTATTCTTTTTTCTTTTGAATTTGGTCATAATTCATAGAGCTTAAGCCCTGCTCATGGGATCCCTACTTAAGCAGGCCATTTGGTCGCCTAGGTTGCATGGTGCACCAAAAATACCTATTGCATGGAAGGCATTACCTCTCGATGCAGTGTTAAGGCCTTAACATATTTTATAAAAAAAATTAACATTTACATTCTTTAACTTTTATTAAACATTATGTTAATGAATCATTAATGTTTTTAATTAACTATGATTTGAAGCCAGTTTGATTTTCCTATTGTGTTAGCATGTCAAATGTCTCAAAGAGAAATTGTGGTCAATTTCACTAATAAAATATGATTTAAACAATCTAATTGCATTTTGAGGGCTATCTTGTAGACACTTTCATATAAATAATACATATATATTATCAATTATTTCAATCCATTTGAATGGATAATTTAAGGAATCAAGAATTAATAGTGTTATTCCCATAGTCTAGCATGATGGGGTCAAAGAGGAAGAATTTTAGGGAGCCCTAACTTCACCACATCTAAGCCCAAAAGAGAAAAGTATGTTAGGGAGCCCTAATCTAGATTTGTATAAATTTATTTCATTCCATTATTTAGCACTTATTATTATTATTTTAAGCTAGCCACATGCAACTAGAATTTGTAGCACATCCATGTACAAACACATACTCTCTAACATATTAACATACATATAATTTTCTATCGGCACAATCCTTCAACCCTTTAGGTCCAAGTGTTAGTATATATTCCTCTCTCTATGTAAAATTGTCTCCCCTTGACCTCTCTTTCTTTTTCCTAATCTCTCCAAATATCAATTAAACTATCAATTTTTTTATATAGTAATTCAATTTATTCTATATAAGAATATATTAATTATTAATTATAATAATTTTATATTTATATTTAATATTTTCAATTATAGAATACAATATATAATAATAATATAACCTATATATACTATTAAATATAATAATAAATATAATTATATTATATATAATTTAATCTTATTACTATTTTATTAAATATATATAATATATTAATTATTATTATTTTCAATTTTTTTAGGTAACTGCTACTAGTGTGGGGGTAGCTCCCAGTATTAAAACTAGGAAAAAAGAGATCTCATTAGAAAACATCACTGTTTTTCATGAAGGAGCTGAGGATGAACAATTAGTCGAATCCAGGAGTTTGGATTAGAACTTCGTCCTTAGATTTCTTCAGTGGATAACATGCAATTTTTTTAATCATTTCTTTCAACCCCTCATGCAAAGAAGACTCGTTGTAAGTCACTTCTTCTATCAGGGTTGCCCAGGCCACACCCCTGTTGCCAAAAGATCTACTCCCAAATTTTTCTCTTGGTAGACGTGACTTATAGAATAGGAGTTAAAGTGTACCAGGTAGGATTGTATTTTATGCAGCCATATTTTTAACTTATAATTTTGAATAGAGTTTCTTCTCACAAAATTTATGCACAATTGGGAATCACCTTCTACTTCATGTCCTTAACTCCTTTTTCCAAGCATAATGAGAGTTTACAAGCTAGAACCTTCATCTCAGCCTCATTGTTTGTCATGTTTCCAACACACTTTGCCACGACCCACACAAATTTTCCACTATTTTTCCTAATGATGTATCTGATCCTAGATAAGCATGGATTACCTTTCGAAGATCAATCAAAGTTAACTTTACATTTCTCGAGCCCAAGAGGCATCCACCTTGCATTTTCCTGAGACCTACCATGATTAGGGGGACACAGTCGAGGGGGGATAAGTGCTCCCACATCCCTTGGAGGGAGTTATCCCAATTTGAAAACCATGTGTTATTAGTCACCAGTCGCCAAGAATTTAAGAGTTTTCATATGTCATTCTTGATTTTCTTTATTACCTCTACTACCGACACTTGTTTATCATTGAAGATTCTCTGGTACATGATACAAAAGTGCTTTTTAGTTCACACCTTATTTTTAGGTTGCATCTCACCAAATTGGAGAAGTGAAAGGTCAATACTAGCGAGGAAGATTTTGGAGGAGCGAGAACCAATAGTGGCGAGAAAAGTAGCACAAAATGGTGAAAAACAACAAAAAAAATGGAAAAAAATGATGAACGTTTAAGATCTGTTTAATCATAAGAAATTAATATAATATATATAATATAATATATATAATATAATATATAATTAATATAATATATAACTAATATATTAATAGCGAGGAAGAGTTTGGAGGAGCGGGAACCAATAGTGGCGTGAAAAGTAGCACAAAATGGGGAAAATCAAAAGAAAAAAATGGCAAAAAATGATGAACATTTAAGATTTGTTTAATCATAAAAAATTAGTATGATTAGACAAATCTTAAACGTTAATCATTTTTTTCCATTTTTTTGTTGTTTTTCACCATTTTGTGTTACTTTTCCCACCACTATTGGTTCCTGCTTCTCCAAACTCTTCCTTGCTATTATTGACCTTTCACTTCTCCAATTTGGTGAGTTGCAGCCTGAAAATAAGGTTTTTCCAAATAAGGTGTGAAGGAAAAAGAACTTATGTATCATGTACGTATTGAATAATGTCTTAAATCTACTTTGTGTTGTGATGCAACTATGATGCAGACTAGAGCCGTGGGAAAAAGTAGTGAACAAGTGTGAAGTAGGCAAAGACATAGTATTGGTATGTCCATCTATGATGCAAATATGTGTGCCAAGGGTTCAAGGTTTTATTTTTTCGAACTCAAGAACCTAAGTAAGACCTAAAACCCTAATAGTTTCAAATTTAATTTATTTTGAATGGATTGAAGTAACAGTTTATGGTGTAATGATTAGGGTTGAAGCAAATTTATCTTACTTAAACCCTAATAATTAAAGCTAAGAAGCCATTAAACCCTGATATTTTAAAATTTTATTTACTATGAATAGATTGAAGTAATAGTTTATGGGTGTAATTATTAGGGTTTAAGAAAATTTCATTTACTGTGAATAGATTAAAGGTTGAGGATTTGGGCTTTACACCCATTGGTTGCATTTGCTTGATTTTTTCTAAGGACTTTTCAGAAAAACCCCTTTTTAACATATCCTTTAATTACGAAATTCCATGATATCACATTTCCTTGAGGAATTTTTGGAAACATTTCACTTTCCTTGTCTATGCTTCAATGTTATCATGTATGTCTATCAGGGCACCTGTAACTACAACATATGTAGTTGGATGGTGCAGGGGCACCAAAGCCATTCTTGAATTAGGTGTCAAATGTTAGTTTCTTAAGTGTTTTAGGTATTTTTGCATTGAATAATTTCCATTGAGACCATTTAAATGTAATTAAGTTGGTTTAGAGTCATTTGGGCAAAAAGTGTAAAAATTGCAAAATTGCCAAAAATGCAAAAAATGCAATTTTAGGGAAGTTGAAGGGTCATTGAAGCTTAAAATTTAGTTTTTGGAATTTTTATAGTTTGAATGGAATTTAATGATTTTATAAAGCCATTAGAATACTTGGTCAAGGGTTTCCAATCATTGTATTAACGATTACATATCAATAAAACATTGATTTTATGTATTTTGACTGTAATTTTGTTGTTTCACAGGTTTGTACGGACCTGTATGCTATTTGTATGCCATTAAATTGACCTGAGATAGTAGTGCATTGAATTATCTTTCAAATACATTTTTTTTTAGGTTATTTCATTAAGTATTGTGAATTTTACAAATGTTTTACTAAAACTGCCTATGTAAGTTCAAGTTTAAGGGGTTGAGAGTGTAAAATGGATGTTTAAGCCATTGCACCTATTGTAATTTTCTGTAACTCAGTCAAATGGCTCAATTAGTTCTAGGTTTTCTATTTTTGTGGTTTCCATGTGCAGGGGAGGCCATTTTCTAAAGTTGGAGTGATGCCCTAGTTGTTTTTTTGCAAGTTTCCAAGCAAGAAATGGTGGGTAGAAGTTGGTGTATCATGAAATTGCATTGGAAAATGTTGGGAGATGGTTTGGATAGTGCATGAAGACCCTAGTATATGTATCTGAGTGGTTGTTAGAGTGTGAGAATGTTTGGAGGTTGGGTTTCCAATAAACCCTCATCGAAATTGGCCAAAACAAGCCTAGGGTAAGGGTTTTCGATTTGGGTGAGTTTTTAAGAATTTCTATTGTCAAATATTATTGAATCAGCCTATTTGAGACCTTTACTAAGATTTAGAGTTGAGTTATTACATTGAGGGATTGTTTTGTGGGTAGTTTCTTTGGAAAAGAGGGCTAATCAAGCCTAGAAAATGGTGACCAGTCATTTTTTTCTCAAACATGTTCTAAAACAAGCCTATGCGATTTTGTGATATGTTAACAGAGAGCTTAATGGGTATCTAAAAAGTTACTTCCCTTTTGGGGAAACAACCTATTATAAATGATATACCCTATTTAACCCTTTTGGATTGCTACAAGGGGTGTAGTGTGGAATGGTGAAAAGATTGATAAGATAGAGTTGTAAGGACTAAATTGTTGGTTCAACATGATAAAATTAGGTTTTTTAACATATTGACACCTTGATTTGAATCAATTTGTATCAGAGCTCAAGCAGTAGATCTTTTGAAGGTGATTGGTTGATGTTTGCATAAAAGAACAGTTGGAAGTTGAAAAGACAAGACAACATGGCAAAAGAAATCAAAGAATCAACACAAAGGAGAGAACTTTTCAAGACCACATGCAAGTGAAAAAAAAAGGTATTTAAAGTGGTAATAGATTCAGGTTTCATTGATAACTTTGTTTCAAATGAAATAGTTGATAAGTTGAATTTGTAAAAGATGCCTCATGATACTCCATATAGTGTTTCTTGGTTAAATGATGATCACTGAATTTTAGTGAATGAACAAGCTTGGGTTGAGTTTCATATTGGTTCCTACAAGGATAGGATATTATGTGATGTGTTTCCTATGAGTGTGTCCCACTTAATACTAGGAAGACCATGGAAGTTTGAGAGATATGCCATTTATGATAGAAGAGTCGATACTTATTAGATTGTGAAAGATGGAACCAATTTCACCTTAAATCCATTGGTGGAAGATGATAAGGGATTAAGAAAGGAATAAATAGTAGTATTGTGTGGTAAGAAAAATTTCATAGAGTTAGAGGAAGACAAAAATTGAGGATGTGTAGCCACTACAAGGCTTAAAGATGTCAAGGCAGCAATTTTGCACACTGATGCAATGTTAGAGAGAAAATATGATATGTTGGTGATGAAATATGAGACAGAGAAGGTCAAGGATGAATTGAACTTGAAGGATCAATAAAAGCTTGAAAATCATGAAGAGATCATGGTGGGTACAATGCCTTGTCCCTTGATGGAAAAATAAGACAATGGGTAGTCAAGCACTGTCAAGATAGAGGATACTAGGTCTGATGAGACAAAGGTTTATAAGTCTAAAAATATAGTGATGATAAGGGTAGAGAATCTAGTACAAGACATGAGGATACAGAGTGCAATGAGCCAAGTTAAATGGAAAGTGAAAGAGTTTGTGAAGGTTGAGGATGAAAGAAATATAGAGGTTGGAGTCACCCCATGAGGTGAAGATGAAAAAATAGTGAGTTTGAAGATGGTCTCAGTATTGGAGAAGACCAAGGATGTGATTTTGGCAGAGAAAGTCCAAGAGAAGGCCAAAGAAATATTGTTTGTGAAGACTCCAAATGGTTTGGATAAGAGTGATGGTGATGTGGTAAGGGCAGTGATTTGTCCTTTGGTGTCAAAATAGGTTAGTAGGTAGTTATATTTTGCCATGATAGAGGTTTTAAAAATTGATTACACTGGGATTCTAAGAGCAGAGAACTTGAGAGAGTAGATGAAGAGAACATCTAAAACTAGAGAATTCTAAAGAGAAAAAGATTGATCCACTTGTGTGCATAATGGAATATATGATTCACAATCCAAGTCATTCTTTTAGTTATTAATTTTCAGATGCCCTAAAAACTGTTTCCTTTCCAAATTTTATAGGGAAAAAGTTACCTTGAGGGAAGTGGTATTTTTGTTTTATCAAGGGGGATTTTAATAATCTTTAGTTAAGCACAAAACAACTCACCAACCTGTAAAAAAATGACACAAGAAATATGATTACCTCGATATATAGAAGGCTCTAAATGATCTTATGTACATGTTTTCAATTTGACAACACAAGTTCTATAATCAATACTTACTTTTTATTCTGTCATTCCCAACTTTTTAATTTCTTATACATATTCTTAATCCTTCATTTTTATTTTTGAATGGTAAGCATCTAGTAGAATGTGAATGAGTAGGTAATGATCAAATCATGAATATATTCAGTAACTTAGTTATTGAACCTACCTCTTGCAATCTGCATTTTCAGCAGCCACATTTGCAATAAATCAAATTCAAGCAACACACAGTCTTTCTCTAAGCTGATTTGATGGTTTGGGAACATGAATATAAACACGAGTTGTTTGTGTACTCTATGTAACAAGATTTTAACAGATTTTATTATTAAGAGAATATATTATAGTGATATAAATGAGTAGCTTGCTGAAATTAACAAACATGTGGGATTCAAAAAATTCTACATGTTTCTTGTCCTAAGCCATCATGAATAATTTTTCTTGATGTTTTCTTCCTTAATGTAAATAGATGTTTGTGAATGAAATATATTTCAACTTATTATGTGAGGACATGTATGTAGATGGGTACAAAATATGTCACAATGACCGTTGCTATCATGGGATATTTGGATCATAAACCTCACAATCCAATTTTTAAATATAATATCTGATGTTAGAGATCCCATCTATTTTTTTAAACTAACTACTCTTCACTTTTTGTCTCTTATTTTATTTCTATCAAAGTACTCTCTTTCTAATCTAGTAATAGTATATTTCTAAATTTATACTTATGAATGCAGTTTAGGAAGTGTTTTTATTTAGTATTTACTTTTTTTGTTGTTAGCATATGATGTTTTTTTCCCTTTATGATTCTATGGGGATTCTAGCTTGGTTCACATGCTTTTTGTTTTGGACCAGATGGATAAAGCCGAGGTTGCATAGAAAATGTAGGTGCCAACTACAGCTAAATCTCTTTAGCATCCTTTCTTCCAGGTTTATTTTTTATTTTTTTTTCAGTACTATGCAGTTCTATATTTTTATTTTACGACTACATGGTAAATGGAAGTCTCTGGGACATCCTACATGGTGAGAAAATGATGTTATGTAGAAACATGATAGATTTATGAAATTTGAGTCGAATCAATATTTCTACCATCTGATCAAAATAAATTGAAGAGAACCTAAAAAACATTTTAAATTTTTGTGTAGGAACATAGAAGAAGATTAAATTAGACTAGGATACTCATCTAAAGATAGCCTATGGTGCTACAAAAGGATTAGCATATCTTCATCGTGCCTATAACCCATGCACTGTTCATAGGGATGTAAACATACCTAACATTCTTTTAGATGAAAACTTTGAAGCACATTTCTTAGAATTTTGCATTGCCAAGTGCATTTCCTCAAAAAAAACTCACACCTCCACCTATGTTATGGGTACGACTGGTTATATTGACCCTGAATATGCAAGAACCTCAAGTATTAATGAGAAATATGATGTTTACAACTATGATATTGTTCTTCTAGAGTTGCTGACAGGTAGGAAAGTTATGGACAATGACTCAAATTTACTTCAGTTGGTAGGATTCATGATTGGTGATAAAGAAACCAACAAGATATGAAGATGAAGAGGTAAATGATCAAACTTTTTAAGGAATATTTCAATGGTAAGAGAAACAATGAAGTAACAATTAACATGGTCATAAGATGATAGTAATCAAAATGAGAGCAGCCTATAGATGATTGGAGCTTTATCACAATCATAGAATGAAAGTTCCTTTGTAAAGATATATCATGTACTTATGAATTAAAAGGGTAAGGAACTGTAGGTTATGATATAAAAGAATAGTCATGCATAAATGACAGTTAGAGGATCAACAAGCATCATAAGGGTAAGGGACTATAGGTTATGATATAAAATAATAGTCATGTTCCTATTATTTTGTAAGTTGTTGAACATCATAAAGGAAAGTTTTTGGAGTAGATTTCAACTAGGTTTTTTTCTCTTTCAGCAATGTATTGTAATCTTTTCAAGTTATTTCATGTTGGGACAAAAAATTGTAACTCCATTTTCAAGCTTACAATGTTGTATGTAACATCCTTTTGATTATGATATTGTTATCAGGATGCAACCATGTATTTTTTGAGTCAAACTCATTGACCCATGATTCATGAGTAGTGATTCACAAGAACCCATCTCTCATGATAATGAATGGTCCACTTAGCACTCATTGCATCTAGGTGATGCTCACAAAGGTGAAGCATTGGTCTGTCTCGAGAGGTCACCCATCCTAGTACTGCTCTAGCTCAAGTGCACTTAACCATAGAGTTTACCCCAAGGTTAATCCCACTTAGCTTGCTACCCCATTTGCAAAACCTTCAACAAGTGTTGTGCCTTATGAACCATTCATTATAGAGGCCCTTTAGCTCATCAATTGATAAGTAGGAGGTTTCTTCCATAGCATGTCAAATTATGATATTGCTATCAAGATTTAACCATGTAGTTTTCATGTCAAAATCATTGACCCATGATTCATGATTAGTGATTCACAAGAACCCATCTCTCATGATAATGAATGGTCAACTTAGCACTCATTGCATCTAGGTGATGCTCATAGAGGTAAAGCATTGGTCCATCTCGGGAGGTCACCCATCCCATTGTTGTTTTATTTTGATTAATAAAATAAGCTATTTTTACCTTCTCATTGTTATTTTATTGTGCAAATCTTTTAGATAGTTGATAAGTATTTTTTTTGATTAATAAAATAAATATTAAACTACTCAATGATGGCAATTAAAAATTCACTAAATATAATACTAAATTAATGACTAAATATATGACTAAATTAATGACTAAATATATGAATAAATTAACGACTAATTAAATCACTACCATGACTAAATAAATGACCAATTAACAAAAAAAATGACTAAATTAACAACTAAATCAATGACTAGATAAATATATTCCTAAAGTAATGACTAAATAAATGAGCAGTTAACAAAAATTAATAAATTAATTAATGACTAAATATATGACTAAATAAGTCACTACCATGACTAATTAAATGACTAGTTAACAAAAATCAATGACTAAATTAACAACTAAATCAATGACTAAATCAATGACCAAATCAATGACCAAATCAATGACTAAATCAATGACTAGATAAATAGCTAAAATGGTTTAGTCATAAATTTTGTCATGTTATAAATGACTGGAAATAAACTACTAATGGCCATGTGACCAAAATTAGTCATCTATATACATTTTTTAGTAGTTTATTCAGTCATATGTTGTTATTTTTGTACTAGTGATGTGGTGCTCCTGTCCTTGCATATACCTCGCTTGACGGTAATAAAACAACTTCTCATCATCATCATCATGCCACTGATAGGCATGTATCCAATGCCTCCACCAAAAGACTATCATCCCATCAGTCACCCCCTTCCAATACGGGATGCTTGTAATATCTATGAAATAAAGTTTGGTCATAGCCCTATATTAGTACACTATGGGCTCATCACGATCTATCTCCACCAGTGTAATGGTCAGCGTCAAAATGACAATGTGCTCATATGCCCATATATGGAGTAGAGTGACCCCGACACCAATATTATGTGCACCATAATATACCACCTGGTGCATATCATGATACAATAATGCAAGAACTACTGGGCCCCAAGCATAAATAGTCATCTCCCCCATCATCCGGGCCCAAAAAATCCCCCATCTAAGACTACATCCTCTTTCTCATCTGTCAGGAACCAGGACCCCTAAGATCAATACACCAATCAAAAATGACAAATATGGTGCAATCCCCTCATCATGGTGTAGGTTAATTTGGCCATTGTCAACCTTGTATGAATCAACTATGAGTATCTCAAAAATGGTATCTCTTCTAGCATCTACATCATAAATGATTCTCTTGCCATGGATGGGGATCCACAGGATCCGCCATACATCCTCGAGGGTCACAGTTGCCTCTCCAGTTGATAAATGAAACAACGACATCTCATTTTTCCATCGCTTGACAAACATTGTCATCATATTCAAGTGTGTATGGATGGCTAGCATCTGTGCAATGTATCTGTTGTTCCTATTGCACACACGCCCCATTTGGAACGGGGACCCTCTCTTCCCTCTTTTCGATTGTCGGGTCCTTTTTATTTTGCCTCATTTTGTGTGCCCAATTTGTGCCCTAAAAGGTCAACACGTTCCCAAAAGACATATTTTAAGCTTGACCAAACTCGACCCACCCAAAATTGCTGAAGCCTCAGCCATTTCAAATTCCTCTTGTCAGATTGCCTTTTTGGCATTCGTTGCGCCCTCCGGGCCTGGGCACTCGGGTTTCCCCTTTCAGATTTCCGTCCCGGTTCTGCCATTTCAAATAGCAGCGGTCTGGCAACTTTCTAGCCCTTCGGGCCTATCCTGCCAGAATTCCAATTCTGGGTTTTCGTGTCGCCATCGCCATTCTAAACAACAATAAAGCGACATCTTCCCAGCTACCGGACTCTGGGTCGCCCACCGTCGTATGCGAATTTGAATTCACCAACTTTCTAACTGCCGTACGAGGGGATTTATTGCTGCGTTAATGGCCATTTTGGCTATTTAAATAGATTTTCCGACTGTCATTGTCAACCAATCGAGTGATAGAGAAATTTGTAGAGCTCCGAGGCATCCAGCATTTTTAGCCCTTGCGTCTAAATTCTTTTTTCGACATCCTCCGCGTGGCCAACAACCTACTTCTTCAAGATTTTGAGTTATGTTTGTTGTCCGCGCATCTCATCCTTTTTTTTTGTGAATTCCAAGTGTTAAAGAAATGGAAAATGTAAAATTGGGTCAAAACTGGTAAATGAGTACCCTCCCCTAAAAACCCATATGTTAAAAAATGAAAAATTGATTGTTTGGGGCCTCGAAATTCAAACTGGAGATTAACCTTGCCGCAACTGTTCTTCAGAATAGTTGCCGGCATCTCCCAGGCCCAAGCGTTCTCGCGGCCGTCCGCAAAACTCAAAATTGAACTTCAAAAAATTCATGTGGCCAAATTCGTCTCAGACCTTGGCCTCTGGATTTCCCCTCGCAGGTCTCTGATGTGTCCCTATCATTCTAAACAGCCTTCTCCGAGTGTCTTTCCAACCTCCGGGCTTCGACCACATGCAATCTATCTTGAAACTTGTAGAGATCAAAAAAATCGACAAAGGAAACAAACTGTCCCTAGGATATGACCCTTGGAATTTTGTTCATGGAATTCCGTGTTGGCTTCGTCGTTTTGATGGCCTATCTCAAATGTCTTTCCGACTCTCGAACCCCAACAACATGAAGCCCGATTCCCAAATTCAGAGAAAAAACCATTAGAAATCAATCCGGACTCCGTTATCTGGAAATCCATCTTCGGGATTTCGTCTTTACTTCGCCATTCTAAACGACAATGGCTAGACGACTCCCCGACTCCCGGGCCCTGACTGCACACCCTCCATCTCAAACTCACCAAAATGATCCAATGTTCGAAGTGTCTCCGGACCCTGACCTTCCACATTTTGTCCCCAAAATTTCGTGTCGCTTTCACCATTTTACACGGTCGTCCCGAGATGTCCTTCTGAGTCCTAGACCTTGGTCCACCTTCTCACCGAAACTAAAATCTAGGCAAGCATTTGAATGCCAAGCCTCTTTCGGACTCCGGAGCAGGAATCCCCTCTTGAGATTCCATTCCACTAGTGTCGTTTTAATGGAAAATTCAAAACGCCTTTCCGACCTCTGGGATCTGACCCCTTGTTTGCCTCTTGACTTTTCTGATGTCAAAAATTTCATCTCCGAAGATTGCCTTCCGAAATTCTGCCCCTGGATTGCCTCTTGCATTTCAGAATCTCAGACAGCTGGCCCATGACCGCTTCCTGGCAATGGCGGTCTGAGCTCTAGATTCTGGCGCCCATAATTCCATCTCCCCTACAGCGTTCCCAACGGTCATCCTGCAACTAATACCTGAACTCAAAAAATAAAGGCTCAAACGACCTCTAGATCCAAAACGGATTTTGACCCACTTGCTAAAATTGGGTCTTCCTTCACAACAACCTTCAATTGACCAAATCCAACTCTTGGAAATGCCTTTGGGAGTTCCATCCCTAATTTTCCCTTCCAAGCGATATTCTACCAAGGGAACTCTGGCCCTGGGAACCCGAGTTGTCTGCCTTGCTTTCTAATGATATAGTATTGAATGCTAGGTGATTATTGAACATGAATAATGATTGCAGGGCTAATCTTGATGTCTAGGAACTTGTTTGGGGCTGTTTTGTCATGTTTGATGTTATTGATTCACGTCTTTTGTGTAGGCTTTATGGAATCTGGTGCAAAAACTTCTGGTGCCTCCAAGGAGAAGGGGAAAGGAATAGCTAAGACACCTCAAGGCAAGGAGGATAAGGATCTGATGAAGTTCAGGTTTCAAGGGGTCCCCATACAATCCAGAATCACCACTCTTTGGAGAGATGTCATGGATACCAACATCAGTCAGGTTGAACCCTAAAACAAAGAATGCGAGACTAATAAGGAGCAACAAAATTGCCAAAGTTGTAGGCTTCCCATTGGCCTTGGTGGCCCCAAAATTGATAATGGCATGTGTAGAGGCATACCAACCTGAGACTCGAACTATAGTGGACTGGGATGGGAATATCCTTGTTGACATGTCCCCATCGGGTATAATGACAATGTTCCATATTCCTGCCTTTAAGAGCATGGAGACCCCCACCATAGAAGAATACAAACAGCTATGGGAGCAGGATCCATTGAGGTGCAAGAAGCTAATCAATCAGTATTGGTTGAAGGACAAGCGAGTAGTGTTGGAAAGCTCCCTCAAGAGCTTTATCACAGCGATCTCTTTGAGGATTACCATCACCTCATGACCTTGCTAAGCTGGGTGATGGTCCTTCCTGCTACGGCCTTCTTCTAGGAATGGATGTTTTATTTTGTGGAGAAGATTCTCCACGGTGACAGCACCGCCTTCTATTGGGGGGAGATAATTAGTGACTGCTTCCACAAATAGTTTACAACCATGAAAAAGACCTCCAAGTTCTTCATGACCTCCTACTTGGTGTATTCCCTCGCTGATCGACGACATTATCAGGGATTGACGATGGTACCCAGTGATCCATTGGGGGCAAAGCTCAAGCCTTACGATAAATACCCTCAACTGCAGTACCGAAACTTCAAGAGGGATTATTGTAGGGTGAATGATGCATTCATCACCCACATCATTTGATCTCTTGGAGGTGACTTTCAAAGAAGAGTTTCCCACAGTTCCAAAGCCCTCCTTAGGCAATATGCCTTCCTTTACGTACGGTTCCCAAATTTCACATACATCTGTGCCTAGGGATTCACAGAAAGACCAAACAAGCTGCCCCGGTACCCCAACAACCGGATTATTATTTTGGAACTAACATGGCAGTTGAGGCACATCCATTAGGCTCGACCAAGGAATGTACAAAATTCATACCTCCCAGTGTGCGGAGTACTCAGAAAGGGAGTTGGTCGAATACCACTTCCGACAATATATAGCTCGGCCTCAAATGGACCCATATGGACATATCAAGAAGGCATTGGGATGAGAGTATGCCCACCTCCACAAGGTCAAATATTTTTGGTCCAATTTCAAAGATGATCTCGAGATGTAGTTGCGGAACTACATGCACATGACCTCCATCTATGTGTGGAGAATAAATTTGTGCCCAGTTCCTGACCGGCTTGAAGAGAATGAGGACATGGTAATCAATCCAGGATATGATGTCATCACCAATTTTCCGCTCCCTGCGATTGACTAGAATGAACAAGATCTTGACGACATCAATATACTCACTAAGCCCATCGAGATCCGAACAAAATATTGGATCGACCAACAGGTGGCCCAATTGAAACAATAAGGGGTTGCCTTGACATTTAAGGGACTGGAAAGTGAACCAAGTGGCTCTGATAGTGGGGCTGCTACTACTGTGACTGGGGAAACATCCAAAACCTCACCATCAATTAAAACCAAGAAGAGAAAAGAAGCCAGTGAGCAACTACCCAAACCAAAGGTCTATGCCCGCAAGGCTTCTAAGCCTGAGCCATCCAAGAAGAAGAGGAAAACAATCAGAGGTACGAAGATGACTGTGCTAGCCAAAGGTCCACCTCGTGGGATTAGGGGAGAAGGATCGAACTCACCAAGGTCTCCGCCTACTAAAATCACTGCCGCTACTGCTGCTGTCCCCACCCCACATTCTTCGCTTGCAGTTTCTGTTGCCTCCCCACTTGCGGTGGACATTTTTGTCCACCTCGCATCCACCTCTCCGATCATGAAAATTATTCCAATGGATTCATCATCTGCCATGACTTTTCCAGTCTCCTCTTCCTCTATGTCTCCTTCCCTCTCCTCCATTTCCACTGCTACGATGCCTTCCCTTAGCCTCCTAGAGTCCTTTGTGAAATACATGCAAATTTTTCCATCGGAGCTCTCGAGGATACTTACTAATCCAATGGTTCAAGCTGCAATAGCTCAAGCTATGGCCCATGCTCTAGCTCCCCTTCCCCCTTTCGAACCACCAAAAATGAAAGCGACAATGCAAATATCAGATGAACTTGACTGACGACAACTAGAGGTTTCGGAGAGGCCAAAAGATGAAGAATTTGAGTACCATGAGCATCCACTGTTTGAACGTCAGGAGATAGATGAAGTAGCCTACAAGTCTTCTAATGAGAGTAGTGAGGATCTAGATGCTAAGCTAATCAAGGAGTCAAATGATCCCGAGCTTAATGCAGAATGGGGCAAGCAGCTTAAGGAGATTGAGGATAAGGAGGTCAAGGATCAACTTGCACGTGAAGAATAAATTTCTACTCCGAAGATTGAAGGCAGCAGGTCTCGAACTAAGGGGCATGGCCAAACCCCAGAACATGATGAGGAAGCATCCCTCCATGAAGATGAGCAAGAGAAGAATCCCGAGGAGCATGAATACAACCAAAACAAAGAAGAGAGGGATGCTAAAGAAGAAGATCCGCCCAAGGAGTAGTTGCACACCGAGTACCCCACTAAACATGAAATGCTCGAACAAGACCCCGATAAAGAAAAGGAGGATGTAGGAACTAAGGAGAAGGCTCTTGTTGTTAGAGCTATTGAGCTTGAGAAGGAAGACAACGGGAATCGAAGTGAACCACCTAAGGAAGATCCCCAAGTACCCGATTGGCTACAGAGGCAGCTAAAGCAAAAGACTCCTGCCTTAAAAGATCCTAAGGCAAGGCTGGGAGCCATTCTGGCCAAAGCAGAAATAAGCACCAGGAAGGAGAAGAAGCTAAAGATCAGATCAAAAGTGACCATGGATGCCTCAAGATCTAGGGAAGTATAGATAGCAACACCAGTGGTTGGAGAACAAGGGGTAATTTATAACGTCTCCACCATCGATTTGGGAGTGGCCACAGGGGAGCAAAAGGTCGATCACCTCCAGGAATCAGTTGCCATTGTGGTGCGCCTTATCCAACTAGATAAGGTTTCAAAGGAGGATCTCAAGGCACAAGTGGTGAATCTGACAACCTATATTCAGCAGTGGTCGTCCCCAGATGAGTAGCCCATGACATCATCGGCCCTGCCTCAGTTGCTATCTCAAGAACAAATCAACAAGTTAGAAAAGAGAAGGACCTTAGACAAGACTACAATAAACTAGTTCTGATAGGTCTTGGACATGGGAAACATAGGTATCAATTTGGCTATCTAGACAGTAAATAAGTTCCTAGAAGTGCAGAGAACCCTTGAGGGTACGAGGTAGATCTGTGAGGAGTTCGCTAGGAAGTACAAAGCTACCTATCCAAAGATTGAGGCCATACTCGTATTACCAAGCGATGTCTGGGAAAAGGACCTGGCCTTCAAAGATGATGACCACTAGTTTGTGGATGTATGGAAGTGAGATTTCAATCATAGAAGGAAAAGGCTGGAGCAGATCTTTGAATGAATAGCACAAGATATCGAATGGGCTAGGGATTCTAGAGAAGAGTGCACTCGGTACCTCAAGCTGGTGACGGGGTACGAGTTGCCCACCATCGAGATAAATCGTGAGAGCATAAAGCCCCACTTCTTAAGAAACATGGAAGATGGGATGTCAGCTAAAATCACCACAGACTTCATGAGTTTTGCAGCCTGAGCCTTCGCACAGTCAGAACTTTTCAAAGATAATGCTACCAAATATGAGGAAGACTAGAAAAAGCTTGTCAGTGATTCCCAGGAATGGAGCTACCAGGTGCTGCGATCGGATATCATGGAGATGGATAAGCTCTAGCCATTGATCCTGAACTTCGTAGAGTATGCAGCGTTAAAGAAGAGTGAAGGGAACCCTGTCATCGACGAAGAATTCCTCAAAGAATAGCTACAGAAAAGGGAAAATAACTAAAAGACGAAATTGCTACAGTGCTGTCACTAGATGAAAAAATAGCGAAAAGACAAGAAATGATTTATAAATGTAATATATTTAGGGGTGGGTGAAACCCTAGTGTAAAGTGAATCCTGGCCACACAATAGAATCGAATCTTGGCCACTCATTTTTCTTTTTGAAAACTATAAATAGGGCTCTCCTCCTCTCATTTTAAGAGAGTTGAGTTCTTGTAAAGACATGCTACATAAATTATAATAAAAAATAGTCATTTTCTGGTGTATTTCTAGGTTTTCTCCACATGTTTCATGATTCTTCTCCCTTTAGTTAAAACTTTGCTTCAAGTTACTTTGTTGTTCTAATACCCTTTGATTAGTTTTGGTAGATTTAGTATGTTGTCTTTGGTTTTGAAGATTGTTGTTGTGTGTATGCTTCCCTTGTCCATACTTTTGGTCATTTATTGATGGTAAATGACTGTGTAAAGTTAGCCTGGACTATAATTTCATTATTGCTCCTAAAACTTTGTCTTTGTTTACATCTACATGGTAAATGAATAATGAATATCTGTAGTCCTTAGAAGATAGCATAGATTTCATGACATTGTGAGAATTCAGATTTAGTGAAATCCTATTTAAGGGAACTGTCCACAGTAGGAGCCTCCATGATCACTATTCATCAGTAGTTGCAGGTCCAGGAATCATCCTTCTTTCTTGCCCTTTTTAATGTTTTTTAAGAAACAATTTGTACTAAGGCTCAATGCACGTTGTAAATCCAAATCTAACAAAACAACAGAGTCCAAGACTATTGTTTGAGTCTACAGTGAAGTACAGTAATCTCATATCCAAAGAACTTTGTTTGTTGACCCAATTCTCCTATAGCTTTAACCACATAAGATCGCCTTGAGATTCCAGAAAAATCACATTAAACAACTAATATATTCCAAGCATCGTCATGGCCTGACATCCGAGAGACCTTGGGATAGTGTTCTGCAATTTGATTGTGGAAGATTTTCTTTCAAGAGAGGTGATGCACCTATGCATTACTAGTGTTGAGAAGTGCATAAAAACACCATCAACAATATCCAAAACCAACTGTGCCAAGGAAAAATAGTGCATCATTAGCCAAGTGCATCACCCGATGTAAAATACAACACCAATGCTCCCTCAAATGGAGTGGGTGAAGAACCTCCTACACTCAGAATGTGCACCACATCAAAATTTTATGAAAAATGACATAAATTAAAAAATCAAAATCCTCCTAAAGCAAAGGTGAGTTAGTTTTAGCAAAGGAAATGCTCTGCCTTTTAGCCAAAGAAATGCAAAACTCAATAGTAGCACTCTTCTACAAAGGAAAGTTGACATTTGAGGGTGGCACCAGACCATTTACACTCGTGCGACGCTTTGCATCAAAGGTGAGTCAGCATTTTTGCATGACACTAAACCCATCCTAGGTTGCATGACACACTCTTGCAAAGACGATTCATCATTCTATGTGCGACTCTGGACCCAAACCAAGTTGTGTGATGCTATACCACATAGGTGACACTCCAGTGTCAAAAGAAACACTAACCAGAGAAAACATGACTTTTAAAGGGACACTTTTGATCGACCTAATTGAACCCTAATAAATGCATCAAAAACATGAAAAACAAGACAAGTTTTGATTTGTGTATCGGGGGTCCTGGGTCTGGAGATCATCAGAACTCGCAAATCCACTCCATTCAATGTTTGGAAAGCACATGCTCACCCATTTTGTCAGCAATTCAGAGAAAAATTATAAGTTAACTCTAAAGAAAAATAAACAAATGATTTGAAAATGACCTAAAACCACCTATTTAAGCTTGAAAATTAGGGTTTTTGAGGGGGAAATTAGGGTTTTTGATCCCGTTTATCTATTTTTTGCACTTTGAGGGCTATTATGATCATTGTTTTGATGTCTTGAGCCTATTTCTACATCTTGTAGCCTATTTTTCTATGCTTGAACCATTGTTGAATTTGTATCGCAATCTCAACCCAAAATTTGAAATTTTTGCCTAATCTATCAAGGGGGGTAGTGTAGCAGTGTAATTCCTTTTGTTGGGGCAACAATGGGGCATCTAAAAAAAAAATTGATCTTGGTAGCATCAGTATTTGAACCAATGCAATAGTTACATTGCTTCAAAGAGGGGAAAAATGTAGACACTTAAATAGTCCTGATTGATATTATGCATCTGATTTTGATTAACTAACATCACTTCCTCCTAGATCACTTCTCTCCTAACCAATTAATTAAAAAATCTTTATTATTTAGTTAAATTCATCAACTTCTACTATTAATCAAATAATTAACCTTATCAAATTAATTCATCCTCTCTTGACTAATGCTCACCACATTTAGTTAAATAAAATGATTTATTTAATTAAGGTCCCAATGTCCTCTCATTTGATTAAATCAATCTAACTATTTAAAGAAAAATCATAATTTTCCTAACCCACTCAACTTAATTAATTATGAATTGATTAACTTTAATCTCCTTATAATCATCATTACTCATTTCTCTAGATTTTAACCTCACCAAGGTTGAACAAACCGATGCTCAACTAGCCAAGTTGCACATGAAAATCATTTATTTTAATTAACTAAATAACCTTTTTTCCTCACAAAGGCATATTGTTTGGAATATTCCCTTCAACCAACCATTCATAAATTTCCCTTTAAAAGGCTTTTAAATCCTCTTACAAGGTCTTAAATACCTCTTATAAAGAAATTTAATTGTAGTTACATGCCATCTTGTCCCTCTTACATCTCAACCATATGACTTCAATTATGTTACATTCTTTCACAAATCCATCTACTAGCCTTAACTCTTCACATTATTCCATACACATCCCCATGGATTTCAATAGCCTTGTGACAAGTGTCATGTTACCAATTTTTCACTACAACTCAATTGGTGGAGTTGATTAAATTTTGTTATATCTTAAAGTGGAAGTACAATTATTTTTGCATCTGCTAAAGTGATATTTGCACTACATTTATCAAATATCAGTTATGCATTGTTTGAGAGAACATAGTACAAAGTCATTTCTCAATAATTACTAAACAAATGAAGTACAAGATGATTATACAAATGATGAAGCATTTATTTCATGACATTGTTACATTTCAGATTTCATTTGATTGCGAGAATAAAAATGACAGTTCAAATTTGCATTTTTATGCATTTCTTTTTAGAATGAAAAGTATAAGGATAAATGAAAAGATCCACACAAGCCACAGTTTTAGTTGGTTCCATTCATTACAAGAAAGGAAATATACAATTGAAATAAAGTGACAAATAGCATAGGACATATCTATCATTGCCTAAGTTGCTCACTCCATTTTGTTTCTGCTCCTTACTGTATCTGCGAAAGATTGAGAAGGGTGTCAATTAAGAGCTGGAGATTGAACTATACTACATGCCCTACTAATAGAAATATAGTTCAATCCTTGGGATGCATAGAATCAATTATAAGAAAAGTGCAAAAACATGAGCTGAAAGAGTAAATGTCATGATATTTATTGTTTTTTGCTAACATTCTTTGTTTCCTATGTAGGTATAGGAAAAGTCACGAAGCTGATTATTTTCTGAAGACATAGAGCAAGTGGGTTCAAATGGGCTCCCACAAGGGTAGAGCTCAGCATGCTATCCCTTAAATTTAAAAGTGGGTTGAGAAAGAAGTATAATTACCATGCTCATCTGAGCTATCCAACTGAAGGAGTAAATCATAATTGTAATCATCAAAGCAATTAAGTGTATTGTTCATTCATAACTTATAGGTCTACGTGATAAATTAGAATTATAGATGAACAATGGATTTAGCTGATTCAATATAGATGGAAACTATCATTTTGCATTCTGGAAGGTTTAAATATTGCTTCCATAGTGTCGTTTTGTTGCTTTAAGTCTGTTCACATTGGATGATGTCTCATATTATTCTACTTTAGAGTAGGAGTGTTCTATCTCTAAATTGTGATAGTGAACAGGTATACATATGCCTTAACAATGAAGCAATAATGAGTAATAAGACATGGAGTTTCAGTATTGTTTTATCTTATTGAAGTGACTGAACTGAGAATGCTTACTATTTTTTGGAGGCATTCAAGTTGTGATATAAAGGTGTTGCTATAGGAATGATAGAGCAAAAGGAGAGTAATTTTTTACATGAGCAACAATAGAGCAGTTAGTGTTGGTTTCTGTCAAGGGTTATTATGTATGAGCTTATTCAGAAATAACATGGTGATAACAAGTAATGGAAGTACAAGTGACAAAGGAATCCTCCTATTTACAGTATTGAAAAATGAAGAAGTAGTTCAAGAGGTCAAGAGAGCTACAAGCTGGTGAGAATGTTGTTTTAAAATAGAAGGAAACTTTTTGCATTATTTCATAAAATGATTAAATTACATAGGTTTTAGCATGATGTGGGTTTCAAATGCAGTTTTGTTCTTGTTTTAGTGAGCTACATGAGAATTTTTACAAGAAAGCAAGTGTTTTAAAGATGCCATGTTGGGTTTGAATTCAAATACAAATTTACTCTTACACCCACATGGGGTTTCTATTAAAAATATAGATTTACCATATTTTTCAGCATACCCAAATGAGGTTTTGTTTTCAAAATGCATATTTATTCAAAATAATGAATACCCACAAGGGGTTTTCTACAGGAAAAACAAGATAAGCAATTTCTTTCATTTCCAGCATACCCATATGGGGAATTTTTACAAAAATGCAGAAATACATAATGGGTCGAGCCCATTTATGGACGGTTTCATTTCGAGTTTCCTATAGCATCAAAATCTGAAGAACAATAAAGAAAAATGCAGAGGGATTTTTATTCAAAGAAAACCAGAGTGAAATAAACATGGTGTGGCCTGTTATTTTCTTAAATACAAACAACAATTACTCGCTTCCATTTTTTTTTTTAAATGTTTTATGATAGGAAAGAGAAATACAAAAATAACTATGAAGGATTAGCTTACCAAGTGGTGGCCATTGGAAAAAAGGAAGTGGCGCGCCCAACTCTCTCAAAGCTTTCAAACAAGGCGCAAGCTCTCTCATCAATGGTGACAAGAGAGATAGAGCAAGAACAAAAGGAATGAACATTCAAAAATCAGAAAATGATACATGAGGAAGTTGCAGCCTTAATGGTTATTTGATCTCAAAAGACAGTGAATGAAGCCACAAAATGCTATGAAATCGACTTACCATGAGCAAACAGCAAGGAGTCGACCAAGATCTGAAGAATAAGTGTGAAGTTTCAAGTTCCAAATGAGAACCCTAATGGCGGTGATGCCTCTCCTAGGTAGCCTTTATTTCCAAAGTGATAAATGCAAATGAAGTGCTTTAGGGTTTTTTTTCTTGTTTTGATCAAGCTTGACCAAGTTCAAATTAGGGTTAATGATTTTTCCATTTGAGTGGAGAAATTCGAACTTAGGATTTTTTTAGTTTTTGCATTTTTAAATGAATGCCTTAGGATTTATTCATGGTGACCTTTTCTCATATTTAGGTTGACCACTTTCCAAAGCTTCAATAGATATCATTTTCCTAATTTTGAGATAGGCATTTATTTATTTTTGCTAGGTCTTTAGAAACCTTAGGGTTTTGGTTATTATTGATGCCTTGTCTTAGAAAAGAATAAAACATTCATGGATAGGACTTAGGCTTTATTTTTAGATTGATTCTAAAGAAATCAATCAGGCATCATTATAATTTTTTAATTGATTTTATAGAAATAAATTATGATGAGAGGATAATGTGTATTATTTTTATGATTTTTTATAAGAAAATCAAACATTGTAAATGGAGTAATAAGGTGATGCTTTGTAAAAGAGTTTCTATCTTTATTTGCAAAACTAAAGCAATTGTAAAGCTGCATGATGTAAAGCCAAAGAATAAAGAAATATCTTATAAATTGTTTTATTTCTCTGTTAATTATAGTAGATTTGTGAGTGATCTCTCTTTTTTTCGGATTTTCACTTCTTGGAGGAGAGATAAGGTGTTTTATTTGCTTTAAAAGAAAATCATGCCTATTTTTAGGAGCTTTTCAGTATGTACATGTAAAAAGTGAGACTTTTCCACTTTTGTGCCAACTTCTTAGGCATTTTTTGTTGGCTTTCCTAGAGGTTTTTCTTTGAGCTCGGATTATGGTTTAGTGGTATATCTTAGAGAAAAACTTAGTGTTTTTCTAGTCCAAATTATTGTTTCTTGCTCTAATACACATTCTCAGAGCTTGAAAACTTTTTGTACTCAGTTTCAAACTTTGGCATACTCTTTTAGTTTCAATAAAGTAGCAGAGTTTTTCTTCTCATATTTTTCTCATTTCATAAGAAATTTGATGTCTTTGTGATTTAACTCGAATCCTTTTATGTCTTGTTGTTGTGGGATTGTGTTCAAAATTGCATAGTTTGAGATTGTGTGTTGTATTTAGTTTATATATCTTCATGCAAATTACTAATGAAATTATGCGCCAAATGAGAATGTGAGAGTTATTGTGATAGAGAGATTGTTGTGAGTGGTGTTGTTTGAATCTCATAAGCTATAATAAATCATCCATTAGATTAAGTTATCTTTTCAGTCATCTTTCTACCCTTTTCCCCAGAAGATCACTTAGAATATGATTCATCATTTAGAGAACTAGCTCACTCTAGAGATTCCCTTTTCACATAAATCACCCACATCTGAAAAGGGTTTCCATATTTCAAGAGATAATTTGATTTCTACAAATCTAACAAGGGTGCATATTTGATTGATAATAATTTTTGGCATGCTCGGTGGGACTCTGAAAATCAATTTCAAAGAAGTTTTAATAGTTTTAAAGTTGCTATTTGGTGTATGTAGCAAGTTTCTCAGCCTTTTGGAGGCATTTTTTCAATATACCTGGTGACTCCAATTTTGATTTTACAAGCAGACTTAGTGCGGCCTGTGCATAAGAAAAATACAAACAAGATCCAGTTCAATACCTTTTGAGTACCTGTAGCTATCCCCACCATGAAGGAGAGGAAAAACAACAAAAAGGCTTTTTGATACACTAGGGAGGTCAGCATCAACACCTCTAGTTCTAAATTCTATAGTCTTATCACGAGGAAGTCCCATTTCTATGACACAAGCACCACTGATGGCAATACTGCATGCCTTTGTACCTTTTAATGGGGGAATCCCATTAAACATTGCACACTATGATGATATCCCATCAACAGCTTTCATAAGTCTACCTTTTTTTACTAGAGAAGAACAAACTATAGCCATCGAACACATTCATGATGTGGCCACCTTGTGTTTAGTTCACGACATTACCCAAGAAAATGTAGCACTAAGACTCTTCATTGTATCACTCAAAGGAAAGGCTCTACAATGGTTTAGAGGCCTCGCAACATGGGATGCATTAGGTGATGGTTTGTATCAATATTTTGTTGATAAATCAGATCATGCATCCTTGTTGGAGCAGTTGAGCATGATCAAAAGAGCCCCGCATGAGCACTTGGCTAATTTCAACTATCAATTTCAAAGAACTTGGGATAGAATCCCTGCAACAGTAAAGCCTTTACTAGCTCATTCCTTTCTTTATTTATTAAAAGCCTTAAATAGAAAAATTTCAGTTATGACTCAAACTATGGGTGGGCACACACTCCCTAACGCTTATGAAATCACCATTAGAGTCGAGAACTGTCTCATTCAAGCTGGGGAAATTTCCCCTAGGCCTCCCATGCCTCTATTTCAAGATATTTAAATGTCTGCATTTGCATCTTTGTCTCCCTTAGCTATTGTTCATGTTGTCTTAGAAATAGGTTATAAGACAACAACCCAAGAAATTGTTGCTCTAGCCCAAAACCAAGAGTTTCAAGAAATAAAGAGCATACTAAAAAACTTTGGGAATGACCTGGTTAGCATTAAGAAGCAGGTTGGCCAAGAACATAACCCATATCAAGCCTCATACTAGTAAAATCAATAGAATAGGTCAACTTTTTAGAATGATTACCAGGACCAAAATAATTTTTTTAATCCTAGACCTTTTCAACCTACAACCCAAATGCTACCAGTTTGTCAAAGGAACTCATGCCACTAAATAACCTTGCCCAAGATTTTTACTGGTGCTATCCATGCAATCAGCCCCATAACCAGTCAACATGTGCTAATGACATGAGAAATCAGGTCTTAATGGTCCAAAATAGTTATGCAGGTTTAGAAAGTGTTCCAAGTCAAAATTTGGAACAACAAGAAAGCTTCGAGGTTTCTTGTCCAAACTAGCAGAGTTCTTATTTTTGTGGCATGAATAGTCAGGAATAGCAAGATTCTCTTGTTTCAGCCAAAACTAGATCGAAAAAATGAGCCATGGACTTGGGGCAACATGCTGGAAATTCATAGTAGCAACCTACAAAAGACAAACAACCTATTTTTGCATCTAATACTAATGTTGTGGTGCAACCTAAGGTGCAGATTCTGCAAAGAGGCCAAGAAATTCCTGGAAAAGAGTAGTCAAAAATGTAACCACAACCTTTACAGAAAGGAAGCGATGCTGCTATCACAAAAAACTAGCAAAAGGTAACTCATGTTTCTTTCAACGTGGTTAAACATCTTAAGAAAGCTACCGTCAATATTTCAGTTATGGATGCATTGCATATTTCAGGTCAAAAGAGTTTGTTGTAGGATGCTTTAGCAGAGCTATTTCTGTTTCTGATAATAATGAGAGGAATGCCAAAGTTGTGCTCACAAACAGCTTAGAAGTCAAGGGTGAGAAAAAAAATAAAGGGGTAAAGAATCCTCCGTTTTATTTGAGTTTGATCATTGGAGATAAATTAGTGCATAATTGTATGGTTGATTCTGGTGCAAGTAGCTTCCTTATGCCTAAAAGCTTAGTAGATGCATTAGGTCTTGTTTATGAACCCAATTCTCAAAAAGGTGTAGTTTAGTTGGATGGGTCTACTATTGAGACTATTGGTATAGTAAAAAAATTAGCTCTTACTTTGCATGCATCCCTTGGTTTTGCAATCCATCAAGATATACATGTTCTTGATTTGCCACCTCACTTTTCCATTTGCCTCTCAAGGGATTTCACAGCTAAGTTGGGGGCTTCTTGTCTTTTGATTGGTCTCATCTATTTTTTAGAACAAGGTATGGTACAAAAGTAACCATCAAGTCTAAGCCTTTAGCCAAAGACCATATCAAACCATACGTCTCAAGCCCCATAAACGCTAACCTCTACATCACTCCTATACTAGAGGAGAAAACCATGACCTTAGACCATAGCACCCATGTAGAAATTATAAATCTAGATGAATGGGCAGCCAAAGATCATGAGCTTGATCCTTTCCACCACACAAATGAGATAGGATTAGAGGTTTATATGATTCATGAACCTGATTTTTATATGCCTAATCTGATTAAAAAGGAAGGACAACCTACAAAGAAGGAAAATGAACTTTGAAAGCTTTATTTTGATGGCTCAAGGAGCATTATAAGTTTTGGTGGTGGAGCCCTGCTGATTTCACCAGAAGGAGATAAATATTATTCAACTTTCAGGTTTTCATTTAGCTGCACAAATAATACAGTTGAATATGAAGCACTTGTGCATGGCCTAGAATGGGCCCGAAAGAGAGGTATTAAATGCTTGTGTGTTTATGGTGATTCTGAATTGATAGTGAATCAAGTTAAAAATCTGAATTATGTAAAGAATGATTCACTTAAAAAATACAAGCATCATGTATGGGATTTGATTGAATATTTTGATGCTTTCAATATATTTTTAGTTCTTAGAAATGAGAATAAGCATGCAGATAGGCTCGTTGCCATAGGAGCCCAATTTGATATTTCAAACGAAATTCATAAAGTAGAGGCACATCAATATGTTAAGATTATAGTCAGACCTTCTGTACCTGACAATAATGTGAGTTGGTAGGTTTTTGATAGCGATAAGAAGATTGTAAGCTTCTTAATTGTTGAAGCTGAATTCACTGATGGTAATCAGCAAAAGTGGCAACAACAATATGATAATTAGATTGTTCAACTAAAGAAAAACAAGATGCCAAAGGGGTTGGTAGCCTTGGAATCTATTTTCAACTCAGATGACCAGGTACAAAAAGATAAATGTAGCATGACTATTAAGGAAGAACACTATGAGGTGATTGAGATTTTCAAAGGTAAACTTCTTAAGTTGGGAAAGGTATGTAATAAAGAGGAACAACAAGCTTTTATTCTATTATGTCAAGAGTTTAGTGATGTATTTTCTTGAGAATACAAAGATCTGAAAGGTTTTGATCTAGAGCTAGCCCAACATATTTCTGAACTAGAACCTGATGTTAAGCCTGTAAGGTAGAAACAAAGACCTCTTAACCCCAAACTAGAGCACCTTATGAAGGCTGAACTGAATAAGTTAGTTGAGAGTGGTATTATTTTTCCTATCAAGCATGCTTCTTGGATGTCTAATTTAGTTCCAGTTAGGAAGAAAAGTGGGGAAATCAGATTGTGTGTCGATTTTCAAGATTTAAATAAAGCATCACTAAAGGATCACTATCCACTCCCTTCCATGGAGCATATTTTACAAGTAGTTTCTAGTTCCAATAGATTTTCTTTGTTGGATGGGTATTTAGGTTATAACTAGATTTTGGTCAAATAGGAGGATCAGTTCAAAACAATGTTTACAATTAAATGGGGCACCATGGTCAATAAAAAGATGCCTTTCAACTTATCCAACGTTGGAGCAACATTTCAGCGAGAAATGGACATGGCCTTTCATGGCCTCATGAATAAGTTTGTTCTAGTATATTTAGATGATATTACTATTTTTTCTAGAAATGCTAAAGAACATTTTGAGCATTTAAAATAGATTTTTCAAAGGTGCAGAGAGTTTGGAGTATCTCTAAGTCTGAAAAAATGTATTTTTTTTGTGCACAAAGGTAAACTCCTTGGACACATTGTTTCAAAACAAGGTATTTCTATAGATCCTGAGTGAGTTTCTGCTATTCTTGAATTACCATTACCAGCCCACAAGAAATGCTTATAAATATTTCTTGGAAGAATAAATTTTGTAAGGAGATTCATACCTAACATTACAGGTTTTTTGCAACCTCTCACTGCTATGCTAAAAAAAAAAATGTGCCTTTTAGTTGGACCAAGGAAGGTAAGAGGACCTTTGAGTAGATAAAAGAAGCCCTTGTAGTTGCTCCTACTCTCATTAATCCAAATTATGATAGAGGTTTTATTCTTTATGCGTTTGGAGGAGTTGAGACCTTTTCTGCTATGTTGTGCCAACAAAATGATGAAGGTTTGGAATAGCCTGTGGTATTTTTTAGCCAGGTATTACTTGATTATGAGGTGAAGTATTATTTCATTGAAAATCATGTTTCTTCTATTGTGAGAAGCCTCAAAAAGTTCAGGCATATGTTGCCAAATAACATAATTCATTTATTAGTTGCACATTCAATAGTTAAGGACTTCTTGCTTAACCGTGAAATTAATGATAAGCATGTCAGCTTGATAACCAAGGTTATGGAGTTTGATATTGATATTAAAATAACCAAGCTTGTCAGAGGCAAGGGTTTGTGTGAACAAATTGTAGAAAACATAGAGGACAATAGCTTAAAAGAAGCTGAAAATGTTGGTACAGTGCTAAACAATGATAATGTAGTTGATGTTCCAGTTCTTGCTGCTAGCTAGGTGCAGAAAATGATGCATTATTTGAAAATTGGTGAGTGTCTCAAAGATTTAGATAGAGAAAAAAAGAGGTATTACAGATTACATTCCATAACTTTTGCAATTATTGATGGCATTATTTATAGGAGAGATTTTCAAGGTGTTTTGTTAAGATGCATTCAACCTGATCAAGTTGATAGGCTATTAGAAAAAAATCATGATGGGCCTTTAGGAGGCCACTTTGTTGCAAGAAAAACAACCTTGAAAATTATGTGGGCTGGTTATTATTGGCTAGATCTGTTCAAGGATGCTATTGCTTGGGTCCAGAAAAGTGAAAAGTGTTCCTTGTTTTATGGAAAACAAAGGCTTGCGGCGCTGCCCCTGCATCTTATTCAGGTGGAGCAACCATTTTCCAAGTGGGGTTTAGACTTCATTGGACCTATCAACCCACCTTCAAGTGTGGGTCATAATCGGATTCTTACTGCAATGGATTAATTTACTAAGTGGACCAAAGTTGTTGCTTTGAAAGAAGCAAATGAGACTTCTGTGTTTAATTTCTATCAAGACTTTTTGTCAAGATTTGGTACTCCGGATTCCATAATTTTTGACAATGGTTTGGCTTTCATCAGTTTAAGGACTTTTGATCGGTCAGTTAGAAATAAAATTTATTTGAATACATCTTCTAACTATTATCCGTAGGGTAATGGGCAGATAGAATCTACAAATAAGAATCTGATCTGGATAATCAAGAAGATAGTTGAGGACAATCAACGTACATGGAATGAAAAGCTTAAGTTAGCTCTTTGGGCTGATAGGGTGACTCTTAAAAGAGCCACTGGTTGTTCACCTTATGTAGTTTATTATGGAAAAGAAGCTAAGTTACCTATTTCTATTGAATTACCTACTCTGAATTTTGTTAAAGAGTTGGAATTGCTAAATGAATAGCCTCTTGAAGTAAGATTTGCACAGCTGGTAGAAATCAAAGAGACCAAAAAGGATGCATTTAGACAACTTGAGATACATCAAGCTCAGATGAAGAGCTCTTTTCATAAAAGGGCTAGACCACATGAATTCATTATTGGTGATATTTTCTTTAAGTGGAATGAATATAAGAATAAACCTAGATGACATTCCAAATTTGATGCAATTTGGAATAGGCCTTATGTGATCACAAAGTGCAAGGAGCATAATGCTTTCAAACTTTCTAAGTTGCCTAGAGAGGTGTTGTCTATCCTAGTTAATGGGATCCACCTCAAACATTTCCTTTGAGATAAGTTCTATTTTGTAAATAAGTAGAGTAGTTGCTGCAATAAGTGCTTTAAGACATTTCTTTTCAGTTTTCCTACTTTCCCTAAGTGTTGTTGCACATGTTTTAGTTGGCCATCAGGGCTTGTTAGTTTTCTTTCAACATTATTTTATTTTTTGTTGTTATTGTTTGGAGTATTGCTATTCAGATTTTTGAGTTTCCTAGAAGGGGAAGATTTGACTCCGCGTCCAATGGAGTGTTATAGGCAACTAGTCTAATGCTTAGCTGGCAATCATCTAGCATAAATTGCCAAAATGTTCCCAATTTATTACTAAAGCTCAATTGGTCGAGTTGATTAAAGTTTGTTATATCTTAAAGTGGAAGTATAGTAATTTTTGTGTGCTAAAGTGCTATTTGCACTACATTTGTCAAATATCAAGTATCAGTTATGCATATTTGAGAGAATAGAGTACAGATTCATTGCTCAATAATTATAGAACAAATGAAGTACACGATGATTATACAAATGATTAAGCATTTATTGCTTTCATTTATTTCATGAAATTGTTACATTTCATATTTCATTTGATTGCAAGAATAAAAATGATAGTTCAAATTCACATTTTTATGCATTTCTTTTCAGAATGAAAAATAGGAGAAATTTAAAGATCCACACAAGTTGTGGTTTTAGCTGGTTCCATTCATTAAAAGAAATGAAATATACAAATGAAAGAAAGTGACAAATAGCATAGGACATATTCGTCATTGCCTGAGTTGGTCTTTAGTTGATTCCTTGTTTCTTGCTCCATTCTATTTCCGCTCTTTACTATATCTGCAAAAGATTGAGAACGGTGTCAATTAAGAGCTCGGGCTTGAACTATACTACATGCCCTACTAAAAAAAATATAGTTCAATCCTTGGGATTCATAGAATCAATTGAAAGAAAAGTGCAAGAAATTGAGCTAAAAGAGTAAATGTCATGATATTTATTGTTTTTTGCTAACATTGTTCATTTCCTATGGAGGTATAGGAAAAGTCACGAAGCTGATTATTTTCTAAAGACATAGAGCATGTGGGGAAAAGTCACGAAGCTGATTAAATTTACAAGTGGGTTGAGAAAGAAGTATAACTACCATGCTCATTTGAGCTATCCAACTGAAGGAGTAAAAAAAAATTGTAATCATCAAATAAACTAAGTGTATTGTTCATTCATAACTTACAAGTCTAAGTGATAAATGAAAATTACAGATGAACAATGGATTTAACTGATTCAATACAGCTAAAAACTATGAGTTTGCATTTTGGAAGGTTTAAATATTGCTTCCATAGTGTCGTTTTGTTGCTTTAAGTCTGTTCACATTGGATGATGTCTCATATTATTCTACTTTGGAGCAAGAGTGTTCTATCTCTAAATTGTGATAGTGAACAGGCATACATATGCCTTGGCAATGAAGCAATAATGAGTAATAAGACATGGAGTTTCAGTATTGATTTATCTTATTGAAGTGACTAAACTGAGAATGCTTATTGTTTTCTAGAGGCATTCAAGTTGTGATATAAAGGTGTTGCTATAGGAATGATAGAGCAAAAGGAGAGTAATGTTTTACATGAGAAACAATAGAGCAGTTAGTGCTGGTTTCTGTCAAGGGGTATTATGTATGAGCTTATTCAGAAATAACATGGTGATAGAAAGTAATGGAAGTACAAGTGATAGATGAATCCTCCTGTTTACAGTTTTGAACAATGCAAAAGTAGTTCAAGAGGCAAAGAGAGCTACAAGCTGGTGAGAATGTTGTTTTAAAATAGAAGGTAACTTGCTACATTATTTCATAAAATGATTAAATTACACAAGTTTCAGCATGATGTGGGTTTCAAATGTAGTTTTATTCTTGTTCTAGTGAGCTACATGATAATGTTGATAGGAAAGAAAGTGTTTTAAAGATGCCATGTTGGGTTTGAATTCAAATAAATAGTTACTCTTACACCCATATGGGGCTTTAATTAAAAATATAGATTTACCATATTTTCTAGCATACCCATATGAGGGTTTGTTTTAAAAATGCATATTTATTCAAAATAATGAATACCCACAAGGGGTTTTCTATGGGAAAAACAAGATAAGTAATTTCTTTCATTTCTAGCGTACCCACATGGGGATTTTTTACAAAAATGCAGAAATACATAATGTGTCAAGCCCATTTATGAAGGGTTTCATTTTGAGTTTCCTGTAACATCAAAATCTGAAGAACAATAAAGAAAAATGTAGAGGGATGTTTATTCAAAGAAAACCAAAGTGAAATACACATGGGGTGGCCTGCTTGGCCTATATTTTTTTTAAATACAAACAACAATTACTCACTTGCATTTGTGTTGTTAAATGCTTTATGGCATGAAAGAGAAATACAAAAATAACTATGGAGGAGTAGCTTACCAAGTGGCAACCAGTAGAGAAAAGGAAGTGGCATGGCCAACTCTCTCAGAGCTGTCAAACAAGGCTCAAGCTCTCTCGTCAATGGCAGCCAAAGAGATAGAGCAAACACAAAGAGAATGAACATTCAAAAATCAGAAAATGATACATGAGCAAGTCGCAACTTTAATTGTTGTTTGACCTCAAAATATAGTGAATGAAGCTACAAAATGCTATGAAATCGACTTACCATGAGCAAACAACAAGAAGTCGACCAAGATCTGAAGAATAAGTGTAAAGTTTCAAGCTCCAAATGGGAACCCTAATGGTCAAGGTGCCTTTCCCAGGCAACCATTCTTTCCAAAGTGACAAATGCAAATGAAGTGCCTTAGGGTTTTTTTCTTGTTTTGATCAAGCTTGACCAAGTTCGAATTAGGGTTAATGATTTTTCCATTTGAGTGGAGAAATTAGAACTTAGGATTTTTAGTGTTTTCATTTTTAAATTAATGCCTTGGGATTTATTCATGGTGACCTATTCTCATATTTAGGTCTACCACTTTTCAAATCTTCAATAGATATCATTTTCCTATGTTTGAGATAGGCATTTATTTATTTTTGCTAGGTCTTTAGAAACCTTAGGGTTTTGATTATTATTGATGCCTTGTCTTAGGAAAGAATAAAATATTCATGGATAGGACTTAGGTTTTATTTTTAGATTTATTTTATAGAAATCAATCAGGCATCTTTATCTTTTTAATTGATTTTATAGAAATCAATTATGATGAGAGGATAATATGTATTATTTTTATGATTTTTTATAAGAAAATCAAACATTGTAAATGGAGTAATAAGGCGATGCTTTGTAAAAGAGTTTTTATCTTTATTTGAAAAAATAAAGCAATTGTAAAGCTACATGATGTGAAGCCAAAGAATAAAGCAA
Source organism: Sequoiadendron giganteum (assembly GCA_007115665.2). Classification (NCBI taxonomy): domain Eukaryota; kingdom Viridiplantae; phylum Streptophyta; class Pinopsida; order Cupressales; family Cupressaceae; genus Sequoiadendron; species Sequoiadendron giganteum. The sequence goes on along the minus strand of CM021107.1, from coordinate 554,114,085 downwards.
TATCTTATAAATTGTTTTATTTCTTTGCTATTTTTAGCAGATTTGTGAGTGATCTCTCTTTTGTTCGGATTTGAGCTTCTTGGTGTAGAGAGAAGGTGTTTTCTTTGCTTTAAAAGAAAAAAAGGCCTATTTTTAGGAGCTTTTCAGTATGTATATGCAAAAACTGAGACTATTCCACTTTTGTGCCAACTTCTTGGGTAGTTTTTGATGGCTTTCCTGGAGATTTTTCTTAAAGCTTAGATTAGGGTTTAGTGGTATATCTTAGAGAAAAACTTAGTGTTTTTCTCATCCAAATTATTGTTTCTTGCTCTAGTACACAACTTAGTGTTTTTCTCATCCAAATTATTGTTTCTTGCTCTAGTACACATTCTAAGAGCTTGAAAACTTTTAGTACTCAGTTTTAGACTTTGGCATACTCCTTTAGTTTCAATAAAGTAGTAGAGTTTTTCTTCTCATATTTTTGTCTCATTTCATAATAAGCAATTTTATGTCTTTGTGATTCAACTTGAATCCTTTTATGTCTTGTTGTTGTGAGATTGTTTTTAGGATTGCATAGTTCTAGGTTATGTGTTGTATTTAGTTTATAGATCTTCATGCAAATTACTAATGAAATTATGTGCCAAATGAGATTGTGAGAGTTATTGTGATAGAGAGATTGTTGTGAGTGGTGTTGTTTGAATCTCATAAGTTCTGATAAATCATCCATTAGATTTAAGTTATCTTTTTAGTCATCTTTCTGCCATTTTTCCCAGAAGATCACTTAGAATAGGATTCATCATTCGGAGAACCAGGTTAGTCTGGAGATTCCCTTTTCGCATAAATAACCCACATCTGAAAAGGGTTTCCATGTTTTAACAGATAGTTTGATTTCTACAAATATAACAAGGGTGCATATTTGATTGATAACATGTCACAATGCTATTGGCCTCCATTTTATTCCCACATCTTCCAGTTTCACTCATTCTTCAACCCTTGAGTCCTATAAATAGATGAATTCTCCATTGAATATGTATCCATAATCTCATGCAATTTTACTATAGGCATATTCATCGATAGAAATAACTCATTTTCATGTTATTTTAGCTTGGTTTTACTATAATTTTGCATCATCTACACATCAAAGGTACTAGGAAAGGGTCACTTTCCACATCAAAGTGACACCAATACCCTATGGGATTGAGGTTTGATCATTTTAGATTGGTTTGCATTCTTTTATTGGTGTTATTTCATGTTTTCTTCATGTTTTCTTATCTTGGTTTGATCAAGAATTTAATAGGGGGTGATTTTTGTTCTTATTTGAATGACTAACATTGTTTGTGTTGTCTTTGATTCGCTTGGTGCAGATTATCATCAGCAAAAAGTAAGCTCACAATGTTGAATTTCTCAAAAAGAATAACTATCTTGGGAGAAAGTGAGTTCAAGATGTTGAATTGCTCAGAAAGAATATATCCATGATAGGGGGAGAAAGAGCTGAATTGAGGAAATGCTAAATCTAGAGAAGATGAATGTTGAATTGCTAAGAAATTTCATAACTATATTTTCTTTCTTTTTCTTAAATGTCATATCTTTCATAGGGGAAGTAATTGGGATAGCACATGAATCATTCAGACTTATTCATTTTGTTACTCTAGTGTGTGTCTTGGTGGTCCTGACATTTTGTTATTTTCCATCAATAACAAAGGGGGAGATTGTTGATAATAGGTTGTCATTGATGTCAAACTGATTTCAGTAGGACATTATGTCTGATAGTGGTTATCAAAGGGTATTAAGGCTATCAAATGTGAAGGTTATTAAAAATGAAGAAAGGTTGTACGAGTACAAGTATTGATAGAATTTTTAAGGTTTTGATAGTGTGTTGTTTTATAGTGTGTAGGTTGTTGAATCTATCATATCTTGTATCATGTTAGTTGTGGTGTGACTACATTCAAATAGTTCATGTATTAATTATACCATGTTGGCTATGTAGTCAAAAATCTATGTGTTGGTCTAGAAGGATATCTTTTTTGTAGAGATATTATTTAATATGGGTGGCATTTATTCTAGAAATGTGTTGTATCTCTTTAGTCTGGAAGGAGAGTATGCATATACTAGTTTTATCATTTCTTGAATTTTCAGTGAATGGCTTAGTGTGTGAGGAGTTCATTGTATCATAAGCTTCATCAATCTATTACAAGTTTGAGGCATGTGTAGTAATAGATACAAGTGTGCAAAATTTAATTCAAGCATGTGGAGTGAGGATAGGACCTGTTTAAGGTTCCCTTGGTGGCACAAGGTGTTAAGTGCTTTTGGCGGTCATATTGGACCTTTGTATTAAAAAAATTATGTAATTTTAATTTAGGTCCATCTTATGTTGTCTAGGTTGGTGTGGACACCTGGTTGACATAGTAGAGTATTAATGTAGTGTCATGTATATATTTCAAATATTTAGATGCATTATAAAAAGAGATAATTATGTGATAGAATAAAGTGACGTGTCTTGAAGAAATAGAGTGCATCCAATGTAATTATTGATTACAATAAAATTACAAGGAGTGGGATGTACATTTGTTTCATAGTGTGAAGAAAAGAAAGTTTTCAAATATTAGAGTGTCTATTGGTGTCATATCTCAAATCTGCCATTATTTCTATTCTGGTAGGATTGATGTTTTACCTATTGTATTGTTCTGGCAAGTATTGGTGTCTCATGTAGGTTGGTGCCTATTGAATCTTTTGGGGATTGGTGTCTCTAGTAGGTTGGTTCCTACTTCATGTTATAAAATTTTCTTATTATATTTCTTCTTGTGAGAGATTATCATCATGGTTTTTCCCTTTTTGAGTTTTCACATAAAAATATGGTGTTATGTGTTATCTTATGTTGCACTTTAACTTCTTAACTTACTAGCTTGTATGGTTCAGTTCTCTTCATGTTGAAAATATTTAAAGAGGTTGTTAATTTTTCCATAATTGTTTTAATTATTTGGATCTACTAATTCAGCCCCCCTCTTGGTAGATTGTGTGACCTTCAATCATATGGAAGTATTAGTGTTGCGCTAGTGTTTAGACTACTCAAGATTTAGAAAGGATATTAATTTTAAGTTAGAAGAGGCCAAAAAGGATTCCTATAAGGAAACACATAATTGATGATGTTGTATGCATGAAAAATATAATATTTTGGGTAATTTCAAGAAGTTGGGTTTATTTTTTGGCCAAAAATTGGAAGTATTTTTCTTGAAAATCTAATCTTGTCATAGTTGGGGTAAAAATCCGATGCACTGATACATATTATCATAACATTGTATGAAAACTTTTAAAATGTGTAATTTTATTTCTAGTTTTCAAATATGTATATTATTCTAATATGTAAATGAAAAATTTGGTTTTAATTGGATGTAAAAAAGTGACCCTTTAGAAAAAGTACTTTGAAGGCCAAAACATGCAAATATACAACCAGAAAGGTAATTAGAAAATGAAATTATTTTTCAAATTCCTATTCTAAATATATTCATATGATATTCAATGGTCAAACATAAAAAATAAAATCAAAATTCAAAAAAATCAAAAGAAAAAATTATTTTAAAAAGTAGTAATATATGTCATTTCAATTTTATGTAGCTTTTATTCATTTAGAAGCAATAATAAATAAATAAATATGTTCAACACCAAGTAGACATGATCATCAATAAATAGTTTCAATTTCATCCAAAAAAATCTTCTAAAAAGTAATTAACCATATTGCCAAAGTTCATTTCTTCTAAAAAAAATATTCAAAACATTGTTTAAAAAATAATCAATAAATATTTTTTTTAAAAAATTAATTAATAAATATTAAATTATGTTAAATAAAAAAAAAAATCATATTTGAAAACAATACATTGCCATATATTATTGGTTCTAATATTGTAAAAATGGGGTTTCAACAATATTATTAATATTTTTTCCTTCTAAAATATTTTGCCTCAAATTTTCCACTAAAAATGAACCCAACTTCTTGCACTTACTAAAATGACAATATAATAAATAGGTATGTCAAACTAAGAAGCCAACCTTCATATGAAGCACAAAAAGAGATCTATAAATTTGGTGTTAGTATGCATATAAAATAATAATAATGATTAGGAAGGTAGGGAATTAATTATCATCATCCCCAAAATGTCACGAAAGTGAAGTATATGATAAATACAATAGAAGTGATATAAAAAATAAGAATTACATAAAATAGAAGCCCCCTTAATCCAAGTACCTACAAGGGTAGTAATGGAAATCTAGGAGGGAACGAACAAATAGTAATACATACATGAAAGTATAAGATCAAAATACAAATAAACTCTAATCTAAACACATAAATTCATGTAATGGCAATGACACACTCATGGTCCTCAATCAAATAATTTGTTCTTCTCCAAATATAGATAAGAGGTAGGATCAAGGTGAGTAGGTGATGGGGAAACCATGGAGGTACAAATAGTAGAAGTATATACAACAAGAGTCCCTAAAAGGAATCCTAAATTAGCATCCCCAAAGAATTTGTGGATCATGATTTTAGAGAACTAAATTATTTGAATAGTGTGGATTATGTTTTTTAACTACATAGAATGATTTTTTAAATGATTAGTTAACTCCTTAATTTTATGAATCTATATTTTTAATTTGAAATGAATTAGTTTGATGCATGAGATGCATTTAATTAAATTATATTTTATTTTAGTTGTTAGTTTATCTCAACTAGTTAGAGAGATAAAGGAGGGAGATAGCTCCCCTTGTCTTACATCACTCCCATGACTACTAAGCCATATGGAGTATATTATTTTTAATTAATTTAAAACTTTATTTTTTCAGTATTTAAAAAGAGTGATTTGTGCAAGTGATTTCTCAATTTAATATTTTTAAAAATTAATTAAAATTTTAGAAAATTGGATAAATAAATAAGATCGGGAAGATAAATATCTAGTAGGTATTGAAGAAGGATTGAGAAAGGAAAATCAAGTGTTGAAGATCAAAGATAAGGTACAATAAAGATAGGATTTAAATATTGTGTTCTAGGTAGGTGTCTCCAACCTCTATTTTCTCTCTCCTCTTTCTTAGATTGAAAATAAATAATCTCTATCTTCCTTATGATTGCAAATAAACGATAAGAAGATAATATAGAAAAATGAAATCTCTTTGTCTTAAATTATTCAACAAGTAAAAATATGGATCTTACATTAGAACATAAACTAATAATTGTGTAGGAAGGAATAGAAAGAAATTTTCTTATGCTTGGGTCCTTCAAAAACTTGTAGTGTTAGAATAAAATGATCATATCTATCACTTTTATAATTATTCTCAAAATCTGAATTCACAATTCTAAAAGATAAAATTCATATCCAAGTTCTACATGAAATAATAGAATAATAATTCCTCAATTAAATAGGAACATATGATCCCTTACAAATTGATTGCATAAGGAAGAAATTTTTGTTGTGAGTTTAATTGATGTGTACTAGTATAATTATTTTTTATATATAATTTCTTTTTGGAATTATGTTTTCATTTTAAGAGAAAATTTATTTAATAGAACAATTTTTTCTTCAAAAATAATATATAAAATAGATTTGAGATAGAATAAATAATTAGTTTCCATTTATTTTTACTAAGATGTTATGTTAAATAAATCAGAAAACATATATAATAATAATAAGACACAACCTATGTATACATAGGAGGTGCCCCAAAGGGGATGATATCATGTGTACCCATAGGTTGTTTGCTTTTAGTCTCTTAATAGATAGGTCATAGACCCAAGAGAGGCAATGACTAGTGTATCCGTAGGTCGACCGCTAATTGGGATCATGGATTATGGATACATAGGCCACAATCCAAATAGGGGATTATATATGAATAATAATAATAATAATAAAAACAAAAAATATAAATTATTTTCAAATTTATTAATTAAATTATTTTTAAAATTATTAATATATATTTAAATATTATTCTATAATAAAATTCATATATGTTTATATATTCATATTAATTTTAAGATTCTATAATATATATAAAAACTAAAATAAATAAATTATATGTGTGTGAGAGATAACTAAGAAGTCTATATATATATATATATATATATATAATGAAGAATTATATATTTGTGTTATTTTTATTGATTTATATGTCTATATATATATATGAACTATCTTACATCAAAAGAAAAAGTATTAATATTTAGAGTTTAATAAAAATAATATGATTATATGTATCTATACGTTTTTAAGATATTAAGTCAATTTATTAAATTATAAACATGGGATTTCATACACCATTAATTCTCTTATTGGATAGTTAATTCAAATATAAATATAATCAAAATACTCTGATCAAGTGGACATCCTAACTACTTATGGTAGATGTGATTAGCTTTTGAAGGACCATACATCAAAAATCTCTCTTAACATGTTAAAATTTAGGAATATCGAGTTATCATAGTTAAAGATAACTAACATCAAAATAAAACATTAGTGTTATATAAATGGGTAGTAGGGTATTTCTTAAAAAATTGATAAGTTTACCTTTTAGACCCTATAATGTCATAAAATTATAGCATGTGGAAATTTCACATTTGTGCATTTGAACCCCTACATTTATGGTGCCTTGCAACATTTATGACAAGGACCTTATGAGTCACAATTTCACGATTTCAACTCCATAAGGGGAAATGATGAAGTGTCAATAGACCACCACCTCATTTCTTGCAAAGTTGTGAGTTGGATGCCTATGCAGCATGTGGACATCCACGCGGTGCACTAGCATCCCCAAACTTTACAAGTTTAAATGAGGTAATCTCAAGAACCTTTTCCCATGACACATGTCATCATGGTAGAATATCGAGTGTGACAACTCTTCCTGCTAATTCAGCTTCACAAAACCATCTTTTTCACTCTCATTTGCACTGATTATCACTGGCTCTTTCTCCAAATTTTTCTCTCATTCATTTCTCTTCTTCATCTCATTTCTATGGTGAAGCTTTGTTGGATTTACATCTCATCAACAACCAAGGACATATTGCAAGAACTCAATATCATTTATATCAAGCCAAGAGGGATCCATAGACTATTGGTAATGGTCCCTTGCTATCTTATCCATTTTCTATCATACTTATTGTGTCTATTTATTTAATGATACGGGTTCTCCTCCATAGTGGGGTTTGTTATTATCACTCAGTTGTCTATTTCATGATATAGGTCCTCCTTCATCATGGGGTTTTCTTTTATCACTCTTTTTGTCTACTTTACTTTGTGTCTTTTCTAATCTCTATCATTATATAGTTCTTTTTGCAGTTGGAAACACCGAAGTGGTGATTTGACTAAAGAAAGCCCCAAAACAAACCCAAAATTTTGCCTCATTCGCCTTATGTGCAGGTTATTCATGTGAAGCTTTGTGAGAGGCTTTGTAGCATACAAACTTCTATGAGTTAGCATCTCACCTTCCTTGTTATTTCCTTTCATTCTTTCTTTCTGTTAAATTAGTAGAATAACCAAACCTTGAATTTTGATTAGGTAGTAGATTCTTTGAGTTCTATGCAATGGTTCAACTCTTTATTTTTACGAGATACCAGTGCATCCCTAAGATGACAATGTGTCACATTATCATACTACTCTTGCACTAATTCCCTTTGGCTAAGAGCTTATCCTCTTGTCCCATGAATCTCTATAATCTACTCTTTCAGTTCCTAAAGTCCTCTATATGTGAGTATATGAGAAGCTCTATTTTAAGAATAGTTTTTGCAATCTCTTTCATATTAAACCTCTGCCACTTGAGTTTATGTTATTGAGGTGACCAAGGGAAATTTTATCCCTTTAGACCCTATTTGTCTTTGGACTTGTGAGTAGAAAATCCCCTCCTTCACATTTTTGGGGAACCTGATTTGAAAAGGAAATCATGTTGAATATTTTTCCACTATTTTTAATTCTTTTGAAAATTATTTTTCTAAAGAGGATATGGATATGCTAGATGATGGCTTGGATGATTTCTTAGAGGAATCTTCTCCTATATATAAATTTACTAAACAAACTTCTCCATCAAAAGCATCTGATGCATCTTCGTAAGTAAAAGATTCTATAAATGTAGTGGTAGTCTCTAGCTCCTCAAAGGCCTAAGAGACCCACCATGTAGGTGACTCTGGCTAGCCCTTCTCCTAAGAGGATTTATTATATTCATGGGGTCCTTGTCTTTGATGACTCATCAAACCTATACACAAGATTATTAAAATTTGTAGCTCCTCCTTATAATATCATACGACATACGTATACCACTAGAAGGAATCAATAAAATTGTAATCAACCTACATTTTTTCCTACTTCTTTACCAACTTCTCGACCAATTTTTTCTCCAACACATAAACCTACAACTAAAGCACCTAGTGACTATGATCTTTTTGATCAACTTTGTGTTACTCCTACCAAGATCTCATTGTGGTATTTTCTTCGTTCTACTCTAATTTATCAAGGTATGCTCTAAGAAGCTTTGCAAAATATCCTCTTTCCTTCATTCACTAGGCCAATGGATGTTAATGCATTGATGGCCCATATTTGTGAAAAAATTTCAAATATTACATTCTATCTATAGGAAATCCTACCTTTAGAGGTATAGAAGCAAGTGGATCCTCTAATGATTATAGTTGACATTAATAACATTGGTATTAGGTGTGCTCTCATTGACACCAGGTTGGCTCTCAATGTATGCAGCATTGATCTATTTCCTAATATAAAGATTTATTCATCTTCTTTAGCTACTTCTCTATACATTTGTGGATTCGATAATGCTAGTCATCAAGCCTTAGGCATGATAATATTTCCTTTGAGATTGGGACCTATTACCATATCCACCTTTGTTTATGTTATGTTTGGTCCTTTACCTTACAATATTCTCTTGGGAATACCATGGATTCACACTTTTGGGGATGTGACCTCTACTTTGCATCATTGTATAAAATTTGTTTCTAATAATGAGGTCACCACAATCAAGGATGACCCTGATGCTATACAAATTTGTGAGATGGAATTTGTTGGTTAGGCCTTGATTTCTTCTACAATTAAAAATTTCATTCTGTCATTATCTTCTAATGCATTGAAACCTTCTTTGGTAGTTTATGCCTCGATGGTTGCTCCTAAGATAGATGTCCCTAAAGAAGATCACCCTAAAATAGAGAATCCTAAGTCTATCCCTTCTACTTCTTCTAAATCACATACATGTCTCAATGACAATTGGGAGTCCTTGGAATTTTCTAAACTCTTAATTAGGGAATAAAACATTGACCCTAGTCACTTTTAATTTCCAATAGTTTCATGTCTCTATCAAGAAGGCTAATTGTGCTCTCGGTGAGGAAAAAACTTATTCTCCTCTCAAGGGAAGTGATTGTACCCCTGCTAAGGAAGATAATCATACTTTTGTTAGAGGTTGGTGTTTTTAGTCTCTTCAAGAAGGATGATTGTGATCGTGCAAAAAATTATGATACCTCCTAGTGGAATGATTCTCTCTATGTAGATCCATCCCCTTTTCAAGACTTGCAAACACATTTCAACCCTAGATTTAAAGTTTTTTTCTAAGTATAGTTATTGACATAAGAGTTGTGGGTTTAAAAAATAAGGTATCCAAGTCCCTATAGAATGTCTACCTTGGAAGCCTAACTTGGGGCTTGGTTTATCTCATGAACAATCTAGTCTAAAACCATGGTGGAGTTTCAAAATGATTTTTTTTGAACCTCTTAGTCTAGTTCATCTCAAATTGATTAAGAGAAAAGTATACTCTAATGAAGTTACTCTTGATTTTTTCTCTTTAGAGGAATTTCTAGAAGATTTATTAGGTGTCTACTCTCATTTTTCTTCTTATCACCATATACGGAAATTCTCATATCACTTGCATAAACAAGTGTACTTTTGAGAATCCATTTTGAGTATTGATGAGTAGGATTCTTTATCTAATGTGGAAGATGATGTTCATATTCCCCATCTTGAAGATCAAATCTCTCTCCTTAAAGGGGATACTATCAATGTTTGAATGGATCCTAAGTCTTCTGAAAAGGTGGTTAATATTGGAAAATTCTTCTTTGAAAGACTCTATATAACATTTTGAAATATTCCATTCTCATCCCAATATCTTTACTTTTCATATGAGGAAATGTCTAGAATTGATGAATATGTGGTCGTTCATAATATCATTCTATGTATCGATGCTAAGCCTGTTAAACAAAAGATACAAAATATGAATGTAAAGGTTGCATTCTTAGTTAAGAACAAGATAGAGAAGTTGTTAAAATAAAGCTTTATCCTTCCTATTAACTATTTGCCTTGGATATTGAATATTATCACCATCAACAATCCTAATGGTCATATTCATATTTGTATTGACTTTTATGATTTCAACAATACTTCTCTTAAGGATGATTTTTCATTGCCTAATATTGATATGATTGTAGACTCGACTGCAAGACATGCCTTTTTATCATTTATGGATGGCTTCTCAGACTATATTTAAATTTGTATTAACCCAAAAGACTAGTATAAGATAGAATTCACTACCCCTTTCAGTACTTTATGTTATGTGGTCATGCCTTTTGGGTTAAAGAATGTAAGAGAAACTTACCAATGAGCGATGACTCATATCTTTCATGAATTTTATTCATAAAATCCTAGAATATTACATTGCTCACATCTTGGCTATGTGTATCACTCACCAAGATCACATTGAAAATATTCATCTTATTTTGAGAGGCTTTGACTCTATAATATGAGACCGAATCCTCTTAAGTTTGTTTTTGGTGTTGAAGTTGGTAAAATTTTAGGATTTATTGTTTCTCACCATCGAACCGAAGTCAATACAAATAAAAATTGATGCAATTGTTAATATGCCTCCACCTAGAAACATCTCTCAACTTTGTAGTTTTTAGGGGAAGATTCAAGAAATTCATAGATTTATATCTCAATTGGTTGATTTTACCCTTCCCTTCACACATGTTTTGAAGAAGGATGTCCGCTTCCACTGGGATGATGATTGAAAAAAATATTTTGAGTTGATCAAGAGTTATTTGGCTAATCCTCCTATCTTAATGTTGGTTATGTTGGATAGACCCTTTTTTTTCTTTATATCTCTTCATCACCTTGTCCCTTAGCAACTTTGTTAACTCAACATGATGATGATGGTAAAGAAAGAGTGGTCTAATACATTAGTCATATTCTCATTGATTATGAAACTCATTATTTTTCCATAGAGAAACAATGTCTTGATATAATTTTTGCAATGCAAAATCTAGGCCATTATCTTCTTCATGTTAAAACACATGTCATTGTAAAATGTGATCTTCTAAAGCATTTTGAACTAATATTTTGGTAAGGTTGGTGAAATTGGTAGTGTTTCTCAACATTAAGCTTTTAACCTAGAAAGCAATCAAGGTCAAGTTGTTGTT